>LR749696.1:512983-571025 GCA_902729485.2 Mus minutoides | reverse complement strand
TAGAATGGTGGTGCTGAGTCCATTTCCTGAGATACCTAGAATGGTGGTGCTGAGTCCATTTCCTGAGATACATAGAATGGTGGTGCTGAGTCCATTTCCTGAGATACCTAGAATGGTGGTGCTGAGTCCATTTCCTGAGATACATAGAATGGTGGTGCTGAGTCCATTTCCTGGTATTGGTGACAAAGAGAATAAGCCTGCCTCTACGATTAGGTGCCTCCTCTAAACACGAGGATGTCTACTGACTGTGAAACCAATCACACAGCTGTCCTCGGATGCCACAGGACTCTGCCTGAGGCACCCGGGCTGTGGTGTCTTTTCTCCTTCTAAACCTGACCTTACCGGGATTCACCTCAAGCTTCCTCCTGTCTGGGAAACTTTCTGCAGCACAAGATGAACATAATTCAGCATCCATACTGAGGGTGGTATCAGAGGACACATGGGCAGCAGGAGAAAGCCAGGACTTGCAGCCGTCCAATGCCCGTTTCTAGACTGTGACCACCTCACTCTTCCTGGCGTCAGTTATTTTAGACATCTGACTTTCCCTCTAGGCTTAACAGAAGTTCTTTGCCCTCGGTATCTCTCCATGTAAGTTTAGGGAATAAATAATTTTAAAACATTTTGTCATCTGTTTTCAATTGTATTTTTGCGTGGGTATTAAACTGTAATGTCCTATATATTTGTGTGTGTGTGTGTGTGTGTGTGTGTGTGTGTGTGTGTGTTATAACACATGGTCCCTGTGATGAGGAGTTGGCAGATAACATCATTATGCGCACACACACACACACATACATACAACATATAAGATATACAATACTATATATCTCTATATAGATAATATATACTATAATATATCTATAGAGGTATATAATATTGTATATAATATTATAGAGTAATATATGTAATATACATATAACATATATTACATATATTTATTTATATGTATGTCCATTTGTAATATACTATATATGTGATACATGTAATATGAATGTAACATGTAAATATTGTAACATATGTAACAACATGTCAGTATACATGATAAAAATCAGTGAGTACAGCCGGGCGTGGTGGCGCATGCTTTTAATCCCAGCACTCGGGAGGCAGAGGCAGGCGGATTTCTGAGATCGAGGCCAGCCTGGTCTACAGAGTGAGTTCCAGGACAGCCAGGGCTACACAGAGAAACCCCATCTCCGAAAAAAAAAATCAGTGAGTACAATACTCACTGGAGATTAAAGTTGCCAAACTGAAGCACTTTCCTTGGCCCTGCAGTTGTGAGTTCAGGGAGTTCTCTGTAGAGTACAGGGTAATTAATTCAGGGTCAGATCTCAGGGAACATACTGCACATTTAGAGACAGGAGAAGCCAAAGAGAAGTGGGCCTTCCACAAACAAATTTGAGACAAAAATAAGCATAGCAGAAATCCCACCTTAAGTAATTCTGTAAATTAGAGAAACTCAAAAGGGAATATTTTAGTAGGAGGAAGAGTTTAAGGCATTTGTGAGACCCTCCCACAGGTCTGTCCACCCCAGTGAGCAGTTAATGTATGAGCTTCCCCTCTCTAGAAAGGTAAGGTTCATGAGAGCACCTCATACACAGAGTAACTTCCTCTTTCAGACTTCTCTGATCACACTGGGGCAGATCATCTCCGCAGAATGTGGTAAGGCATGCCGTGCTTTCATACAGAATTTTATCCTCCTGTCTGAGGTGCAAGATGGTGGCACTTGTAGGATCCCTAGAAACCATTTTAGAAGTTTCTGAAGGAATTCTTTTATGAATCAATTTTCCTTCTAGTTATATAATTTCTAAGCAAAACAGAACTCTCATAGGTACAGATATCTAGTTCTGTTATTAGTGGTGTGACATTCGAGAGATAACCCGAAGCTTTATAGACATTTGATTCCTTCATATTGTGACCTTTCCCTTACAATGCCACCTGCTCTCCCCATGACCTCTGTGATGTGAGACATCCAGGCAGCTGAGTTCATGTGCAGAACACTATGTTTCTAGACTTTAACAGGATAGAAGACTTGGTTTATGAAGTACAACTCCTGCCTTCCCACAGAATGTATGCTCATCATCTTCAGTTGTATACTAAGGCCCAAATTAGGCACAGAGGTTGTTCCAACATGGGACAAGTGTCCTTCTTTGCCAGGGAAGGGACAACAGTGCACTGTCTTCAAGCACAGTCAGACTGTGCAATACCAGGGTGGTGCCCTGCCAGAGCCAGCTTGAGTATCCAGTCTCCCAAGGAGATGGAAAAAAACAAGTGGAAAGTTTGCTTTCTATAACAGTAGGCCCTGTGTCCAAACTGTGACACTCTGTTCAGGACACCTCATCTCAAGTCCAACCTCCCTCAGTTCTTCCTGGGGTTGGTCCTAAAGTCACACTGACTGGCTTTGATTAGATCAACACAGATGTTTACATCCAAGAGCACTGATGCCCTAAAATTAGGTGTTTGGGTAAATGTGGCTAAGGATTGGAGTGTGTGTGTGTGTGTGTGTGTGTGTGTGTGTGTGTGTGTGTATGTATGTGTGATGCATAGAGACAAGCAAAAGGGAAAAAGGTAGAGGGGAGAGAGACAGACAGACAGACAGACAGACAGACAGACAGACAGAGAGAGAAAAGAGGCAGAGGGCCAGGTAGCTGACTTGTGAGATGTCAGCACTCCCTTATTCCCCTCCCCCAACCAAATACTTGATAAGCATCAAGCCTTGTATGTGCAGGGCACGCTAACAGCTTTTAGATATATCAAGTCTGACACAGCCCTCACAGAGTTTATAGCCTAAGTCTAATTAAGTAGTTGATTTATAGTAGACTGCAACAAGCCAGAGAAAACCCAGCATCAGATGACTACACAGAAATGTGCACAGGTGGCAGATATAAATAGCAGCCGATACACAACTTATTGTGAATCCATGTGACTCCTGACTTCATGCTCCAAAGAGACACCACTAAACCCGCAGACGATGTATCACGCTCCGCTGCTCTCCCTCCCAGCTCTAGTTTAGGATATAAATATGAACTGCAGCACCATCAAGGGAAGGTAAGACTCCAGTGCTGAGGCAGGGGTGTGGAAAAGATGGCTATCAGCTGGTGTGTAAATGCCAACTCTTGAACATTCTACTACATTGAAAGACAGAAAAATGCAGATTGAGCCATTCTTCACAGCTAGCTCATCCTCTGTCTTCTAGAGATCACTTCAGGGACTTTAGTACAGTTCCTTTAGGTTTTAATTTCAGGTATATACAACCAAATAAGATGAAATGAGAATATTGACATATTGAAAGTATTCAATAATGTAGTTTCCACACAGTAGTCAGAGGCATGAACCACAGGGAAATAGCCAATTCTGACCAACACGCAGTTTGGGAACTCAATTTAAAAAGATTAAAATGAGGTGTGCTTGGAATTTAATGGTAGAGGAAGCTATACTCGTAGGGGTACATATACATATGCATTGTATATATGTATTTTATGTATATATGTATATGTATTTTAGCTCATAGCAAAACTGGACAGGACACTTAAGTATCTCCTAGCTACCCTTTGCCCCATATATATATTGCTCTAAAACATGTTTACTTTTAATAAGGATACATGAGGAAAAGTGAGGTGCCCTGGCTATTTTATTTAAACTCTGTGCCCAGAGGTCCCAAGATAATGCTGTCTTTCTCACACTGACCGGTATGTCACAAGCTATTCATTTTCTCTGACCACTCTGTTAGCCTCTTGGTTAAGTCCCAGAGCCTCTGTAGATCTGCCCCAACCAAGCTGGCAAGTGAGAAGCCATGCACATAAATACCAATGATCTCAGTGAGCCTCTCCCCTCCCCAGTACATTCCTTAGCAGGACAAACCTCCCTGACTTGGCTGGAGTCTATGCTCACAAATAGGCCTGACTGGGCTTAACTTAGTAACTTGCAGGCCCCTGGTAAGAGCTGGGGTGAGGCTGGAGCCCCTGCAATCCCCCCAGGACACTTCACAGGAGACAGGTGCCCAGCCCCATTGCAGGAGCTAAAACAGATACTCCCAATGATGTATTTCTGGCAGCTGTTTAAGAGCTGCATTTCCCAGGAATCACCCTTTGTTTTTCTTTTATTACTCCTCGGGCAGCAGGTTTAAGACTTCTATGGAGTATAATGACTATATTAAAGGCTGGGCAAATTGGCACATACCTCTCATCTCAGCACTCAGACAAGCAGATCTCTGTGAATTCAAGGCCAGCTCCTCTACATAACGATTTCATGCTAGCCAGGTCTATACAGTAAGACTGTATCTCAAAAATCAAAACAGCCCAAACATAAACATAGTGGCCAATATGGCTGGCTAAATACTTTTAAGTTCTCGATGGGATCTGACATGATCTGATGTTGTACTCTAATGTCGGACTCTGGCTTTGAAAGCCTAGTCTAATGCAAATCCTCTGTTCATCAGGCAACTTTGTGAACTTAGGCCTCTCCTGGAAACCTGGCACAGTGGTTACCCCACAGACACCCCACAGCTGGGCCACTCAGCATAGCAGGCACAGGCCACCCATGGCTATTGAGTGACTGCAGCCATGGGTGTGGAGATGTGACTAGTGCAAACTGTGCAAGGAGAGTTCAAAGTGAATTTTTAATACTAATTATCACAAAAGAATATGCAAGCTTAAAAACAATGAGGAATCTTTGTTCTTTGATTTTATGCTAAACTTACAATGTTTAAAATACATTATTACCATCAATTTTATATGGTTCTTTTCAGTTTTTTATTATTCTTATTTTTATTTCATGTGCACTAGTGTTTTGCCTGCGTGGATGTCAGGTGAGGGCGTTGGAGCCTCTGGAACTAAAGTTATGAACAGTTGTGAGCTGCCATGTGGGTGCTGGGATTTAAACCTCGGTCTTCTGGAAGAGCAGCCAGTGCTCTTAACTGCTGAGCCATCTTTCCAGTTCAATTTTTTTAAAAATGTGGTCACCAAAGAATTTCAAATGGCATGTGTGGCTTCTATCACATTTCTTCACATCTGTAAGTACATTGTGTGTGGCCATGTTTGGTGCCTTGCCATTAATCCTGTGGTCCAATCACACCAGAAACAGCTACTGTATACAACTTACTAAGCACTTGGTACTTATTAAGTCTTTGGTGAAACATAAAATAAACAGATGTTACCAGCACACCACTCTGCTACTTGTCCTCTGCCCAAAGAGTGCCTCGTCTCTGACTGCCTGTCTCAGTGTTGCAAAACAGGTTAAACAAGTGGGAGTCTTCCAGTGTCTACAAAGGTAGCACCCTACCAAAACAGTAACACGGCCTCAAGCCCAACCTACACCAGGCCTTAATAGTAAATTCCTTTCAACCATCACTTACAGAAACTCCAGTGCGTTAGGAATGTAGCAAAACTGCTGAATGACAGCAGATAGGTCCGAGACCTCTCTCTCAGTGTTTGTGAGCACGACATCCCTCTCAGCCTCCACTTGCAGCTTCATTATGGCTAGCATATCCTGCCTACAGAAGATAATGACATCTTTACCAAATGAGCCACTGTCGCTCAAACTCTGCCAAGGATTTCCACTCACTAGTGGCCCTTTTCTCAAGTTATTCGCTTCCTAAATCTATCAGGCTCTTGGTGCGTTTCCAGGAGAGTCAGGTTCAACTGACTTCTCCCAGCAGACAGGTACAGGGGAGGACATAACAAGATGGAGAAGGCAGCTTTTCACCCACCCCTTCTGCACAGCTGTGTCTTACCTACAGCTTACTGGGCATTCAAAACCTTGCCACACAGATCTGGGATTTTTCTTCTGAGCTCAGTGATATTTATGATGAAAGGTATGGAGGATGTTTGGTGTTGATCTAGCCTGAAAAGAATAATCTATGGGGAGATCTAAGAAACCTATACATTAAAATCATCATCATCATTGGGCTAGAGAGATGGTTCAGCTGTTAAGAGCACTGACTGCTCTTCTAGAGGTCTTGAGTTCAATTCCCAGCAACCTCATGGTGGCTCACAACCATCTATAATTCTGTAATGGGATCCGATATATATATATATATATATATTTTAATCTAACAGCTAGAGATTAAATGATCTGTGCCAAATAGTTATTCTGAACTGCAGTCAGTTGAAGAAACTAGATGGAGAGACAAGATTTGGCACAGTGTTGGTGGAGAAGGCCCACTTGAGCAGGTGCGGTCTGGGCTGGACTCTGATGGGTAGGATTTGTGCAAACACAGAGAATGCACACCCCAGATGTGAACAAGGATGTTTCGGCACAGATGAGACCCCAGAAGGAGGGGAGCATCTCATGCTAGGAGTCGTTTTGAAAATACATTTGGAGGAACAAATAACGAAACTTGTGACATCTGTCACATCTGCCCATGTGCCAATACCAGCTCCCACATACCCTTTCTCTGACCACAGATCCTTTTCCAAACCCGGGAAGTCTTATTTTCTCTCTGCCATTCATATTTCTACTATCTACTGGAAAATTCTATTGCCATGTGATATCTGGACACTTTTACCTTTTATAAAAATACTTCTGCTGACCCAGGACCCTTACCAGTAACTGTCAGGTTCTTTTGTCTCCTTGGAACACAGCTCTTTAATGTCACTGTTCGTTTTCTTTACCTCAGTGTCTTCTCTCATTTCTTAAGTCCACTAAAATCGGGCTTTTGCCTCCACTGCTTCGCCAAGGCGGCTCTAATGGAGATCATGGATGTGCTGAAGCCAAAGGTGAAGTTTTAGTCATCAAGCTCCAGAAGGTTTTCAAAACTCTGAGCCCTCCCTCTTCTCAGTTTTTATTTATGTATTTATTTATTCATTTATTTTGTATAAATCTGGCTCCAAGGAGTAAGCACTGGCTAGTGGCTTTTCTTCCCACAGGAATCTTTTTTTGCTCTTCCCCCTACCCTTTTTCCCCAATGTTTATGAATGTGAGTGGACTGGGGCTTAATCCTGGTCCTTTTCCTCCTTAGATGCTCACAGTCCCTGGTGATCCAGCTGAATATCAAAGCTTCCAATACCATCGGCATGCTGACACCATCACCACTTGTGTGTCTAGCCTAACGCTTTCCCCAGAAGTCCTGACATAGACCCAACCACTTGCTTGTTGTGTGAAATATCTAACAAATAATCTTAAACACAGAGATTCTAAAATTGAATACTTACACTTCTACCTCAAACCTTCTCTGTCTACAACCTTCTGTGTCTCTGTTATGGTAGCTCTTCATTTCTGTGGTCTTCATCAATCCCTGCCCCTCTCTCTCACACACACAAACACACACACACACACACACACACACACACACACACACACACACATTCCATGTCAAATCCATCCATGTAAATCCCACTAGCTCTGCTGCCATTCCCACTTCTTCCCATGCTGAGTGTTGCTTTAGTGTGAACTCCATCAGTCCTCAGGACGGACTATAGCAGGTGCTTCCCAACTGTTCTCCTGCATCCTATCACAGCCCTTCTACACCCTGCTTACAAAGTTACAACCAGATTTTATCTTTTCAAGGTCAGAGTCAACTGCCACTTGTTAGATTAATCCTTGATCAAAACTCTCACTACCCTATGTGACTGAGTAAAGTCTAAAATCACTAAAATGATACCATCACCACCCGATCTTTAGCAGCCCCGTCTCCTTGGAGCACACATTCTTTTCCTTCTCATGATGCTTTGGCCATGATGACTCTTCTGTTGTTTATTAGCCTGGAAAATTCTTCCCTGAGTTATCTGGTTGACTAGCTTCCTCATCTTCTTCTAGTTACTATTTTAAAATCACTTTTTGGCAGTATCTTATAAATTGGAATGCGTAGTCATTCTATGACCTACAGTTCCATACCCAAGTGAAACCAAATAGCATGGATGCTCATAGCAACCTTACCGTGATAGACAATCACCAGACACTCCTTACATGGTCGATAACAAATGGATAAACACATTGTTTGCCATCATCTTTCAGAGCACTAGCAAACAATGAGAATGAAAGCTCTATTGATACAAATAACATCAGCGAACAAGCACAGGTTAGATGATGGGAGAATGAGGTGCTCTGTAATTCCTTTGTATGGAATCCTAGAATTGAGAAGACTGACTTACAGACAGAAATTGGATCAGTGACTCCCTGCAGCCTGGTGGTATAAGGGGGATAGCATTACAGGAATATACAGCAACTGGTCCTGGGTGATGGAATATTTGACATTTTCATTGTGTGATGGCTGTTACCCGGTTGTTAACACTTGTTAAAAATTCACTGAACTACATCCTTAATTTTTAAATAAATAAAGAAAGCCAGGTAGTGATCGCTGGGGGTCGAGGCCAGCCTGGTCTACAAGTTACAGGACAGTCAGGGCTACATAGAAAAACCCTATCTCAAAGAAAAAAAGGAAGAGAGGGAGAGGGAGAGGGAGAGGGAGAGGGAGAGGGAGAGGGAGAGAAACAGAGAAACAGAGAAACAGAGAAACAGAGAAACAGAAACAGAAACAGAGAAACAGAGGAAGAAGGAAAGAAGCAGCAGTGTATAAAAGAAGTAGAAATGCGGGGCTGGTGAGATGGCTCAGCGGGTAAGAGCACCCGACTGCTCTTCCAAAGGTGATAAGTTCAAATCCCAGCATCCACATGGTGGCTCACAACCATCCATAACGAGATCTGGCGCCCTCTTCTGGAGTGTCTGAAGACAGCTACAGTGTACTTACATATAATAAATAAAATAAATCTTAAAAAAAAAAAAAAAGAAGTAGAAATGCAAACAGTGCAGAGGGCAAGGAGCTCAGAATGAAGGCCACTCAGGAGATATTCTCCTTGCCTCAGATCAGGCTGGAACTCCATAAATGCCATGCGGTAAGCCCATGCGGTAAGCCCATGCGGTAAGCGCAGGGACTGGGTCCTCCACTGGCCCCACTCACTTGTATTTTTACTTCCATTCCTATTCTAACTCTACAAAACAAATTACAACGGACATGAAGGGCAGAGGTGTCAGATAGACTGTAATGAGGGGCTCGCCGTTCTGACTCCGGGAGCTCACATGCTTCTGTGATTTCCCTCCCTTTGGTCCAGGCAAGACCCGGGACTCATTTCTAACCAACTGGATATGGCAAAGCTGAGAGAGAGATACATTTGGAAGTTTGTTAAGTTTTTAGACCATCATGGCTGCAAACCGAGGTTTAAAAGCCTCTCCTTTGAGACTTGAAATAAGTCATGATAGAGGAAAGGCTCACAGCACATCACACAATAGGTGGTTTAAGGAATCCCAGGCAGCCTCAAGCTACCTCATGCTACAACCCTTTAATACAGTTCCTCATGGTGTGCTGATCCCCAACCATAAACTTATCTTTGTTGCTACCTCATAACTAATTTTGCTGCTGTTGTGACTAGTAATGTAAATATCTGATGGGCAATCCCTGTGAAAGTGTCATTTGACCCAAAGGAGTCCTGACCCACAGGTTCTAGAACCACTGAGCTAACATTTAGGAAGAAGCCAAGGACCTCAACTCTACAGCCACGGGAAAAACATTTTGTTGACAACTTGAAGGAGCTCAGAGGATTCTTCTCCGGACAACACTGCAGACTGTGGCTGTTAGGACACAAGGAGAGAATTCACTTAAGCATCCAACTGAAGGGGCCTCACAAGAGCTTGCACGTGAGGCTTGGACTCTGAACCTCTGAGAAAACTGGAATCTAAATAAACCCCTTTTCTTTGTAAGGTTCCAGCCTTAGGTATTTAGTCACAGTAACAGGAAAGGGATGAGTATACAGAGCCTTTTTTGCTTTTCTCCCCAAAAGGATTTTCACTTTCATGGTTATTTACTTGGAACATTTACTGTTCATTGTCTGTCCATGATAGACAACTCCACAAGGTCTTGTCTGCTTTGTGCATTAGTATTTACCAACCCTCTCCAGTAGAACAATTGTTTTATTGCTTTGTGTGTGTGTGTGTGTGTGTGTGTGTGTGTGTGTGCATATATAAGTGTATGTGTTCATATGTGTGTGTATGTGTGCATATTTGTGTGTGTGAATGCACATGTTTCTGTGTGTCAAAAGATATCCTCAGAGGTCATTCCTGTATACACACACACACACACACACACACACACTCACATGTGCACAAACAGGCACATGCACACACACAAAACCCTAATGTGCCAGCTTAAGCCATCTTATTTTTATCTTGGCAGGGACAGGAAATAGCTAATTACTACCTGTCAGAAGCACTGAAATGTACTCTAAGTCTGTTGTTCCTCAAGATGGAAAAAAAAAATCCCAATTCTTCTACCCTTTTCAGTTTTGTATTTTGTTTGCTTGCTTGTTTTAGTTCAGGACCAGGAGAGTCTTAGTTTCTTCTACCTCAGTTTCCAAGTAACGGGTACTCTACAGGCACACTGTCACACCCACTTTATGATCCCATCTTCTGTTTAATTTTAATATGGTTTGAATCACTTCCTGTTTCCTCTGAATTTTGGGGTACACAAGCCTGACAAGTCACTCTAGAAACCCCTTCTGGAGCTACAAAGCTTCAAAAGGGTCATTTTCTACAGGACTGTTTATTTTCTTTCTTTCTTTCTTTTTTGGGGGGTGGGGGGTAGGTTGGTTTTTTTTCCGAGACTGGGTTTCTCTGTATAGCCCTGGCTGTCCTGGAATTCACTTTGTAGACCAGGCTGGCCTCAAACTCAGAAATCCGCCTGCCTCTGCCTCCCAAGTGCTGGGATTAAAGGCATGCACCACCACTGCCGGCTTCTTTCATTTTATATCCAGACCCTTAGGCACTAGTGAAAGACTCTGGCTCCTTTAAGAGGTAAGAAGAAAAGAGAGAGAGAGTAGGACAAAGTTGAGGGCCTCAACCCCAAGCCTGAGGAGGAAAACAATTGTTAATTGATACTACTACCTTGAAAGAGCAGCAGTTCACACAGGTCTCTTTCTGTGGCAGACCCAGCTTTCCCAGGGATGAAGGAGCCCCTTCTACTCTTCCCTCCACCTTCCCAGACAGTGCGGGAATAAGTCTCAGCTATAGAGTGTTCCAAGGCACCAATGGTCGGGCAGCAGCCTGGGCTTTCTAGTAGCCCAGGTTAGGAAGGATTAGAAAGCCAGGGCTTAGAGCAGACACTGTTTCTCACCTCCCTGTGGCCCACAGGTTTGCTGCCTTCCTAGATTTCAGTGCCAGGAAGACTCTGGATCTAGCTCCGGGACCACTTGTTCCTGGCTTGGGAGCAGAGCAACGATGTGGTCCCCTGTGGCATCAAGTGTGGATGAGACCAAGTCTGCATCTATGCTAAGCAGAGATACTCAGTTTGACAGGAGAGTGCCAAATAGGGATGTCAGCTGGAGCGTGTTTGAGAAAGGCAGCTACCATGGCTTTGTGGAGAGGACCTGAGACCTTCCAAGGAAAGAGGATGTGCAGAGGAGCCAACGTCAGGCCTTCTAGCAGGCCCACACTCTTTGTATTAAAGATTATAGCATTGAGTCTGTCAGCTTCCTCAACATTAAAGATTTCCAAACCTCTCTTGGGCAGTTTAAGACCCTGTGGGCACGCACAAAGATATGACTGCTAGATGGTAGCAGAACTTTCCAGAGGGCTGGGAGACAGGAATATGGCGTTACAAGGTAGCATGGGCCTTTTATTCCCTCCCAGTTTTCTCAAGCCAGGTTTCCAAATAGCTGGTATGGAAGTTGCCCAGTCAGGCCCAAAGTCACTTCTAAAGTTGCTTGGCCAAAAGCCACCTGACTAATGCTCAGCTATCCTCAGAACGCTATGTACCATGGTCTGCCTTCCAGCGTATGATCGGATTAGCTGCTATCTAGCATGATAGGGTGTGCTCATTTCCAGCTTTCACCTGCCCCCACCCATCCTGCGCTTTCCCTGTGTACCATGTAGCCTCATTTATACGTGCAGTTCAACTTGTTTAGATGAGGTGAGACTAGCCAAAGCAAAAAAAGCAAAACCCACATAGCTTTAAAAAAAAAATGGATAAAAGCCCTGGGGAGAGGCCACACACAGGTGGGAAAACTAAGTCTTTTCTTTTGATAACACACACACACACACACACACACACACACACACACACACTTCTTTTTCTTTTGTCGTCTGTGGACAAGTCCAGCCTTTATTGTGTGTGTTCTCTTTTGGCCCATGAGAGACAAGAAGGAAGTAAAACTACCTTCTCACAAGCACAGACATTTCTTGAATTTTTGTTGTAGCTTGTAGAGTTTGTTGTAACCATCCTGGCCAGGAGCTTGTGTCTCCTGGATTTCAGTCTCAGCTTGACGCCTAATATTCCATGCTGCACACAGTGAGGACATGATCCCTCTAAGGTACGGTTGAAGAGAAGGGTTTCATTGAAGATACGAGGGAGTATACAGCCAGAGTATCAAGTCCAGAGTGGGAAGAGAAGGTAATGGACTAAATCTAGCCAATAGACTGAACCAGGCCGTGAAGAGGAGAGATGAAGACTGGGAGAGGAGAGAGAGGACACAGAGGAGAGAGGGCCTACAGCCAAGAGGGAGTGTGCATGGCTGAAATGGCAGTGCTACATAGGAATCAAAGCTGTGGGAAGGGAAGCCTGGGAGCTAGAGAAAGAAGTTTAGGGTAGGGGTGGGATGAGAAGAGCTGAGAGGAGCTGCAGGTACCCAGTGAGCCTGGAGGCCAGCATGTGCTTTGCTATGCTAATAGACACCTCAGTCAGCCATTTGTCCTCAGTCTTTTGAGCCTGATACATTTGACATAAGGCAAATTACCATTCTGGACCTAGGTCTCCTTATCTTTAAAATAAAAGGTTCATTCATTGTGGGGAAGCTGAAAGCCCCGCACATGGCAACTCTCACTAATATTTTTATAATAAAGTTTTTCAGAGAGTGAAGGGCTCCTCTGGATTCTCTCCAGCTCTAGACAGTGGTTCTGTGTTCTTTCTCTCCCATCTTTCTGGCTATTCAAACACACCAAGGCAGAGTTTTAGCCCTCTTCCTCTTGCCTAGACAAGATGCTGATCAGCAAAACCTCATTTCCTGCTCATAGCAAAGCAGGTACCTGTGTGATATTGAATCTCTCAAAACCACATTAAAAAGATCCAGCTCTGCCCATTCTGTTTTACATCCAGTAGGAAAACCTGCTTCTGAAAGCACAGACTCAGAAAACCCAGGCTTTCCCCTAGTAACCGTGCTAATTATAACTCTGTTACCTGGTAACAACACTGGCTTCCCTGGCATTGGCTGAAGCCATCCCAGCCCCTCTGGAACCACCTAACCTAAGACGGTGTGTGTGTGTGTGTGTGTGTGTGTGTGTGTGTGTTACAGAGAGGCGGAGAGAGGGAGAGACAGACAGACAGACAGACAGACAGACAGAGAGCTGCTAGGTATCCAGCCTCACAGATCTCCCCAATGTCAGTCTGGGTCCAGCCTCACAGATCTCCCCAATGTCAGTCTGGGTCCAGCCAGGGAGTTAAACATAGAAACCAGTGGCTTGACCTAGCTGGGCAGCTCACTCCTAGGCTCTCCCTCCTCCCAGTCTATCATGAGGTCCTATGGGTACTTTATCTCCTCAGCAGAGGCCCCTTCCCTCTGTGCCACGGCCCTGGCCTCACTTGGCCCTTCTTCCCTTTTGTTTGCTCACTCAGTCTGTCCTCCCTTTTTCTCTGTTTCCTCTCACTGAATTCGACATTCCCACCCAGCAGGGGCATCTAACATGGTCCCGGCAGTTCACAACCCATCACTGGCTCCTCTAAAGAGGCACGAAAGACTGCACCCTATACATAACACATTTCAGTCTCACCCTGTGCCTTTTACTTACATCTGGCAACAAAAGCAGTTTGTGATTCTGCCCACACACCCAGCGATCCATTTGCCTCCAGCTTTTGCTTCTGTCAGACCCTCTTCCTTGTATCCCACCACTGACTGACTAACCATGCTTATTCCTTTTTGAAGTTCAGGGGTCCTCTCCCCCAAAGAACCCTTTGTAGCTTTCCCTCCATCTTCCTTGTCCACTTGGGTTGGCAATGCCTTGCTTGAGTTCCTTTACACTCTGTCCACTTACCATCCCACCTTTGATGTTTACTCTTGTCTGCAAAGTCTTAATGTCCAGCTTAGTACTGGGAATATAGCAGAAGCCTTAAAAAGTCTTACTGAGGAGGAGACAGGTGGACACAGGTGTCCCCAGGGTTGTCTTCTGTCTGTCTTTCCGTGTCACCTTCAATCACCACAGGTCCTCACTGCCTCACATTTCAGCAACACAGAATGCCTGGAAGTGATCCAAGCACAGTGCTCATTCCTGCCTCTGTCTTTGCCCACCACCTTTCTGGTCCAGAATGCCTTTATTCCTTCATGAGTTATAAGGCACCATGTAGACCCTGAGAATCAAACCAGGGTCTCCTGATCTTAACCACTGAGCCGTCTCTCCAGACCCAACATTTGAACCCTTAATCTACCTTTTCCTAACTGCAGAACCTTGGCCAACTCCCATGAGCCTGAGTTTCCTAACAATCCTCCTTCCCTTCCCCAGATGTAAAGATGTAAAGATGCTGCAGTGGACCAGGTGTTAACTAAGTGGAAATGGTTATGACTGTCCTGTGTACCTGCAGAGAGTGCTAAGGAGTGCCTACCTTCTCCTCATCTACACCGACCTTGTCATCTCTGCAGCTGCCAATGCCAAAGTTAATGCTTTTCTTCGTATATGGAACAGAGTTGACAATATTTTTCTATTATACTGTTTGTATGTATGTAATGAATCTGTGTATATTTTCACGCATATGTGGATAGACAAATGTGTATGCATGTATATATGTATATGACTTAATGACTTGTCTAATTATTCTTAACTTTTGGAAAATGTTTTAGTTGCAAACACTTTAAGACATGTGTATGGCAATGAATATGTACCATTAAAAATTTTAATAAGGAAAATAGGTGGTAGGAAAAAGACAAAAGGTTGTAGTCGCTAAAGTATCTACTTATTTATTGTGTACGTGTCTATGTGTGCATACACACAAACACACATTTCATCATGTGGAGGCCAGAGAATGACATTGGCTTCTTCAATCCTTCTTCATCTTGTTTTTTGAGACAAGGTCTCTTTCTGAACCTCAAGCTCACTAATTGGTCTAGACCATCCAGAAAGCCCTAAGGATTGTCCTGTCTCTGCCTTTGCAGCATTGGGATTATATGTGTGCCCCTAGCCAAACTATTTAGAGACAATTCCCTGTAAACCCAAAGCATCCATTTTCCATGTGTGTTCTGCTACATGCACTTCGCGTGGTGACTGCCTGTCCTCAGCTTTCTGAGACTCTTGAAGGTATTCGTATCTATTGATTGTCCTTTGGGAAGTAAAAGTTGGAAGGAGGTAGTGAGTATCCACTAAACACAAATAACTTTTAAACATTTGTAACTGATATGTTTGTCCTTGGTTAAATTTTAATGGCACTTCACATCCGTTAGGATTGCACACACACACATACACATGCACACACAGAGAGAAAAGAGAGAGAGAAATGTTCAAGAAAAAGTTGGAAGCCATGCATACTGTAAAATAGTTCATCTATATGAAAATAGTATTAATTCCTTTGAAAATTATGCATAGAATTACCACAGACTCCAACAATTCTTGTCTGGGTCTGGAAACCCATCCAGCAGACATTTACCAACCTGTGATCGCAGGAACCTTATTTACAATAGCCAAATGGTGGAGGGAGTAGGCATGGAGACTTGACAAATACCTAATGAACTGGTATTTAGCCTACAACACAAGAAAATTCTAACACAAGCTACAATGTGGATGAGCCTGGAGGGCATTACCCGAAGCAGGTCACAAACGAACAAATGTATTGTTTCCCTTACATGCATCAGTTGGGAGATCATGAAGAATAAAAGCACAGTGAAGATAGATGGAAAGACCAGGGAATGGGAAGTTGGTGTTTGATAAAGACAGTTTCAGCTGGGGTCAAGTTCAGCTCTGCGGATGGGAGGGGGATGCTTGTATGACAGTTGATCACACAAACTGCACACTTAAAAATAGTTGAAAAGCTTGATCTTGTTACATATTTTACTATTATACATTTATTTGTGTGTGTGTGTGAGAGCGAGAGAGAGGAGAGAGAGAGAGAAAGAGAGAGAGAGAGAGAGAGAGAGTTTAGAGGTCAGAGATAAATGTTAGGCACCTTTCTCTATTGGTGTTCAACTAAACCCTGGAGCCCAATCTAATTCAAATCCACCTTCACTCACCTTCTTGATCATAGTTACATAATTTATACTTCTGTCTGCACTTATTCCAAAGCTACTCTTTCTAACAGCTGTGCACATCCAGATTTGCACAGCAACAGCCAAGGGATGGTACTGTTGAAAAATGCCTGGTTCAAGCTTCTAGCTCGGATGCTCACTGTGTTAACAGCGCCGCTTTAGCTGTGTGCACACATGCATTCCTGCATTAAGCCAAGCATCTCTTGATTACCATACACTGTCTACACATGGCAGCAGCTAGTGGAGAAAGGCATTTACAAAGACATAAAGATGATAGTAAGAAAGCCTACTGCAGATGTGTGCATGGGCTCCTGTAGTAATGAGAATGATAACATGCACTAGGTGTCATTATGGGGTTTCACAAATATGAGACCAACATAGAACAGATGGTGTAACAGCCCATTTCACTCCACAGCTACTGTCCAACACACTGAGGTACTGAATATCACTAGCAACTGAAGCACAATGTACCTAAACACCCAAGCAGAAGATGCAGTCCACAGATAGAGAACAGGAATCTGTATAGGGCCTTGATTGTGAGCAGAGCTTTGAGGGGCTGGAAGGTGGACGTGGTCAGTGGGTGAGAGGGAAGTCACTGGGAAGGCCTGATGTGATACCCAACACCACGGTGGACTTTATGAACACTATGTACTTGGGTTACATCAAATTTACCTTTAACTCTTTTAATTAATAAATAGTTAGCCTCAGCTTATTGTAACCACTTTATAAACTTTTAATTTGTTTTATTTTGCCCTTTTGTAATAACAAGTTAAAATGTAAATATACTAAATGGTTGTACAAAAAAATGTATATCATTAGTTTAAAAGCCTTTTTCTATTTCAATTTTTATCTTTTTTAACCTTTTCTGTTTAAAACACAAAGAAACAAGACAAAAGCACACATTGACCCAGCCCACCGGAGTTAGTACCAGCTGTATCACTGTGTCCTGCCCCTTCCCTGTACATCCTGTCCTTCTGAAAGATTCTCAAGGCAACAGTGCTAATGGAATTATCTGTCATCTCTTATGATAAATGACTTCTGACATCATTCCTGCAAAACCTGCCTGTGGCTGTTCTTAAGTTAACCTTTCCATTTTGATAAGTAAAAGGAGATTATTTTAAATTGATGGTAAAATATTATAGTAGCCAAGTATGGTATATATGCCTTTATTTCCAACACTCAGGAAGCAGAGGCAGGTGGAGGTAGATCTCTGAGTTTGAGGCCAACCTGGTCTATACACTCAGTGCCAATTTAAGGCCAGACTCATCTACATAGTTGAGTTCCAGGACATCCTGGGTTACACTGAAAGACCCTATCTCGAAATACAAGAAATAATAATGATGATAATATAATTATATTATAACATATATATATTATAGTGCAGTAAACACACAATGAGGTAAAGGATGATCATCTGTTACTATAGAGCAGCACTATGGTACATGCTGCATGTGCTATGTTCTTATACACCTGGCTGTGCCATAGACTGGATCATACAAGCATCACTACAAACATGAAGATGAAGTACCATCCTAAACTACTACAAAGGCTATGACATCGGTGGGAGTTGCTTAGCTTCATTCAAAGCTAATGGTCTGTATTTGTCCAGGTTAAATCAGGCAGAGAGAAGCAGAACCAAGGTTCTACACCAGGAGTGCCACACTCACAGCTCAGTAATATTGTAATAGTAGGAGAAGGACAGTTTAGTGAGCAATAAAGTCAGGAGGTTGCTCACCATACCTATAAAAGTGTGATATGTTCAAGCTTCAAAGACTACCTGGGAACAGGATTGTTCCATCTCAAAGATGAGAAAACTGGTCTAGCAAGGTAGCTCAGCCAGGGAAGGTGCTTGCCACTAAAGCCTGACAACCTGAGTTCAGTCTTTTGAACTTACATGATGGAAGGAGAGAACTGACTCCTGCAAGCTACACACACACACACACACACACACACACACACACACGCACGCACGCACGCACGCACGCACGCACGCACGCACGCACACACACACACACACACGCACACGCAGAGAGAGAGAGAGAGAGAGAGAGAGAGAGAGATACACATAGTCACACAGAGAGAGACACAAAGAGACAAACACAGAGATACACACACATACAGACTCAGACATACCCCAAAATATCATTTAAAAACTTTAACAGTGAGAAAAGTAGAGGTTTACATCTTAAATCAGGCACCTCACGGCTCATGAAGGAATGAGACACAGCTCGCTCTACTTCTATCTAAAGACCAAATTCACTTTCATCTTCCAACATTATTGATACTTTCATTTTGGAAGAACAACTCTTGACAAAGAAAAGTATAGCTGGTCAGATGGCTCAATGGTTCAGAGCACATGCTGGTCTTCCTGGGGACCCACGTTTGGCTCTCACCATCCAGATTGGGTGGTTCACAGCTCCAGAGGGATCCAACATGGAACCAGTACTCATGTTTATATGTGTGTGTGTATGTGTGTGTATGTATGTGTGTGTGTGTGATATGATAATATATATTGGTATATAGGTAAGATCATAAATAAATATTTAAAAAAAACAAAAGTAAAAGTACAAAAACCATACCCAGTTAAGTTAGAGTCTCTGCAAAAATGTGAAAGTTGTACAAATAATTCTTTAAAGAAAACCAGTGATCATGAAACATGTGTACTTTGGAATCTGTAGTTATACATTGACTTGCTCTGGTCCAGGATTACAATATTTCCATTTCTCTTCACTTTCTGCTCTTGGACCCAGCCTTGTTACATTTTAAATTCTATCTGAAAAATACAACCCTTGGGCTTATGAAAAGCAAAGAAGTCTGAGCAAGAAATTCGTCACCGCAGGGTCAAAGCCTGGTGGCTTTCAGAGTGCTGTTGGGAGACCACATGTTGGTCAGACAGCAGTGGTTCTCACACATTTCAGGGCTGCCTATTCAACCGGTAAGAGGAGTTGCAGGATTAGGTAATAAAGGAGACGGTCAGCCATGACACCACCCAGAAACTACTTATACAGCACCTGTATCCAGCAATACCATGAAGCCTGCCCTGCATGAAGTGGGTCATGCCCATCTGTGGACCACCTGCAGTGTCATCTCTCTTTTCTTTGATCCCCTGTCAGGAGCGATAGGCTTTAGTGGTTACTCCTTAGCTTGATTTATTTAGTCAAAATGGTAGCCTGCTGTGGGGCATTGGGCTATGCACAGAAAGACTAGTTTCCAGTTGAGGCTAGATCTTGAACCCTGGGACCCTGTGGTGATAATTCACCTACATGGGAGGGAAGGAGTTCTCTCATGTGTCCTAGAACTCTGGCTCCTGCCTATGTTACCACCCCCCACAACGCCCCCACAAGACAAGCCTGGCTAGAAGTCACGTAGGCAATGGCTCAAGCTTCTGACCTTCAGGCTAAACTCCTCCCAGTTACCTAGCAACAGAAAAGATAGCAGCTCACTTTAAAAGGGGCTGTTTGGCCCCTCCTTGCTCTCTCACTCCTTTGTTCTCTTGCTCTTTCTCCTCTCCTCTCCTCTCCTCTCCTCTCCTCTCCTCTCCTCTCCTCTCCTCTCTTCTCACTCTCTCCCTCTTACTCTCTCTTTCTCTCTAGCCTCCCCCCCCTCTCCTTTGTCTCCTCTTGGCCATGGCCAGCCTCTCTCTCTTTCTACCTTCTCTCTTTCCCCCTGCCTTTCTACAATAAAGCTCATCAAGGCTGCGCTCACTCTTGCATGCATGGAAACCTCTCATACCTCAGCCCTCTCTCCCATAACCCCAGAGCTACAGGGTGTGGCTCAAGGGCCCCTTTTGGTTTGGGGGGTGCCTCTTGTCCACCCCCCCACCCCACCCCCGTCGAGTGAGTCAGAGGCCTGGATGCCCACCCGGGGCTGAGTGGAAAATGTCTGGCAGCCCTCCCACGTCCGCCTGTCCAAAGCATAGGTGGAACTCTGGCGAGATGTAGGCTATCCTCCCCCTCCTTCCCAGGCCTCTTTTTAGTTCCCACTGCCTGCCCCTTGGCCTGCAGAACTGAACCTACAATTACTTCTGGCTACCACAAGGGGTAGTGGTCCCTAATCCCATAGGTGTATTATACTGTTTATCTGTGCTAAAGGTAAATAGCCTCTTAAAAATGTTTAGAAGCTGGAGAGATGGCTCAGCAGTTAAGAGCACTGACTACTCCTCCAGAGGGCCTGGGTTCAATTCCCAGCCACCACATGACAGCTGACAACTATCTGTAACTCTAAGATGTGATACCCTTACACAAACATACATGTATGCAAAACACCAATGCATATAAAGTAAAAAATAAGTTATTTTTTTAAAAGTATGTATGAAGTTGAATTATTATTAATATTAACAAAATCTGAAGCTTCAAGGATATTTTACTTAATATTCAACCCATTGTAGCTAGTTTCAAAGAATCATGTTTTGTTTTTGTTTTTGTTTTTTTTGGGGGGGGGGTTCGAGACAGGGTTTCTCTGTGTAGCCCTGGCTGTCCTGGAACTCACTCTGTAGACCAGGCTGACCTCAAACTCAGAAATCACCTGCCTCTGCCTCCCAAGTGCTGGGATTAAAGGCGTGCGCCACCATGCCCGGCTCAGGTTTGTTTTTGTTTTGTTTTGTTTTGTTTTATGTGTAACAATACTCTTTAATAAATGTATGATTGGTATAATTTTTAATTTTATTTTCTTAGTTCTCTAATAAGCCCAGAGGAGAGAAACTCTAGGGCCCTTTTTAAATTTGCTTTTAGTCTTTGGCATAACTCTAGATTTCACAACTACTCTTACTGAAAAAAAAAATCCATATAGCTTTCTTCCCAATAAAGCATTTATCCATTTCAGCCTCTCCTTCACCCTGTCTCTGTCTCTCTTTCCTTGTCTTTGCCTTCCTGCCTCTCTGTCTCTGTCTGTCTCTTTCTGTCTCTGACTTTGTCTCTCTGTCAACTACCTAAGGAAGACTTGCTACTTGGAAAGAGAAACACAGACCCTCTTCCCAGTCCTGTTCTCCCTATTTTCCAGAATTTGTCATGGTGGAATGTTTAATCATCCCACATTAAGACAGTAGTTTTTCCCTCTTAAGTACCAAAATCTAAAATAAAAAATCTACCCACAACAGACGTGTAGTACATATGTTCATAAGCATTGGTTTTCTTTAAAGAATTACTTGTACAACACTCACAAACTTTTACAGAGAGTCCAACTTATCAAATAGGTGTGGTTTTATATTTTTTACTTTTAAAGAAATGTTTGTCCAACATGAGACAAAAAAAAAAAAAAAGCTAAGTACAGTGACAGATGTCATGAACCACTTGGCTTACCCCGTGGTTCTAGTTGCTTTACTACCAATTAATCTTCCCAGCCTAAAGGAATCATGATATGAATAACAAGCACGAACAGAAGATGCACCATTACAATCATATTATAGAGTCAAACCTCTATTTCATTTCTAAGATACCACAATAACTACTAGCAAGTGTATAATGATTATCCTCTTTTATAAGTGTGATGCTATTAAATTTACAAAGCAGTTGATAAAATTTTATGTCATCTTCATGGCTGTTATTTATTCATACAACAAATGTGTCTCGGTGCCTGCGGCATTATTCTGAATATTAGTTCTGTGGAGGCTGGAACAGGTTTGGAGAAGCCACGTGGCTCCTGGGGCTCCTGGTGCAGTGTTTCTGAATCCCTGGTTCTTCTGTCAAGACAGAACTCTGCTGTTTCCTATCAATCCCTCATTACTACATACAGGGATATTAACCTATGATATTAACAATTTAAAAATGACAAGATTAGAGGCTGGAGAGATGGCTCAGTTCGATTCCCAGTACCTAGATAAGCGCTCACAACTGTCTATAACTCCAGTTCCAGGAGATCTGACACCTTCACACAGACATTCAGTCAAAACAAGTCAAAACGCCAATGCACATGAAATGAAAATAAATATTTTTTAATGGCAAGCTGGGTACCTGGACTCACTTCTTCTTCTTCTTTTTTTTTTTTTGTTTGTTTGTTTTTTCGAGACAGGGTTTCTCTGTGTAGCCCTGGCTGTCCTGGAACTCACTTTGTAGACTAGGCTGGCCTCGAACTCAGAAATCCGCCTGCCTCTGCCTCCCGAGTGCTGGGATCAAAGGCGTGCGCCATCACGCCCGGCTCTGGACTCACTTTTATACTCCCAGCACTCAAGGGGTTGAAGCAAGACAATCACAAATTTGAGGCCAGCCAGGATACACAATGAGATCTCCTCTCAATGTGTTCTACCTACCAAATAAAAGGACACTCAACTGAAGTTTTGTTTTGTTTTGTTTTGTTTTATTTTGTTTTGTTTTGTTTTGTTTTAAAGCAGGGTCTCATATAAGCCAGGTTGACTTCAGACACTCTATATAAACAAAGGCTATCTTTTGACTCCACTTCTATAGTACGAAGATTATTGATTATGCATCACTGTGGCCAGGTTATGTAGCTCTATGGCTCAGACCCAGGACTTCTTGCATGCTAGGGAGGCTAAGCTGTCTCTCCAGAACTTAACCCAGACTTTAGGGCAGTGGTTCTCAATCTGTGGGTCTTGACCCTTTTGGGAGTCACATATCAAATATTTACATTACAATTCATAGCACTAGCAAAATTACAGACATGAAGTAGCAACAAAATAATTTTATGGTTGGGGGGTCACCACACCGTGAAGAACTGTATTAAAGGGTTTCAGCATTAGGAAGGTTGAGAACCATACTCTAGTGGTTTTGAGTAAGCTGTAACCAAATGGGAAGGGTAATATGACAGGCAGGTTGAATGAAAACTAGGTGAGATGAAAATAAAGGAAGTGCTTTTAGGTTGCTGGAACCACATGGAACAATGGCTGCCTGCCCACTCAGTCCTCATAAGACCAAGTAGAGATAGGTCATAGTTACCTGCATGGGATCCACCAGCAAGATGGATTCAGCGAGAGAATTGTCCTCGCTACCAGTGACTTTGTGGTGTGACCCTGTGGCAGCGGTCACAATCTAGTCAAACATGCTCTTTCAGAAGACAGGCGGTGCCCTCTCTCACCCCACCCAGAGGATTCCTGAAGAATCATTTCACCTTATCCAGTACAGAGCAGAGAATGAAGCTAGATGATTCAAGCAGCTGTCACCCGACTGAGGGGAAGACAACCCTTTCCCTCCAGGGATCTAGAAGTTGCCCCGGCTGCCTTGGTTTGGGAACAGTTCATGGAAAGACTTCCTCCTGCTAGACAGAGAAGAAATCTGTTCTCTCTTCCTACCCCAGGACCGCACAGCCATGCATCCTTCCCCATCTGCATTATCAAGCTATCAAGTACCCTGAACCTCTGATAGCTTCCCGGGAGACACATTCACTACACAGTCAGGGGACAAGCTGGAGTGGAGGTTGGAGAGGGTCTCTGAGAAAGTAAGAAGGGAATATGGACATTCTGAAAAAAGGAAAGAGACTAGTTAACCCCGAGAATCAACCAGTCCATACTAAACGAACTGACCATAGACATCACTCAGATATCACTACCGCCCTTCTCAGATTCAGCAGTCCATATTAACTGAACTGACCAGATAATCATGCGAGGTCTCACAGAGCCCAGCTGTTTTTCAGATCCGAATGCTAATGGCTCCTAAATCTTCCCAGCCTCTCAGACAGAACAAGTCAATGATCATGCAGCTCTCTGGTGTAAACAGGTGGGTATTTATTGGGAGCAGTGATAAAATCGGAGGCAACCAACACTGGACACCCACATACTTCAGACCTCTTGCTTAGACCCCAAGAGGCCTGAGGAAATCAGTGTAGTGACTCGCCAAGAAACTTAATCCTTGTTACCCATCAGGACTCCAAGTCCCCTTCCCAACAATATGCTGTCTCATCTCACCCTCAGCTCTGCCAACACCCATCAAGACAGCCCTCCCTACCAGAAGCTCCATTTTCCTTCTACCTCCTTCCACCGTTCCATGGGTACCCCTTTTTTCCATTCTACCGAAAACAGATCCTAGGACTAAAATGTCTAATACTCTGTTTCAAAAGTGGATCTTGCCTGACCACCTTCAAATGAAAACATGAATTTCCCAAGGAAAAATTCTCCTTGGTGTCTTCTCCACACCACCTTCCAGACCCCAGAGCTGGAATGTGTGGCCTGAGTCATTTCCCCCAGACTCATTTTAACATGCAAATTTCTGGGCTTCTCCACCCAGCCTTTAAAGGTGAGCGTCTAGGGTAAACGCAGGATCTATGCGTTAGCCCAGGTGTGTTTGGAACCTTTGGCTTTGCCTGGCCCCCTCCGGCATCACTGAAAGAAGGAAGAAAGCTGGACCCAGAGAGGGGAATGGGCCTGTCTGAGGTCACAGAGAAACACTCAGATACAGAGCCCTGTCCCTCGCGGACAAGTATTCCCAGGTGCGCTGGACTCACTCACTCACCCGCTTGTAGACGTCCTCCCGGCTGACTTCATACTTCTGTTGCATGCGCTCCTCCAGGAAGTAGATGCGCAGCTTGAGGCTGAAGTTCTCCTTCTTCAAGTCATTGAGGTGCTGGGACAGAGTGCGATATCCATTAGACATGGTGGGCGACCCATGGGGAGGAGCATGCCCGATCGCCCCCTTCACCCCAGGAATACGGTGCAGCCTTGCCGCGGCATGGAGCGGGCAGGCTAGGACGCTACTGAGGTTGTGGGACCCCGGAGGCTAAGGCGACATGGCCGCTTGTTGGTGCGCTCCAGGACCTGGGACTGGGCTCTGGACTCTGGGTGCTGGAGCGCAACGCGCTTTCTTTTTTTACCTCGGGGAGATATTTGCGGAATCCCTGACGGAGGAACATGCTGTGTGAACTCAGACACAAGTGGCAGTAACCCGACTCCAAGGCAGGACAGGGCTGTAAGCTAACCCCCCTCCTCCCCGCGCCACACATATACACACACACACACACACCCTCTCTTCTCCTCCCCCCCCAAACCCCCCAGCCTCAAGCCCCAGGGGTCAGTTAGCAACTTTTTGGAAAGAGGGCCTGGTAGCAACCCTCAAAGCCTTCCCAGAAACGGAAAGAGGGTGGTTAAGGTGGTACTAGGGTTGCAAAGGCAAGAGGGAACTGGAAGAGCAGTGGCCTGGGGGGGTGGGGGGGCGGGGAGATGCGGGATGCAGACTGAAACTTCGGAAAGAGTACATGTCCACGAAATGGCCCACAGACTAGTGACCAGAGCCAAGCAGCCTCTGTCTATCAGGTGTAAATCTTAAGGTGCTGCTGACCAGAGAGGCATCCAATTCCCTTAGTGATCCAGAGCTAAGCCCCGGCCAGGTCAGAGCCTTCAGTCTTTCTCCCTGGCCATTTTCAGTCCTGGGGTTTTCAGTCTTTATTTACGTGCTCTCTGCTTCCTGTACACAACACAAACCCGCAAAGAAAGGGTGGATCTTAGCTGAGGGGGACATCTACAAACTGTTTTTCAGTGAGCAAAGAGAGGGAAGCCCAAGGGGTCCTCCCTCTGGGGAAGGAGTGTGGGAGTGCTGGGGGGGGGGTGAGACAGCAACACCCCCCCACCCCCATCCCGGAGATCAGTGATTTCAGCCCCTCGCTGGTTCCTAACTCCCGCACCTGCCTAATGGAGCCGGGCCATCATCACCAGATCCTGCTCATAAAGCAAGTTAAGATCCTTGAGTGACAGCTGCAACCTTAGCAGGAAGTGTTATTTATATCACATCACATGGGACTTTGAAGGTGACTGGGAGATAGCCCCATAGCCCAGATCTCAAAAGAGGTTTTTGATTTGGTAATACCAAGTTGGAAAAATTACGGTTAACATTTGAGATAAAGGAAATTTAAAAAAATTTTTTTATATTTAATTCAAGCGTCCACTTCTTCCCTAACCTACCTACTTGCCATCTTCCCTGTTTATTTCTGGACTTTCATAACAATTCCAGTCTACCTTTCCCCAGTATCCAGAGGTCACACACAAAGGTGAAGACAGCCCCAAAGAGCGGAGTGGCCACACAGTTGGTCACGACATGTTAAGGTGTTTTCTATACTGTAATCTTACAAATTTGTGTCTATCAAACTTTTTATATTTTGCATTGCAACACACACACACACACACACACACACACACACACACACACACAATTATTCCATTATGCATTATAATCTGATATTTTCTATCTGTCTTTCTGGGGGTGCTGAATTAACTTACTGAACAGAGAATAAGTCTTACCCTGTAGTTTGGAAAACATTGACTCTAAGAGAACCCAGAATGAAGGATGACTAATTACTACTGAAATGATAGCAATGAATGCTTCGCCAACAACTGAACTTACAAGTGGCCATTAGAGACAGAAAAAGTTTGAGTAAATCAGGTGCAATGGAATTGTCTATTTTTCTGAAAAGACAAGATTGTAAGAAGA
Organism: Mus minutoides; assembly: GCA_902729485.2. NCBI lineage: Eukaryota > Metazoa > Chordata > Mammalia > Rodentia > Muridae > Mus > Mus minutoides. The sequence goes on along the minus strand of LR749696.1, from coordinate 544,462 downwards.
GAGCATGGGTCTTATAATGACAAGACAAAAATACTTCATATTTTAAAAAATCTACTCATTTAAAAATCTGCAGATACAAATTCTACATGTCCATTAAATCCTTAACTTTCAGAATAAATGAAGTCCATTGAGATTTAGTGACAGTGAGGATAAAAGCCATAACTCACAACACACTTTTCTGAGCCCTGTGTTATGTTCCTATAATCTCAGCTTCTTGGGAGGCAGAGGCAGGAGGATTACTGCTTCCCAGAAGTTTGAGGTCAGCCTGGAGAACCTAATGAGGCTGGGACTAGTTCTGTTATGAAATATCTGTGTGACCTGAGGGTGTACCTCTCCACACACAGAACCATCCTCATCTAGAACGTGAAACGCTGAGAAGATGGTATGAAATGACCGGGAACAGGTGATTAATGGTTAGTATCACTTCCATTTTGCTCAAAGGATTGTAGACAGTGTGCAGTTAGGTTTTGGCTGTCTACTTGAATCCTCTTTCTTAAATCACATATAATAATTTCATAAAAGATTTTAACTAGAGAAATTAAAGTATGTAAGACTTTAGGATATTCCCCGGCAGCAGAGATGTTTCCTGCACTGATTTCTTTCTATACCCTTTGTTCTCCTTCCACCCCTCCTGCCCCTTTGCTGAGTGGTCAGTTGCTTTGGATTGATTGGTTTTGGCCAGTGCCTTCATGTCAGTACTTACATGACGGTAAGTTCTTAACCCTTCTAGGTTTTCTTTCTCTACAGGCTTTCTCCCCTAAAGAGTTTAATCCACTCTTACTGTTATGCTTTTATCTCCCAAGAGACCCCCTAACTTAATCTTCCTGCCCAAGAACTAGCCCACACACCCAAAGTTTTGCTGGAGAGTGCAGCTTGAACGCCCCATTCTCACAACCCATGTCATAACAAACATTTCTGCACGAGTCCAAGCATGTCAAACAGACTCTACCAAAGCGTCTACTCTTCGTACTCTAGCCAAGGAAATGCCTTCAAATGCAGATCTTGTCAGAACCCTTCATGGGCAACTCACCCATCTCTTAGGCTAAAGAGAAAACGAAATCATATTTCTTTAAGACACTCCACCCTTTCTCTTCTTTCAAGTCTTAGTTGGAATTCCATCAAAATCATGCTTTCCCTACCCTGGCTGACCTCCCCTTTCGAACTCCCAGTCAGGCAAACACCAAGTGTTCATACGCTGCCTTTTGGTGTTGCTTTTATCCTCTTGATGGGTCACTGAGATTATTTAGGATCCTTTGACTTCCCGTGTAAACTCTAACCTTTCCCACCCATCTATGGCCATCCGAGTAAAGGACCACTGAGTTATATGTCTGCTCTTACAGCCTATGCGACAGCCAAAGACTGCTTCTGCAGTAACAGTCGACCCACAGTGTGGCTACAGGCTGCTTACAATTATTTCAATCGGAGTAGAGTGGTTTGGGAGCTGACAAGGAATATGTTGACTTTGTGCCCATATTTTCTTGGCTTTGTATTTGCAAAGCAAATGAGTTAGCTTGCCTAGGATTTCCTCCTAAAGTAGATCTCAGGAGAATGACAGGAGCCAAGAACTCTCATACCTCAAACATAAAGGACTAGAACACACTGCCCACCTCCAGCTGACCTTATAATGAATAGTGCTTCTCCTCCACGCCTCCCTGACTCCATACAATAACTAGACCTTCCTCACTTCTCCACAGTGCCAGACACTGTCGCTTCTCTCCCCTCAAAGCCTTAAAATAGACTCCGTTGTCCTTCTGGACGGTGGGAAGCCCACCCCTTCCCTTCAGACCCCAGTACACTCTCTTCTAGCAGTAAATAAATCTTGTGACCTCAAGAAAAAAAATCTGTCTCCATATCTCCTGTTGAATTTGGAACTTTGTAACAGTTTTTTTTTTCTTAATAGTTCCAAAGAAATCACACTTTCTTAAAATAGTAGTTATAGGAAAATTACATCTTGTTCACTTACCTTCCTAAGTTCATGTGCCCATGAGAACTTCTTCCATGAGGTTTATATTAGCTTTGTTAGCAGAGATCACCACTTGAACATTAATATCACATACTTTTGACATCTCAATCTGAATTTCTGATCAGCCCTAGATAACGTTCTTTCCTCGTTGGAGCCAGTTCCTATGTGTTGCAAGGCAGGATTTGTGGTTGGTGAAGCCTTTGAGTCGCTCCTGACTCAGTCTCTCACAGACACCATCTCAATGTGACTGAAAATCCCACTGTCTATAACACACGTGTATTAGAAATACAGATCACAGATGGCAGGTGCCACCACCACAGCACCTCTTCCACTGTGTCCCAGATGCAGTGACCTCTCCCCTGAGTTACATGAGCGGCCCCCTTTCCCCGTGTCCCTCCTTCTATCCCTGATGCTGATCATCTCTCCTGAGCACAGTGCCTCTGTGACCAGGTTGAAATGCACCATGATGCTGGAAGCTACCATCCTCGCCTCATCTAACTCCAAGTAGATGGTGATGGCGGTTCATTAGCCCTTAAAGTGCAGGCCCAGGTGGGTCTGGGTCCCCTTCCCTCCTCCCTTCCCCTCCGTTCCCCTCCCTTCCCCCCCTTCCACCTTACTACTCACCTCCCCTTCCCTTCCCTCTGCTGAGTTCCCACCTGCACAAGCTGTCCCAACTATACTGGCTTTTCTTGTTCTTTCTCAAAACCAGTAAAGAGCCTTGTTCCTCGGGGCCTCTGAGATGGCTGGTCCTTCACCGTGCTGTGCTCCTGCCCTAGATAGCTGCCAAACCTTCTTCCTATGAAGCACCCCATTTAAGGCTAGAGCCCATCCCATACCTCAGCCCTTGTCACCCTAACAGTCCATTCCATTATAAGGTCTTAGATTCTGCATTGACCCATTTACCTTAAATTTCAGTCAGCATGCACTCTCCATGAAAAAACTGGGATGGGTCTGCTTTACCCTCAGTACCAAAAATGATGCCTAGTGTACAGGATGCACTCAATCCATGAGTGCTGAATGAAAGCTTTCTATGTTCTCCGTGGGTTTGATTAGACTTAAATTCCACCTGCATCCCTGACGTCATTTCTCCTTAGAAACGGGTTGTCTTATATATAAAGTACTCCAGCAAACTAAAGTTAACAGTGCACAATCTGGACTTGCTACAAGAGTTCTGAACCAATGAGTGCATGAAAATTACAACCAAAGGACACCATGAACTCCACAAATAGGAAGAACAAAATGAATTCGTCAGGGGAGCTTGCCCAGAAAGGTTCCACAGAGAACTGACACTTCTCTCTCCTTAAGGAAATAATCATGTCTGCATGGACAGAGGCAGCATGGAGAAGCCAAATGTGAGAAGACAGAGGCAGCATGGAAAAGCCAAATGTGAGAGGACAGAGGCAGCATGGAGAAGCCAAATGTGAGAGGACAGAGAGCTGAGTTGGCTCAAGTCTAGGAGCTTGGAGAGACCCCTGCTGAGGAGACCTTGGCAGTCAGTGAGGACCTAAGAGTTTCCTTTTTGAGGCAGGTTCTGATGGGAAGAGTAGGGATGAGGAGATGAGGAGAAAGATGGTGGGAGAGGGAGGGCTAGGAACTGCAGGTCAGCGAGGCTCTTTTCTTTTCTTTTTTCCTTCCTTCCTTCCTTCCTTCCTTCCTTCCTTCCTTCCTTCTTTTATCTTTTGCTTTTTGTCTATTTGTTTGTTTACTGTTTTTGTTTTGTAGTGTTGAAAGCAAAATCCCACATACTGGGCTATATACTTTGCTCTAGTACTTCATGACCTGGAGAAGGTCCATTTTGCTTAAGACAGAAACTACAGGCTCTAAGGATGTCCACTTAGCTCTTTCTTTAGCCCTCAGTATCTTTACTCTTCTTTCAAAACATTTTCCTTCCAGAGATAAATGGCTCTCCTCTGTTCCTTCCTGAGCTTCCTCTTTCTACAGCTTCCATAATATATTAGTCCAGTCTTGAAATAAGACTGTAATAATGACTCCATCATTGCCAGCAGTAGGAAGAGAATTAACACCCAGCTGTCGCATGTCATGCTCCATTAACATAACCAACTGTCAAGTCAGCCTTTAAAAAACTCAGCTTGACATTTGCTTAATCATATTCAGACCCCCCAGATAGCTCCTATAATAGAATTGCTTGAAAACATATTATTCTCTTAGCAGTTTTTAATCCTAAAAACATGTCCCTCTTCACTAGAATTGATTAATCATCTGAATAGACTCATTGTTTTTGACTGTACTATAAATTCTATAATTTAAACTCAACTAACTGGATGTCAGCGATATTTCATATATTGTGTTGTTTGAGGGGAAAACATAGCCTTAAATGGCAAACCAAGAAATGGAAGGAAAATGTTTTTAGCATCCCTGTGTGATGTATTTTGATTACCTGGGATATGGTATGGACCAGTTTTTTTTTTTTTTCAAGACAGGGTTTCTCTTTATAGTCCTGGCTGTCCTGGAACTCACTATGTAGACCAGGCTGGCCTCGAACTCAGAAATCCGCCTGCCTCTGCCTCCCGAGTGCTGGGATTAAAGGCGTGCGCTACCATGCCCGGCTTCGGACCAGTTTTTAAGGGAATTTCCAGAAAGGCTTAACTAAGGAAGGTAGACCTACCCTGAATGTGGGAAATACTCCACCCACCGGGGCCTCAGTCTGACTGAGCAAAGCATCTGTCTCTCTGCTTCCTGCCTGTGGGTGGCGTGTAACCAGCCACCTCATGTTCCCTTAGCAGCCAGGGCTGCTCTTATTACAACACCCCCTCTCACACTGTGAGGCAAACTCTCCTTCATTCTTGTCATTCATTTGGTTATAGCAATCAGAAAGGTACTTACTATACCCCTGATAGCTAATTATCTACTTACTTAAAAATAATGTGAGTTCATATTCGAATATATCCAGATGCAACAATACTGTGCAAAAATCAATCACTTTAGAGCCAAGGACACTCAAGTTCAAATGTGGGCTTTGCTATTTTCTAACTGTGTGAGTCGGGGGAGCTTCAGAGAGGTTGAGAATGAAAAAGCTGGGGGTGGGGAGGAGTGGGTCTAAGGGGCTACCAGGGTGACTGCAGCCACATATGACATTTGCAGAGGTGACTTCTAGACAGTGGTTATTTTAACAATTAGCTCATTATCCTTCATGCATTCTTGCTGCTTGTGAAACTGTTGGTAAAAATAAAACTGTTGTAAAGGAAGCAAAACTAGGAATTACAAGAGGTAGGGGCAGGGGAAAACATTCATTTTGTAAAGATCGATTGCCTCTTTAGTAGCATTGGACATTGTGAATTTATGGCCACATACCACGTATTAGTGAGTATTTCTGTTACAGGAGAGAGTAAACTTCCTGTCTGGAGAAGAATTTTGATGGGGCCACTAATCACTTGCTAGGGGGCGTTGCTCTAAGTCTTCGAAGATCAGCAGGAGAGAACTTTTAAGGTCTCTGGCCAACTTGATTCTTCCATGTTTGAATGCTTAATTACGGTGGTTCTGTAGATACCATTATACCATGTCTGTTACAGCAATCGTCCTGTATAGGGTTTATGTGTAGAATTTATGTGTAGGATTTATGTGTAGGTGGTATTTTCATATTTATTTCATTACATCCTTAACACCACCTTTGAGGTACAAGAGTAAGGATGACGACGCCAGACCACACTTCCCACAGCTGGGTCGCTCCTTAATGCGCGGCTATCAGGACCTCAGCCGGACACCTGTGACTTCTGTGAGCCTATGACACACTCATGACTAATGAGGTACTTCCTCTTCTGCCTCAGGCCTCCAATATCTTTCCAAAGTCCACCTAAACAGTAAGTAATTGCCCCTGTGCCCTTGGGGGACCTTCTTGAGAATGTACTTTTCTTTTAACCCTTCTCTCTGTTTTCAAGAAAAATACACCAAAGTCAGCTCTCAGAAAATTGTACAGCATTACCATATGACCCAGAAACCTCTTCTCACTACAAATCCAAAGAATTAATACAAACGGCTCCATAAAGCACGAACACCATGCCCGCCCCAGCACCACTTGTGAGAGTTCAAAGTGAGGATGTTCAAAATGTTCTTGAACTGACAAATGTATAAAAAACTTACGGTATCTCTATAACAGAACACGGTTCAGCTTTAAGAATGATGTAGTACCACATGGGCAAGTCCTGAAAGCACTTACTAACGGGAAAAGGCAGGCACAGAAGGCCAGATGCTGTATAACTCCACTGTAGGAAATGCTCAGAATGGACAGATCTATGGGGAACAGTAAATGAGTGGTTTTCAGGGGACAGGAGCAGGGAAAACATGGAGAGGCTGTAATGAGCATGAGGCTTCTTTCTGGGGTGTAGAAATGTTCTGGAATTAGGTATCAATTGACAACTGCACAACTGGAAATATACACTCTTCAAGAATAAATTTTGTGTGGTACTTAAATTGAGTTTTAATAAAGCTGCCATTTGAGGAGGAGGAGGAGAAGGAGAAGGAGAAGGAGAAGGAGAAGGAGAAGGAGAAGGAGAAGAAGGAGAAGAAGAAGAAGAAGAAGAAGAAGAAGAAGAAGAAGAAGAAGAAGAAGAAGAAGAAGAAGAAGAAGAAGCCAGAAGAGAAACTTTCCTAATTCTTAGCGTCTTAAAAAAGATTTTTTTTTATTTATTCATTTATTTAGCTAAACTCGCATGTGGTTTAGAATAGACAGTACAGAAATGTTAAGTGTCATTGGGGCTGGAGAGATGGCTCATCAGTTAAGAGCACTGGCGGTTCTTGTATAGGAGCTGAGGTTTGGTTCCCAGCACCCACTGGTGACTCACAACCATCTGAACTCTAGCTCCAGGGGTTCAAGCATCTTATGCCATCCTATAAGGGCACTGTCTGCAAGTGGCACACACATATATAAAATCAAAACCAGTGAATGTATAGTTGATCCTAAATGGATCACAGGTTCTAACAGAAAGTCTACCTACATATCCTAAGTGGCCTTCACTATCCATTAGTTATGGTTAAGTTTTATCATAAGAAAGTTTTACTGTAATCCTCAGATAAAATGGCCCAAAGCATGACCCACTCTACATTTTGACACAAGGAAAACATACCCACTAGGCAATCTGCATGAACCTGTATGGCATTTTCCCAGGACTAACAGACTAACACAGAGAATCAAAATCATGCAGTTTGTTCTTGCATTCCCCAAACCCTTTCACTGCAGCACGCAAGCTCTGCTCAGCATCCCAGATGCCAGCTATGAATTCTACAAGGGCCTGGCTTTTTTTTTTCCCCTTTGAGACTGGACAGTAAACAAATAAGAGATTGAAACTACCATATCATTCCTGAAGCTCCAGAGTCATTTAAATGCCAAACTATGAAAAACATTCTGCTTTCTGCCCTACAACTGAGCAGCACACGGGTGCCTACACTTGGCAGCCTTCTCTGGAAATAGCCAGCCTGATGACAAGAGAGCTCATGCAGAAGCCCATCTTGGGCAGTGTCCTCAGTCGCATAAAGGATGAGGATCCAAATGACGTCCCTTATGCCATCCCCCCCCCCCGCCATGCTCACACACCCATGCCACCCACAGTCCTGGAATAGCGAGGTGTCATCAATCCCCTCACACCAGAGCACTGGGAATATATAAAAACAAAACAAAACAAACAACTCCCCTGGCCACCAGAAATAGATGGCCCAGCCAGAAATAACGCTGCCCGAGACAGTAACGTGAGAGTCGGCAGAAGTGACAGGCGGACTGCAGTGATCTAGTAGTACTCAAGGACTCTCTGGATCCAAACTAGATCCTCTACCAGTCAACAATACCAGGACTTGGGTGTGTCCACAGTGAGCTCAACTTAGAGAGCTCAATTGCTGAGTTTCTGCAATAAAAGGGAAGCTACCAAGCGGTGGTCTTGCTTATGCCTCAAGGTTTTCAGTAACCTCGGGGCTGGCGAGGTGGTTCAATGGGTAAGAGCACTTGCTATGAAATCAAGAGGACCTGAGTTCAAATCCACAGAACCCATGTAAAAGCCAGGTAGATGGCTCTGTTTGCCTGTAAGAGACTGTGCCTCAGAAGTAAGGTGGAGAAATAGATACACCTCTGCGTGTAATAGATACACACACACACACACACACACACCCCACATAAAGATTTCCAGTTGCTCTCTTTCTCAGTGGCTGGCATAGCCTAGCACAGCATGCCTACTGTGTATCAGACACTCTATCTCCATATCTAGTAATTAAAAGAACAGATTTGCTGCTCTACCCAAAGAAGCTGAGTCAGTGCCCAGCACCCACATGGCAGCTCTAGCCTGTAACTCCAGTTCCAGGGCATCTGACACCCTCACAGGGACATAGAGGCAGCAAAATACCAATATACATACATAAAATAAAAATAGATTTTAAAAAGGGGGGAGCAAATCTGATTTCAACATCTTCCTGGAAAACCATTTTAAACACTCCTTAGTTAAGACTGGGTAAATTTTAAAGTCTTTAGCTACCTCGCAGGCCATATAGACTTTTCCATTTTCTTTTCCATTTTTAACTCCTCTCCATGTTCCTTGTCAGCATGCTCTCAGGCTGTTGACTAAGTCTAGTTCCTTCCCTCATCCACAGCCTGACTCATGCTTTTTCTTCTGCATGGAAAATTCCTCACATTCCGTACCAGTCCCTAACCTGCCTTCCTCCTGTTGAATAAAATTAAAATGAAGAACAGCCCCAGAGAACCCAGGCACAGTGACAGTTGGGTCTCCTGAGCAAACCTAACCTTGATTTTCAAAGGTAGCAGAAGCTTAGCAAATGACTTTTGTAAAGCCTGTTATAAAGACCAGAACCGAAGCTTGCCCAATCAGAAGTGTCAATCAACCAAAGTAGACATAGGAAACTATACAAATGGAGACTTTCTAATGGAACAGATCAATTGAGGAAACATTGCGACTGCAACTAATCAAAATAACTTTCTTCAGTTCAAATCACTCAGTCCGTTTCCATACTCTCCTTGTAAGCATTTCTTTGGCATTTTGCCTCAGGAACAGGTACCCCCTTATACCAGGGTGTTTTCACATTTGCAAATTACTCCAAGAAAAAGTAAAAATTTTATTGTGTTCTCTTTTTAGACATTCTTCCAGGTCCCCAGTCAAGTGCAGTTTTCTCTAGGAATCTTCCCCTACACCATGCCCAGAATCATTGTAAGAGCACAAGCTACATATTTTGTTAAGACCCTTGACTTCCATCATAGCAATGATAATATTAGGATGTATTTTAATTTGCACACCAGACCATTGGTTTTGCTCTGTAGTTTTTTTGGTTTGTTTGTTTGTTTGTTGTTGTTTTTTTGTTTTGTTTTTGTTTTTGTTTTTTTGAGACAGGGTTTCTCTGTGTAGCCCTGGCTGTCCTGGAACTCACTTTGTAGACCAGGCTGGCCTCGAGCTCAGAAATCTGCCTGCCTCTGCCTCCAAGTGCTGGGATTAAAGGCATGTGCCACCACGCCTGGCCACCATGCCCGGCCACCACGCCCTGCTGCTCTGTAGTTCTTAAGCAAAAAAAAAAAAAAAAAAAGATTGAAAGATTAATAATTTTATATGTAAGTTAGGAGTGAAACTTTGCTGAAGGTCTGTGCAATGACTGTATCACATTTTAAAAGAAAAGAAAAAAGACCAATTATGCTTGTGGAAATTGAAAGTTTAGAATTTTCTCTTCTTATCTAATAATGTTCCAGATGTCTGAAGGCATCTATGGAAACTAAACCAGTATACTTGAGATGCTATGGTAATGGAAGTGTAAAGCCCCTTTCAAAAATAAAATGCAGTTTGCCAGTAGCTTTAATGTTTCAAGGCTGTGATTAGAGGGAAACAGGACATACAGGAACTGCAGACCCTAACATCACCCAGATTCACCTAAATTAGTGAAGGATAGTCAACCATAATAACGCAATTCCCTGAGGGAAGACTCCTTCCTATTTTGATTTAGTCTTTCTCTTTTTCTCCCTTCCTTTCTTTTTTCTTTCTTTTTTCTTCCTATAGATTTTGTGACCCAAGTGGAAAAGCTTGCCAGCATGGGTGGGACCCCACGAGGCTGACTCACTGTGGTTAGAGCCAGCAGCCTGCCAGAGAAAGCTGGCTTCAGTGTACAGATAGAAAATGCTGTCGATGGTTTTGAAGGCATGTTCATATTAAAGGCATTTGTTAGAAAATAGGTAATCAGGGGAAGGCAGCAGAGGCCTGCTCTTGATTGTATAGCCAAAGACATACACCCTTCTTGAGCTTTTTTATACCTCGGACCATTCTGATCGATGTATAAAGTCCCACTGTACATGCTCACCAATGGAAACCCCTCTCTGACTGGTCCTTCCATCTCCCAAGACAATTGGAGCCAGCGCCATTATTGAGGCTCTGCATGATTAGGGGTGAGTTATTTGAACTTTTGTCTCTTTGCTGGTATAATAGATGTAATATGAGTATCTATCGCCTAAGTTAGCAAAGTGAGCCAGAACTAGTTGAAATAGCATGTTATGGATTTAGGAAAATCTTGAGTATATACAAAGTACTCCATGAACATCATTCATTATTATTTACTAGGGACACAATTCTCTTAATTAGTCCCATCAAAAAGTACTTTTAAAAGTCTCTGTTTCCTTCCCTTCTTCTATCTCTCTGCTTTTGTCAGTGCCTGAGTGACATTTTCCCCTCCTGCTCCATCGTTAACACACAGATACCTGCTTTAAAATCTGTCACTCCTGATGGATACCGAGTCATGGCAGGAGACCCACAAGATATATGGGAATAGTTGGTTTTCAATAGTTTTCAACAAATTTGCTGCTGAACATTTATTGAATACATGTTGTATACTCAATAAATACATTGTAAATAAATGTTGTTTACATTGCATGAGATGATATAAACTGGCTGAGGGCAAGTGCAGTGTCTGAATTAGAATATGCTTTATGATTAGAGAAACCATCCTAACAAACAAAAGGAGAAACTCGGTGCCTTAGTCAAAACTTGAAGGATAAACAGGCATTAACCAGGTGGAGTAGGAAAGAAAGGTTTCCAGGTAGAGAAAGACGAAGAAGGAGGAGGAGGGGGGGGAGGAGGAGGAGGAGGAGGAGGAGGAGGAGGAGGAGGAGAAGAAGAAGAAGAAGAAGAAGAAGAAGAAGAAGAAGAAGAAGAAGAAGAAGAAGAAGAAGAAGAAGAAGAAGAAGAAGAAGAAGAAGACAGCTGTGCATCACGCATGGGTTGGGACTGCAATTCACGCAATGAATGTGTGAAATGATATTCTAATATGAAAGGAATTTCCTGCTTAGCTGGGAAGATCTGATAGGATTCTACTCTGTATCAGCTCTAACAGAGGAACTTAGAATTTCATTCCCAAGGGGGACCCTTCATTAGCACCTGATACCCAGAAAGTAAGGCTGAGCAGTTCCTTTCTAAGCCCTCCAGGCAGGCATTATCCACCCCTATTTCATTCACTTACTACTGTTGATGGAGTGTTGAGAATGGACACACAGAAAAGAGAGCCCCTGGCTCATCCATCCAACTTCTTTTGCCACATTTATACATTAGCATCTGTGGTGGTTTGAATAGGAATGGTCCCCACAGACTTGTGTGTTTGAACGTTTGGCCCACATGGAATGGCACTATTAGGAGGTGTGGCCTTGTTGGAGTGGGAGTGGCCTTGTTAGAGGAAGTGTGTCACTGTGGGGGCAGACTTTGAGGTCTCTATGCTCAGATTTCACCTAATGTGGAATCAAAGTCTTCTCTTGGCTGCCTTCTGATCAAGATGGAGGATTGTTGGCTCCTCCAGCACCAGGTCTGCCTGCCTGCTGCCATGCTCACCCTCATGGTGATAATGGACTGAACCTCTGAAACTGAAAGCCAGCCCCAACAAAACGTTTGCCTTTATAAGACTTGTCTTGCTCGTGGTATCCCTTTACAGCAATAAAACCCTAAGACAAAGCAATGGACATTTTCCCTAATTATGTTCTGGCTCCATAGCACAGCAGTGCTTACATTCCGGGTCTGCTGGATCTTACTTTGTGTCATGTGCAGTTTGAGCTTGCTGAGACGTTGCCTCTAGAAGTGGGGCTGCTCCCCCACCCACCCACTTCAGACCCAAACACATGCATGCCCATTGTCCTCCGATTAGCTGGGTCTCCCTAACTCTGTGACAGGGAGGGAGAAGAACAGCAAAACAGCCCAAGAGCGAGAACACCATGCCCTTGAGAGCAGCTAGAAGGTAAACCGTCTCCAACAGAGGTTACGAGGGCTTGTCCCATGTTATACAACTCCCCACAGAGGGAAAGAGAAGCTGAAAGTGTATCCATGGGAAATTCCTTTGTGAGAAGCTCATCCATAGAGAAAGCTCAAGCAAAATTCCCAGCTGATTGCTTCAGCCTCCCCAGTCAGCTTCTGCTGGATGTTGGAACTCTGAGATGATGATGGTATCTCGAGCTGTTGCTATTCATTCTTTTACCAGGGAGTCTCACCCAGTGTGCTCTGCCAGGGATCAGTATTGGGAACTCTAGGACCACCTTAAGGGGCTTCCCCACTTGACTGATGCTGGATGTTTTGAGCATCCAATTTAATCATAGTTGCTCTATCATCTATCTATCTATCTATCTATCTATCTATCTATCTATCTATCATCTATCTATCATCTATCTATCTATCATCTATCATCTATCTATCTATCTATCTATCTATCTATCTATCTATCTATCTTCTATCTACCTAGTGATCTAGCTATTTATCATACCTGTCTATTGATCTATTGATCTAGTGACTATCTATCTACTATCTATCTATCTATCTATCTATCTATCTATCTATCTATCTATCTATCTAATGATTAGCTATTTATCATATTTATCTATTGATCTATCTATCATATCTATTGTATCTGTCTATTGATCTATCTATCTCACTTGTTATTTTTCTCTTATGTCAGCCTCCTGTGTACATAATAAATATAATAAATTCACTCATTCAAAACAAACTATGGCCATCATATATTGTGCTGGCTACTTATATGTCAACTTGACACAGCTATAGTCATCTAAAAGGAGGGGACCTCAATTGAAGAAATGCTTCCAGAAGATATGGCTATAAACCGGCAAGTCTGTTGGGCATTTTATTAATTGGTGATTGATGAGGTAGGGCCCAGTCTCCTGGGCTAGTAGTCTTGAGTTATAAGAGAGCAGATTGAGCAGGTTATGATGAACAAGCCAGTAAGTAGACTCCTCCATGGCCTCTGCATCAGCTCCTGCTCTGTTTGAGTTTCTGTCCTGATTTTCTTTGATGATGAACAGTGATGTGGAAGTTAAGCCAAATAAACCCTTTTCTCCCCAAGTTGCTTTGATTGGGGTGTTTCATCACAGCAATATACAGGACATGTTGAAATCAGAGTAACTCCCAGGTAACTCCCTAGAATTCCTGCATCAGAAAGCATTTTCAAAAGAATCACATTACTGGTGAATCACTGTTTACTGAGCCAGTTCCTTTAACATTTCTTCTTTTCTTGTTTGGGCTCTCCATTTCCCTCTAGCCCAACCTCTCATGGACTCATTCTATGCATATCTTCCTTTCTTCCCCCTCAATGTCCCCTTCATTTGGAATTTTATATCTCTGAGTAGTAAACTGAATCTCAGCCAGTGTACAGCATCTGTAACAGGCAACCTCTGCGAGAGAGCCAGTCCATACTCCTTTAATAAGATTAGACACATTCTCTCTCTCTGTACCTCAAATTATATGGTCCTTTTTGTTACAGCCCATATTGTTAGTTATGTTGTTACATGACTATGCGGTTAGTCATGCAATGTCTGGAGTTCCTAACATGGAAATGAAGGACAGGGACATTATCACATGCTTCTTGTTCCAATCGGGATGAATCCTAGCTGCTCCTCCCAAACCTGTGAGGCTTTGACATGCTCAACAAGCCCTAGAGGCATGAAGCCCTGTCTGGTACAAAACCTTCAACATAGCCCCTTCAGGATTCCATTCTTTATCCCAAGGCCATGGAATACATGTTTTAAAGCTTACAGAACATGTCCTGATATTTTCTCCACTTTGAGGGTAGGGCACTGGAATGTGTCCTCAGTGCTCAGCAAAGCTTTCCAAAGCAATGATATTCCTCTGATTGTCACATCCCCCTCAGATATACAAAACAGATGTGAGTGTTTAAGGGTGAACACACAGATTAGCATTCCATGAACTAGAAATTGAGTTTTGCTATTTCTCTCAACACCTAGAGGACAAGGGTTTAAAATGCCTCTGGTTGGCCTTTTATTTGAACCCCTTATACCAGTGATTCTCAGAACTTAAAGTAAGGACTAATCCCTCATATAAGACCTGAACTATAAAATAAGAGGACTCAGGAGTTACATGCGGAATTCAGCTGACCTTGTAGGTCCCCCCCACCCCAGCTCAGCCCCACAGCATCCAGCCATCCATCCCGTCAGTGGATCTGATAGTCCTCACTCTTAAACTCTTCACTACCTCTCACCAAAAGGAGTCACAACACACTTTGCCTTTCAGAGGCACCCCTCACAGCTGCCGAGATGCTCTGCAGAAGTGCCTGCCTTTTGAGCAGCAGCCGATCCAAAAGGTGGGGGAAAGGAGGATGTGAAGGTGCTACCACACCTACTCTTGTCACCATTATTACCCACAAAATATATCTGGAAGGATGTATTTGTGGTCCTAGGGAATGTCTGTAATTATGATCCAAAGAAGGACAGAGTAAATGCATGGTAACACAACTTCTTTTGATTTTATTGTGCTATGGTCATAGGGATCCTTTGTGGACTAAAAGAAAACCCATTGGTCTGACAACCTATATATAAGTACTCAAGAGATGCCCACTCCTTGGGTATCCCCCAGAGGGCACCAAAGACCTGTTTCCTTTTTTAGAACATGAGCATGAGACTTTCTGAGAGTCTCCTCTTGGGTGGTATAAATACAGGTTCTAGTGTACAGACTTCTGAGAGCTAACCAGGCTTGAAGGGAGCTGGGAATCTGCACTGTACCATTGGGTTCTGTTCTTGGCCAAATCTATGGATATTTAAGAAGCCCATCTTAGGATTGCTGTTGCTGTGAAGAAACATCATGATCATACCAACTCTTTTTTTTTTTTTTTTTTTTTTTTGGTTTTTCAAGACAGGGTTTCTTTGTATAGCCCTGGCTGTCCTGGAACTCACTTTGTAGACCAGGCTGGCCTCGAACTCAGAAATCTGCCTGCCTCTGCCTCCCAAGTGCTGGGATTAAAGGTGTGCGCCACCATGCCCGGCACCAACTCTTAAAAAACAAAACATTTCATTGGGGCTGGCTTACAGTCTCAGAGGTTTAGTCCATTATCATGGTGGGAAGTGTGGTATCATGAAGTGCCAGCAGACTTGGTGCAGGAAGAGCCAAGAGTTCTACATCTTGATCCCCAGCAGTCGGCAGCAGGAGACTGGATTCCTTTCACACTGAGTGAGCATTTAAGACCTCAAAGCCTGCCTGCCTCCACAGTGACACACTAATAAGGCCACACCTCCTCCATTAAGGCCACACCCCCTCCATTAAGGCCACACCTCCTCCATTAAGGCCACCCCTCCTAATTTTGCCACTGTACTATGGCCAAGCATTCAAAACCATGAATCTATGGATGCCATAGCTGTTCAAATCACACAGAGTCTGAAGCAACTTTACTTGATTTTTGCTAAAAAGCAAATGGCTCTTGTTGAGCTTCCTGATAGATAGTACATAGCTTTCTGGCATTGTCCAAGCTGGCAAAAGAGAAAATTGCCCTGAGCTCACTATATTGCAAGTACAGCTTTCTCCACGTGTCATTTAACCTTTCTGGGTCCCTCTAAAAAGTAAACTAGAAAGATGAGCAGTAAAACAGAATTCACCAATATCAGCAATTGACCTCCCACAGGCTCTAGCAAAGAGCTAAATGCATATACTTAGATTGCATACATTCTCAAAAGGGTCACCATTATGATTTCTGAGCCATACTCTGAAATATAGATCATATTTTTTTTATAAAATTCTGATTCCATACTTCTGTCTCACCTTCTCAAAGTCTCGAAGAGCCTGGGTCTGCACCAGAGGGGGCTTCTCAAATGCTCTCAAGGAGTGTGCCTGCCCAAAGGGGATCTTCTCAGCACTTCTCCAGGTCTGCGACTGAACCGGGGGACCTCGATCTTTAGTGTCACTGAGAAAAGCTGGCAAGGAAACAGAACAATAAGAAAAAGAGCATTACGTAATAGAAGGCAGCATGGCTGTTCTAACTGGCACGTGCCAGCAGAAGTTCTGCAGAACATGAACCAACTGTAGGCCATATAGAAAGAATTCACACACAATAGCGTATGTAGGGCTTACTACCAATGTTCTCCAGTAAATCCTTGGTCATAGCTTATGTCCATGCCTCTTTGTGACATGATAGCCATACTCTGTCTCTACCCAAGTAGGCCAAGTGACATGGACTCACCAACCAGTCACACAAGAGCTACCCTACGTGTGCCAGGAACAGAGGGCTTGTGACACTGCTTTTCTGCTCTTGTGTCTTACCACCTCAGCATTCACGGTGCTGCAGCGCAGGGGCACATGAAAGGATAAGGAATTGGTGCCCCCATCAAACATGACTCAAGAGGGCCACAGATGGGGGCACAACCAGGATTATGATCGGAAATAATAATAAAAAATAAATGTAGAAAACAAATCTTTCCTTGGCTGACAGAAAGAAACAATGAGCCGCTATTAACCAAACTCTCCTCTTCGCATTAAGAAGAATAAGAGCCACGTGGACACACATGACATATGGAATTCCAGTCTGAGGACAAGTGAAAACAAAGGGGCCCTGCATGGTCCTGACTTCATTGAGAAGTTAGCTATGGCCCTGACTGACTTCATGGAGATGCTCTCTAGACACAGGGATAAAGTAGACTTTAAGGCAATCGTCACTCTGTGTTCTATTTCTTCCCCGCTCTCCCTTCCTTCCTCTGTCTCCTCCTGTCCCAGTTGTGAACTTGTCAGAAGAACTGTGTTATTGTTTTGATCTTGAATGTTCCTCAAAAGCTCAAATGTTAAAGTCTGGCTGGACAGCCTATAGTACTTGTGGGAGGTGGAAACTGGAGTCAATAGAAGGGGACAGATTTCTGGGGGCAAGTCCTTGAAGAGGTAATAGGGACCTTGGGCCTTTGCCTCTGTCTTTGCTGCTCGGTTGTCATGAGGTGGACATGTCTCCTCGGCTATGGACTCCTTCTGTGAAGGGCTGCCTCACCACAAGCCATGTGGGAAACAGAGTCAAGAAACCACAAGCCCCTGAAATCAGGGGCCAAAGAGAATTCTCCTTTCCAGCTGCTCTGAGGAAACACAGATGTGTTCCCATCACCTTCCTAGAACCTTTATGTGTAATCAACAGAGATTTAAATTCATGCATGTTAAATGGAAAAGGCACTTTGAAGAAAAAGTAAAGGTGAATCTGTAAATTATAAAAGATAAATAGAAACTTCTATGAGAGAGAGAGAGAGGCAGAGAGAGAGAGAGAGAGAGAGAGAGAGAGAGAGAGAGAGAGAAAGGAAGAGGAAGAGAATGGGGGGGGGGCTTTCTGTACTTTGATTTTATAATTGAAACATCCCTGACTATACATGTACAGTAGTGAGTGCACTATAATTATGGTAGCATTAGCAAGAATAGTAAATGAGATTTAGGAAGTGCTTATTTCTAGACAAGAAGAATTTTGATCATTTAATCTTATCTCTAAGATCTACATCACTATTATACTCATTTTAATGGGGCATCAGAGTAGAGATTTCATTTTGATGGCATAATTTATCTTACTCATTTGCAAGCAACTTTAATCTTGCAATCCTAGCCTCATTAAAAGTATGAAGAATTCACAGAAGCATTTGCGTTATGATTGACTGCTCTGTGCTGTTTCCTAGCACATATAATTACATACAGGGGATTTCCAACTAGGGAATTATATACTTCAGTGATGTGTGAAAATTTGGAAATTCATAAAAATTTGAGGAGACTCCCATTGTGGACTGGAAGAGCCCCAAATAAAGGGATTGATAATTGGCAAGAAACAGTGAGGAGAAAGGGCCCAGCCACAGCATCCTTACCTGCTGCACTGCTTGTTCTGGGTACCATCTCTCCATCATCTTCTCCAAAATAATGTCTGTGAAAGAAAGCATAGGTTAATTAATGTAATGAATGGGGGATGTGTTACAAGGCTTCTATTCCTGAGACAGAACGACACATCTGTGTGCTGGCCTCACCCATTTCTTCACCAGTACTCATTACACTCTTGACAAAGGTCTTAACTGCTGTGGTCAACGATGGCAAAAGCATAGAGAATTTAACGAGTGTAAGGGCTTGGTGAGAGAGAGCCAGAGCAAAATGCTATTCTATCAGGAGGCAACAGGTCTCTGATGTGTTAGAGGGACGCAGAGAGCAACCAGATCAAGCGGAACCTTCTTAGAAAAGAAATAATAACAAAGGAGCAAATACTTAGATTTCACAGAGAGTGTTCCAGATGCTGAGTGAGGCTATATGAAGTGAGAAAAAAGGAGAATGGTGTTCTAGTTCCCTTCTCTGCTGCTGTAATAGATAACATGACCAAAGCAACTTGGGAAAGGAAAGGGTCTATTTCAGCTTACACTCCCAGACAATAGTGTCTATCCCAAAGGAGATTCAGAAAGGAACTCAAGCAGGAACTTGGAGCAGAAATCACAGATGAAAGCTGTTTGTTGACTGAGGCTCCCTTTGCTCTGGCTTGTGTTCAGCCAGCATTCTTTTATAGTTCAGAACCACCTGCCTAGAGGTGGAACTGCCCTCAGTGGGCTGAACCCTCCCACACTGACCAGCAATCAGGATAATGGCCACAGGCCAATCTGAGCTGAGACTCCCTCTTCTGAGGTGACTCCTAGTTGTGTCAAGTTGAGAATGAAAAGTAGCCAAAGCCGTCTGGAGAGCATCGATATCTCAAGTGTGAGGATTTTATAGGAAAAAGGCAGTGGAGAAGGAAAGCCCAACACGTAATGTTTAGACAATAGTATTGACACAAAGGGGGCTGGGAATGTAGCTGAGTTGGTACAGTGCTTGACTAGCATGCGTGAAACCCTGAATTTGCTCCCCTCACCCAGGAACAAAGCCCCTGTCTGTGATCCCAGCACTTAGGAGGTAGCAGCAGGACGATCAGAAGTGTAAGGCTATCTACAGCTGCATAGGAAGTTCAAGGCAAACCTGGGCTATATAAGATACTGACTCAAATAGAGAAAATAAAACAATCAGCACACACACACACACACACACACACACACACACACACACAAAGCAAAGTCCATTTATAGCAACATTAGTAATGATATGATCCAGGGGCCAGGGCTTCATCTGCAAAATACAGACAAGCACTGTCATCCTTGACACAGAGAGGACAAAGATCACAGAGAACAGTCAATAAGGACTTGCCAAACACCTACATGCTATTCGCTGCTGTGTTTTGTTTGAGTTTTTGTTCTGGGTACTTTGGGAAGTACTGGAGATTCAGCCCAGGGACTCCTGCCTGCTGACTCAGTAAGCACTAAGCTATAACTCCCAGCCCCCAAAGATCAGAGTTAAAGAAGTAAAAACAATACCAGAAAATAACAGTAAACACGATTCAACAATAGATTTTAGTTTTCAAAAGGGATGATTAGTCCAGTGAGGAAAAAAATAATTTTAATTTTGCTTAAGGGTATCCTTTGAAAATAGAAAGATTTCTTTTTTAGTATAGGAGCACTTGGAGACAAGTTCTATTAAAGGGTGAGTGTATAAGCAGAGGATATGGCCACTCGGAGGTGTGGTTGAGGGGAAGGTTTCTATTGTAGATAGGAGGGATAGTACAGCCAGAGGCACCTGGAAGAGTCCAGAGCAGAGAAAAAAAGGTGGTAGATTAAACATGGCCAGTAGACTTGGGAGGAGGGGAGAAAGAGGTAGAAGGAGTGAGAGAGGAGTCAAAGGCAGAAGACCAGGAAAGAGGGGACCAAGAGCATACATAGCCAAAATAGTAGAGTTGCAAGGGAATGAGAGCCTGGGAGCTCATGAGCTGTAGAGGTTTAGGGTAGGAAGCATTCAGGGTGGGATGGGCTGAGACGAGCTGAGAAGTGTCACAGGTACTTGTGTGGTTGAGAGAACCTGGAGACCACCAGCCACATTGGTATGATAATAGGTACCACAAAAATACAGTGATAAGGACTGGGCTCCTTTGGTAGAGGGGAACAGAAAGGGAACCAGAATGTGGGGAAATGGACTTTTCTTTAGATGTCATAGTGATGGGACAGAAAAGATGGATGTAGGGAGGGGATGCATGTACAGGTAAGTAAAGAAACCGTATTTTAGTAGATAAGGCTGCAGTATTTAGTAGGCAATGCAGCTCCATGGTGCAATGGGTAGCTATTGGGTGTCTATGAGAAAAGACTCCTCGAAGTTGATAGCATCAAATGCAAAGGCCCTCCAGGGAGCAACTAGAATGCCAAACAGATGCTCCGTGTGCTGAGCAGAGTGAGGGGAGGGGTCACAGACTGGATAAAGCCTTTTAGGACACTGGAAAACACTGAGTCACTGGGGCTTTATGAATCAGAAAGATGAACGGAGTGGCTAAAGGTTTTAAATTGCTGCTGGCCGCTGTTTGGACAGGCTGGGTGGGCACACAAGTAAGGCAGGGGCAGAGATGACTGCAATTATTCTTCAGAGAGGCACTTTGCAATTGAAATGATTACTTTTTAAGTGTTTGGGTATCCCTTGACAGTTGTAAACAAAAGAACTCTTTTTGGTTTCCAGGGTTTCTCCTTTTAGAAGCCTGACAATGGTCACGGGGAGACAGAAGGGACTCTGGCATTTGTTTGGAAATTGATGTTTGCCTCAGGGAAACATCACATAAATCTTCACTCTGTTAACCAGATGGACATGAAAGTATCAGACGTGACACATTTGGAATTCACACAACTGGAAGTTCTCTATTAACCAGAAGTAGCTCTCCAGCGTCTGTCTTCCCAGTCCTCTGCCTGCCTTCTATCCTTATTAAACAGTCTCCCTGCAAGGGAGCCACGCCCACGCCATAAAAGAGAGGAATGTATGCACCTCTTTTAGATTCCCTCCCTTCGAAGTGAAGCTGGAAAAAGATGTCAAAACTACTAAGCAGAATAATGGCTTGTGCTGATTTGTATAAGGGGAAATTTATCATTATCATCACTCACTGAGCATGCTCAGTTCAAAAAGGTGGCTGGCCTGCTTTCAGAGGCCCAGTCAACCCTCAGGCCAAATCCACCCATCAGCCTCACCGGGGTGACCCACTTCTACATTCCATTGAAAAATGAAGGGTCTATCTCTTCACACAGGGGATAAGTTCCCTTCCCCCTTTAAATAGAACAGACAAGTATTTCCCAGCTTGCCACAGCCCTGCTCCTCCCAGGCTAGTCCCCCCACAGGCTCCTAAGGCTGATGCCCTGGTGCAGACAACACACAGATGAGTTTCCTTTCTGCTTTAAGACAAATGAGAAACCTCTCTGCTTCAGCACGCAATTCATTAGTGTGTGTGGAAAGTCATTAGCTTGCTTATATATCATTTCTACTTTTCTGGGCTTTTATTTCCTCAAATATCCACACAAATAGAGTAAGAGTTTATATTTTCTCATCTAATTACAGAGTCTATTGTGACAGTTTGCATGTGAAATGCCCCACCCCACCCCCATAGCTCCCCAACAGTTCCAGTGGGTGGCAGTACCAGAAGGTGACATAAACTCTCGGAGGTGGGACTTTGGTTAAGGAAGTAAGTCACCCTGCATATATCTTGTCCCCAACCATCCCTCACTCATTCCTGCTTCCTGTCCAAAAAGAGGACGGCAACTTTCTCACACCTCCATTCTGCGATGATCACTGGCAAAGTCCACAATGGAGCCAGTGATCATGGACTTAACCTCAGAATTGATTAACCTAAAATAAATCTTTCCTCTTTTAATTTGTTTTTTTTTCTAACATTTTGTCTCCGTGATAGAAATAATGACTAGTGCAAAATTTCACAACATAACTCATTTTAATGCCTTTCAAGGATCTAAGGTACTTTCCAGACATGCTCTTCCTCAATCTTCCTTGCTCTGCCGCCCAGGGGCAGGTTGCAACAAAGTAGTGGGTATCACCCCTCCCCAGTGCCTCTCCTCCCCCCACCTACATGCACGCACTCGCCTAGCTGCCTGCCTGGATGGATCAATAACTGGCAGGATGGAAAGGCCAGTTTAGATGGGACTGAGTTAAAAGGCATACGCGCAATCTCTCAGGGGAATTTTTAAAAATCACTTTAGCTCTATTAACAGCTCAAGTTCTCTTTCCTAATGCCAGACAGTAGGCACTCTCCACTGCTGGAAAAAGGTTGGGAAGGAATTTGATGCTTCCCAAGGGAAGGAAGGAACCCACAGGGCAGAGATACTGAGTATGTGTCTAGAGGGTCGCCATTTGAGACATCTGATAAGCTCAAGTGCAGAGAGAATGGAAGGAGAGTAGAGACAGACCCCAAGCCTGCACACACACACACACACACACACACACACACACACACACACACGCACACGCGCACGCGCACACACACATACACACACACACACACACACACACACACACACACACACAATGATAGATACACAGGTATGTTCTTCTGTTTTAGCCAAAACTAAAAAAAAAAAAAAAGTCTATCCCTTCTCCTAGTTTCTCAAATCAAACTGTTTTTAGATTTAAAAACAAAACAAAACACAAATGTCTCAGGTTCAGCTGGCATTCTGTTAACCCGGGCACTGATTGCGCTCCCACACAGATATCCATATATCATCATTTCCCTGAGCTGCTTTGGCCTTTTCAAGAGAAATTTGCTTTCCTGTGTAAGTGAAGAATAACCCCACCTTTCTCTTTCTCCCTAACCTCATTTTTCTGTAAATAACAAGATGATTCCATGAAAATCTCGTGGGCTGGTGACTTGCCAAGACAAGGTTCTGTTTAATTGGAAGAACCAAGAATCTCCAAGCACAGCCCACTCACAAGCTCTTCACTTGCTTCATTTCTATGTGCCATCTCACCTAGATTTTCTTGATCAGCTGATAAGTAACTGGTGTGATAGTAGACTCAAGCAACTCATCAATACTTCTTATCTTACGTCACTGGCTCTTCCTGTGGTCTTCCAAGGCCATTAGGTTGAAGATTATCAGAAAGACTACCTGCCACTCCCTGCCACTCTGATGCTGTCAGACCGAGTGATGGCTCATTTTAGTCATTTTTGGGAATGGTAGTTTCATTTACTTGAAGGAATATTCAAGACACTCAGTATGCTTTGCTTGAACACAGCTCCTTTGAAGATCCAATACTGCACTGGCCCACTAATCTAGTTTCTCATGATACTGGGGAGCAAGGTTGGGGCCTGAGATCCTTCCTCCATAGCAAAGAGCAGTACTGTGATGGGACCCGCTGTGCTGTATTTCCTATGGAGCAGATGGACCCTCCTTTGCCAACTGTGCTCTTGGTACAATCATCTAATCCCATCGACTGAGTTTTTAAAGTGAACGCAGTCACCACCCCATTTCCCATCAGCTTCAACAACTAGGTTTTTTAATATATAAGATAATTATATCCCTTTAATACATAAGATAATTATAAATAAGACCAACCAAGATTGTGTCCAAAACTACTTGGAAGGCGTTGATACCAGTCTAGGTTCCACCATCCTCTTCTCTTCGTCTAGCCCATCAGACTAATTACCCTAGGGTTGACTTTTCTTCTCACAGGAGTGGAAAACTACCCCCAAATATGGCTGTTCTCAAGCTCCTTCCCCCAGGCCATAGGTTTGGAGGCAGCCCTGAGTATCTTCCTGGACCTCACTCCATCATTCACCACCATCTTTGCTCAGGATCTCCAAGGCAAAGGACAAAGAACAGCTTTTCTATCTTTCCAGTTCTTTTGTTTTGTTTTGTTTTCTTTTATTTTTTGAGGCAGGGTTTCTCTGTATAGTCCTGGCTGTCCTGGAACTCACTTTGTAGACCAGGCTGGCCTTGAACTCAGAAATCTGCCTGCCTCTGCCTCCCAAGTGCTGGGTTTAAAGGTGTGCGCCACCACGCCCAGCACCTGGTTCATTTTTATAAACCTATTTTGGAAGTAGAAAAGTAATGTTTGAGCAGTATGGACAGCAGAAACCTGGGACTTGGTTGCTATTTCTTACAGGAATATGTATGTTGGTGTGTATTTTCAGGTAAGAATGGCTGTGTGCACATGTATGCTTGCATGTGTGTGTGTGTGTGTGTGTGTGTGTGTGTGTGTGTGCATATGGAGGGCAGTGGAGTTCAACATTAGATGTTTGTTCTTTTTCTTTCCATCTTTTTTGGAGAAGACAAGAAGCAGGGCCTCTCACCAAAACTGGAACTTGCTGGTTTGTTTCACTATATAGCATGACTAGCAAGGTATTATGCCATACCAGCACCCTTGGCTTTTCTGTGAGTGTTGGAGATCCACCTGAGGCTCTCATGGTAGCACAGCAAGCGCTTACCAATGGGGCCATCTCCACAGGCCTGTCTTTAGAGTTTCCAACTTTGTAAGCATTTGAGGAGAAGTCTTTTCATACAAGGCACTAGAAATAAAATAGAAATTATGGATCTTGTCATCCTATAATAGATTCTGAGAGTAAGACATATGGTTCAAAGATAACCATGAGAACAAAATGTTTAAAGAGATCTCAGAACAGAAATGAGGCAGAAATATAATCTATACAGGGACAGATGTCTAAGAAAGCCATAGAAAGCAGAGAACATGGATTGAATCTAGGTCTTAAAGGACAGCTGAATGCGTAAGGTAACATGAGAACAGGCTAAAGACCGGAAGACGAAGGGTATGCTCAGCGATTTGGTTCCCCAGCCTACCCATAAATGGCTCTCTAGGGCTCATTCCCAGTCTGTGTGCTACCTTTCCTTTTCCTCAAGCCTTTCTCCCAAACTCTTGACTCTCAGAGGGAAACATTAATGAAAACCAAAGGCAGAAATTGCTTTGTGTCTTCTCTCACACACTACATCTTTACCTGACCACTTCAAACATCATTGTGGTTTAGATCTCAAAAAAGGTCAATATGCTAAATTACTCTTGGTCACCAACTTGTGTCCCTATCGGGAGGTAGTGAAATCTCGGACAGGTGGGGCTTTGCATATGGAGGGGGTATAGGTGGGGAACACATATGCACACAATATAACTACTCCCTTCTCCAAGGCTGCACATAATATAACTACTCGGTTTTCTCCAAGGCTGGCCATTTTTGAGTTTAACCATGTTCCAGTGAGTATTTGGGCAACACAAGGTGGATTTTTTTCCCTTTGGAGGGATGGAGAGATCACAGGGGTGGGGTGAGGGAACCAAGGAGGACTCAAATAACTAATAAAAATATTATATTGGAAAAAAAGGAACCCCTCAGCTTGCTTTCTCTCTTTCCCTGTAAGCACCCCACAGTGAGCAACTTTTCTCTACCATGTACTCTTGCTGCAGCCAGGTCTAATGCCCCCAAACAATCGCAGAATAAAACACTGAGGCTGGAGCCAACATAATCCTTCCCCCTTTAAAGGCAGGTTAGCTCAGATATGCTATCACAGCAATGCAGTGACTAACATAAAACTGAGGCAGGGAGTGATGTCACTGCCATAGCAATGTCTGATGATGCAGCTCAGAAGCCTTGGAGCAGTTCTCATGAGAGCTGAGATCAGGAGTGCAGTCCTGTAAGGACAGTGCTGACGGGTCCCAGCTGGAAATAAAGACTTCATTGGGAATTAGAGACCATCCACATTGTGCTCTGTCAAATAACATGTGCACATACATTTTATCAACGGCCTGAGACTCTGTGGGTCGCTGATTTTAAAAGCTTCATTGTCTCCATGGGTAAATTTCAAGGCAGTGGCAGTCCTGCTGAAGGCATGGGTAATGCTGGCTGCTTCCACCAAGGTTTACAGTGTGAGCTGGGACCAAAAAAACAACTCTGGAAGATCTGAAATTTGTATACTTTTCCTGAGAAGGAACAGTTAAACTTGTAAAGAATTCCTGAAACTGTAAGTCATAATAAAACTTTGTGTGTGTGTGTGTGTGTGTGTGTGTGTGTGTGTGTGTGTGGTGGCATTTGCCACTATAAAACAACATAAACTTCGAAAAATATTTTTTCAAATGACTTTTTGGGTAAGAAAGGATCAGTATAATATTTGTGCTACTGTAAAAATGCCTATAAATATAAACTAGAAAATGCAATTGTAACTTTTATTCTCCTGAAGTAACTGTTGTCTCCGAGGTTTACTGCCTCGGTCTGCTAACCTAGGCCTACTCCTGGAAGCTTTTTGCCTTTTATATAGGCCTAGAATGTTTTTAGCCTCTGAAACTTACTGCTGAATAAGCTCACCCCTTCCTAGTTCTGATCACGTAGTGGTGGTCAACTCAGCTGTTCAGGCTCAAGCTCCTCTCCAAGCTGACTCAAACTGGCTTCTCTCTCTCAACTTCTCCTTAATTGCCCTGCTCGACCTCATACTAACTTTGACAATATTTTCCAATATTCTGTTTCCTTCTTCTCCTTCTTCTCATCTGACTTGCTTTGTCTTCACCTGTGTCTAGCTTGTTCTCTCTCTCTCTCTCTCTCTCTGCAACCTGTCTCTGTGTAACTGTCCCAGTAAGATTGCCTCCTCCTATCTGCACGACTCCTTAAGTAGTTTCCCTTTCTTCTCACTTCCTGTGAGAGTTGGCCATATCCTATTTTGTCAAATCTTTCTCTGATTCGTCACTTTGTCTGCCACTCAATTAGACATCACTTTCAAATATGAGTGCTTCCTTGACAAACTAACTTTATCTTCTTTGTTTGGGATTTTAAAAAGGGTGTGTCTGTACTCCAGCCAGAGGATTAAAGGTGTGTACTGAGGGATGAGCAACACCACAACTAGAAATTGGGATTTTTTTTTTCTTCAGTAAATCACACAATCTTGGGATTCACTCTGTGATCAAATATCCTGCAATATGGAAACAAGGCTTAGAGAAAGGCTAGAGGCTTTGGGAGGCTTAAAAAATACACATGTAAGTGTCTTAGTGTTCTATTGCTGTGAAGAGATACCATGACCACAGCAACTCTTGTAAAGAAATTGGGTCTGACTTACTTAAGTCTCTGACCATTCAGAGAATTAGCCCATTGTTGTACCACCCCCCACCCCCCACCCCCCACCCCCCATACCCCCCCATGGAGAACCGTCACACACACACACACCACTAAGACTGCTGCCGCCCTTTAAGGGGTGTCTTACACTTTCAGGGCATTATTCAACCACATCCAGTGAAACAGATGGCCTCACTCTGATTCTACATATGAGGAAGAGGCCTGGGAAGTGAGGAGCATTCAGTGACGTCACACTGGGGCATGAACCTAAAAGCTGAACTGGTATGACTCCAGACCTTGAAAATGTATCTAACATAAACATAGCTTTATTTCATTTTCAATTATGTGCATACCCGTGTATCTGTGTGTGGGTTTGTGCATGTGAGTGTAGTTGCCCATGGAGGCCAGAAGAGGGCATTATATCCCCTGGATCTAAATTTACACGTGATTGTGAATCACCTGAAATGGATAGTGCAATCTGAACTTGGGTCCTCTGCAAGAACCACAAGTGCTCTTAACCATTCAACCTCTCCAGCCCCTCCAGACCTTTTACCTGTCTATATACCCTATTTATAGCCATGCATGAATGCTTCCTTTGTTTCTGCCTTAAGTCTAGAGATATGAATCCTGAACAATTAAGAGAAAAGCAAGTTGAGCTACCTGCTGTGCCAAGAAGATACAATGGAGATTCAAAACAAATTTGTTTCTTGGGATAGCAACTTATCCATGAAAGACAGCCTACCCTCATATCTGCTCTAACAAATGATATGTGACAAATAAATAAAAATCCTGAAAGAGAAGTGTTGAGCGTGACTTACCCATGTCTTATCCTGAAAAGTGTCTCTAACCAAATTTCTCTAGAGTATTGACATCTTCCTCAAGCCCCTAAATGACAACACTGGGTCTCATTTCCTACAGTCAATGAGAAGGAACTAAAAACATGAAAGATAATGGAGACAGACATAACCAAAGTGGAAAGCTGTTTGTGAATGTCATCTGAGACCACATCTCAGGCCTCCTTTTCACTTGCCAAGACAGACAGCAAGTGTATCCTCTAGGCTTCAAATGTTGCCAAATACTCCTACCCCACAATTTGGCACAAAAAGACACATTCAAATGCAAATAGGACAGAAGTCACAGATGCGGAGAGAGGGACTATTGTAAAATAAACACACTGAGATCATCATTTTTCTCATCTCCAGACCCATCATTATAATCTCTGCAAGTGAGGATGCTGAATTAGCAAAGCCCCTCACAACACACAGCACGTTATTGGGAGCGCCCCAACATGTTCAGCATGGACTGACTTGCATAAGCATCCACTTCTCCCCAGCACAGGCTACAGTTACAGCCTTCACTTTATACAGTCTCTCCATGAAAGTGCCCATGACCAAATGCATCTCTGGGAGGCAGAGTGTTCATCCTCAACTGCTACAGGGTACTACAAGCATCACTTACAGCCAGAGTGACTACATGTCTCCGCACAGCCTCTAGGATTTAGAATCTGTCTGTCTGTCTGTCTGTCTGTCTGTCTGCTTGCCCGTCTGTCTCAGTCTGTCTCTGTCTCTCTGCCTGCCTCCCCATCTCTTTTTTGCGCCCCCCTTCTCTCTCCCTTCCTAAAGGACAGTATTTTTGCATGCTGTCATATGTTGCAGTTCAGAGAAATGACTTAATGTTATAGAAGGTAAAGGCAGTTCAGGCGAATATTATCCTCACTTTGCCTTTAAAGGCCATCAGACATTCAACTATCTAACAGGTTCTCTCTGCCTCCTTGAATCAGCAAGGAGACATCGTTAAAAACATGCATTAAAATCACCTGCTTGGGCTTCACCCAGATCACTAGGGTTAAATGTCACTACGCAAGACTACATTTTAAAAGATTTTCATGTTTTTACTTTTAATTGTTCTTCAGTTTTGCTTCTGTAAATCTATAAGTGAAAAAAAATCACAAGGAGCAGATGATCCCTAGATGGTTTTTACTTTTATATTTGTGTGTGTGCATATGTGTACATGTGTGTGCATATGTGTACATGTGTGTGCACATGTGCATGTGTGCATACTATGGCACACTTGTGCAGAACAGAGCACAACCTACAGAAGTTGGCTCCTCCCTGCCACCATGGGTTCCAGAATTAGAACCCAGGTCACCAGGCTGAGTGGCGAGTGCCCCTCCTGCCTTCTGAGCCTCTCTCCATCCCTTACTTTTGCTCTCACGCTATTAAAATAAAAGGTTGTAAGGAGGGGCTAGAGAGCTGGCTCAGCAAGGGAGAATACTGTTCTTCTTTCAGAGGACCCAGATTCAGTTGCCATTCCAGTTCCAGGGGATCCAACACCCTCTTCTGACCTCTACAAACACCAGGCACATGTGTGGTGCACAGATATATATGCAGGCAAAACACCCACGTACCGAAAACAAAAAGGTTTGGTTTTTTTTTTTTTTTTAAAGAATGTTATAAGGAATGTTCTTTCACAGGAAGAGTCCAGGAAAGTAGGGTAAAGGGAGGGAGCAAGTAGGAAGATGAAGGGGATGTTTAAGGAAAATTATAGATTGTTCTGAAATTAGAAAAAAGTAAAGCTAGAGTCTGTTATCTCCATGGGCTTGATAAAGCACTAAGACAAAGCTTATAGAGTTGTAAGGGGAATTACAGCATTCACCAAGGCTTATGGACTGCTAAGGAACTAGAAGTTCTAAAATAGTACTGAGAAAATGACTTTCACAGTTCGTTCTGAGTGTAGGCTCCACAGAGAAATTAAGGAGCAGATAACCTGGGTCATATGGGGGAACCAAGGAGCTGAAGTAAGCAATGAGGTAAATAAACTCAATGTCCAGAGAGAGGGGAAAAGGGGTCAGAGATGGGAGGGCGCTAATGGGTGTCAGCAAGTACATCATCAGGGTTGAGATTTTTTTAGCTATTATCTTATGTACATTGGTGTTTTGCCTGCATGCATATCTGTGTGAGGATGTTGGAGCCTTTGGAACTAGAGTTACAGACAGTTGTGAGCTGCCATGTGGGTGCTGGGAATTGAATCCATGTCCTCTGGAAGAGTGGCCAGTGCTCTTAAACAAATGAGCCATATCTCCAGCCCCCAGGGTTAAGATTCTTGAGGAGAGAGAATATGGGATAAGGATGCCCACAATGGATGCTAGTGTTTGCACGGTACTCAGGCAAACTCAAGCTACAGAACAGTGATGGGAGAACCTTGAAGCAAGGTGTGCCTGGAGGCCATGTAGAGTGTCAGCATCATTCACCGTCAGGTACCCAGCTCTAAAGACGTATGTATCATAGCACAACCTGCTCACAATTCTTAAACAACAGCATCCAACTTGAATGCACAATGGTGCCAGGCAACACCTAAGAGATATATCAGAGCCAGGTGTGGTGGCACACGCCTTTAATCCCAGCACTCCGGAGGCAGAGGCAGGCGGATTTCTGAGTTCAAAGCCAGCCTGGTCTACAGAGTGAGTTCCAGGACAGCCAGAGCTATACAGAGAAACCCTGCCTCGAAAAACCAAAGAGAGAGAGAGAGAGAGAGAGAGAGAGAGAGAGAGAGAGATCAGGCTTTCAGGAAATGTTATCTGGAGAATTCTTAACTGAAGATTTACTACTGATGGTCTAGGCACAAATAATGAATCCATTGTCCAATCAAATAAAATCATGAGAAATACCAAATAAATCAAGTAGGTTCAAAATTATGCAGAACAGGCAGAACTGACTGTAGAAAACACCAAGAACTTGCTTCCAAAAATACTTGCCAAGGGAGGCAGTGACGAAGGTAACCACTGAAGGATAAACAGTTACCCTAGCAAAGGCAAGGCTAGGTGTGTGGGTGGGAACAACCGGCATAGAAAGGCCCACACATAATAATTTTAGGTCAGGGTGTGTAAAGTGGCAGTCACTGTATAACCAGCTCCCTAGGGCTGCTGGCAAGGCAATTCCCATGAGGCCAAAACCTAGAAAAGCTCAAGTAAGGCACAGAAGACTCTTTTGAGACAACCTCAGTTTAAATATTACATGTCACCACTAGGCACACACAAATGCACACTTCTTTCTGTGATAAAGCATACAAAGACTTAGCTCGAAAGAAGCAGGTAAGGGATGCTACACAGAAGTCCATAAGCAAATGCGACATTTTTCCTTTTCCTTGCAATAGGTATCCTAACACATACTAGGCATAATTTTATTGTAACCCAAATCTACTTCTTAATTACTCATGCCCTTATATTATATTTATTACCATCTCAGAGCACAATACTAATAGAGATTAACAAACACAATAAAGTTCCCCACCCCCCCAGAAGAGTTAAGTATGAATGTCGGTACTGACTTACCTAGATATACACCACTTTATGTTATGTACCCCAATTATATTCTCTCTCTCTCTCT
>LR749696.1:384630-512883 GCA_902729485.2 Mus minutoides | reverse complement strand
TTATAGCACATGATAAATACAACACATAAACAGCAAGCAGGAGAGAAGTGGGTTGTGGGATGGGCTAACTAAAAGGTGTCACAGACTATTAGAGTACTACACAGATGTGGGCTGCGGATATCATATAAACATTCATTATGAATAGTCTATGAATAACAATGACTTGGCTATGAGGGCTCAGGGAAAAAAAATCACATCATATTTGTCCTGCTGACTAGAGTGTTCAGAAGATGCCATGAGGCAAAGGGAACGTGGCCCCGTGTGTCTGAATGTTTTAAAATAGGATTGGATGGAGCCACCTTGGGTCATCATGACATCTATTTTTTATTTTGGACTTCTATTCTAACTTTAAATGTTATTTGAATTTTTGCCCGAGACAGCACGTGAAATGTCCTGAGCCCAGTTGGGAATCTTATTTATAAGACAGATGGATTTCCATGTGGGTGGTCTTAAGACATCCACTGAGTGGTCCGCACAACCACAGTCAAGTGAGCTTCCAGGATGAGGAGGATGCTGGGGTGAGATGCAGTCAAGTCCTGCCTCCAGAGCAAAAGCAACCTTCCCAGTTTTCCTCACCCAGCCTTGGTGGTTGAAAGGCGTGGGGGCTGGCAGTGTACCCTGATCTAGTTTGTGGGACTAAAGCATGAAAGCAGTGACTGAGACAAAGTCCCCAAGCCGCAGCCAAGTGCGGAGCATGGTTGCCAAGGCAGAGATTTTCCTTCTCAAAATACAGAAAATTAATTGCTAGCACTGATGAATATTCAACAGGAATTCACTGTCTAAAGACATCTCAGTAATAGAGTTAGGAAAGCAAGCATTTTTCCTCCTACAAAATGCTGCGTGCAAAATGCCAGTCGAGCATCATCTAACTGCCACGTATGTGAATTTGAGCAGTAGAAAAATCACATAACCTCCCTGGCCTCAGCAGCCACATCTGTAAAATGGGGAAAATGCCATCTCTGGCTCTCACTATCCATTTGTCAGCAGGGCTCTCTAGAAGCTCCCATGAATTCAACCAGGCTGAGTTAGCAAAGAGTAGAACAAATATGAAAAGCTATCAACTGGATCTGGTAGGAACCATACACCTACGGCTGATGACCACGTTATCTTACTTGAAGTTTCTTTTGACTATATGTCAAAGAAGTAGAATCAAATCCTGAAGCTGGACCATTCGTTTTCTTTTTTTGTTTGTTTGTTTTTGTTTTTTTGTTTTTCGAGACAGGGTTTCTCTGTATAGCCCTGGCTGTCCTGGAACTCACTCTGTAGACCAGGCTGGCCTCGAACTCAGAAATCCACCTGCCTCTGCCTCCCGTTTTCTTGATTCACTGATTTTCTTGCTGTCTCCAGATTTTCACAACCTCGGGAAGCAGGTACAAGTAATGTATTCAATCTAATTACATGGTAAAAGAAACAACAGACCAATATACTTTTCCTTCCTAACCTTCCATCTTCAAGGCTGCTCTTGAATAAGGAAGTTTTTTTTTCTCTCTCTTTCAGTTCTTTGTTCAGGCAACTGGTATAAAAGTCACCTATGACTTGCTCCATGTACTCAGAGTCACACATGCCACAGGCAAGGATATTTCCACCCAGAAAAGGAAGAGAATTAGTAATGACTTTTCCAGTATTCATCAGTGTGCACACTCAACAATGGCATCCATCCCAAGGAGGTCCACATTCCTAGTCACCAGAGCTTGTGAACATGCCACTTCACACAGCCATAGCTAGCACTAAGACATGACTGTGAGAAGACATGATCTTAGATTATTTGTTTTGCCCCAAAGTTGTCACCAGGGTCCCAATAAGGAAGACCCGGGACATTTGAATGACAGAAAAGAGAAGTGGTGTTGGGAACAGCAGCCAGAGCAATGCCATTGCTGGACTGGTGCTCTGGGCCAGGAATGCTGAGGGTCTCCAGATGCTGGAAAAGGCAGGGGATGGCTGCTCTCCAGAGCTCCAGAGGGAACACAGGCCTGATGATGCCCTGTTTAGTTTCAAAGGCTGATTTTTTTCGACTTTTGACCTCCAGCATTGCATAGTTTCTGCGTCATAAACCACTGTTTAGGTAACAGGAAACTAATACAAGAGTGGCCCTGGATCAAATACCCACAGTCTCTAAAGCAGAAGTACAGTGTGTCTCCAGTCCAGGACAGGAAATACTCAGAACAACAGCCTCTCTACCATGAGATTCACCACAAGAGGAAGCTTAACCTCACCATCAAGTTCTCCATAATCTGTCTCCGTGGACCAGTCCTTCAGCAGCTCTTAACTCTGCAGGCACATCAATCTGATGAGAGGGGAAACTAGTGTTTCAGATGTCCAGTATGTTTGTTCATGGGAAATTCGCTATTGGAGAATCAACTGTGTTCTCTGTTCTCCATACGTGACTCAACTAAGAGACCGAGAGCAGTCAGTCAGGTAGGGAGCGCACATGAGGTAGGAGAGAAGGCACACATGGGGTAGGAGAGAAGGCACACATGGGGCTGTGGAGAGGCACACATGGGGTAGGAGAGAAGGCACACATGGGGTAGGAGAGAAGGCACACATGGGGTAGGAGAGAAGGCACACATGGGGTAGGAGAGAAGGCACACATGGGGTAGGAGAGAAGGCACACATGGGGCTGTGGAGAGGCAGGTGATGTGCAGCTATCAGGGTGTGTCCAACTGAGAGCTAAATGCCCAACACCCTGGTCCTTTGTGGGTGGACTGAACGTGATAAAGAGCATGAAAAAGCTGGGCTTGTGGGGCACATGTCTGTGATCCTAGTGCTTGGGAGCTAAAGGGAGGCTAAGAAACTCAAGGCCAGCCTATAGGCTTCAGAAAACCACTTCAAACCACAAAATAAAGGAGGTTTGTGTGAAACAACTTTCAGGCAGGGCACTTTCCAGGACTTTATGGAATGAAACCTAGGGTTAAAGTCCCAGACTTCAGCATATCTATAAGTTTTAAGGAAGCCAACATAAGAACGCCTTTTTCTCCATAGGAAGAACATCAATATGAACTAAACAGTGCCCTCCAGAGCTCCTTGGAACTAAACCACCAATCAAAGAAAACACATGGTGGGACTCATGGCTCTAGCTATATTTGTAGCAGAGGATGGCCTAGTCGGTCATCAATGGGAGGAGAGGCCCTTGGTCCTGTGAAGGTTCTATGCTCCAGTATAGGGGAATGCCAGGGCCAGGAAGCAGAATGGGTGGGTTGGGGAGCAGGGGGAGGGGAGAGAGGATAGGGGATTTTTGGATGAGAAACTAGGAAAGGGGATAACATTTGAAATTAAATAAAGACAATATCTAATAAAAATAAAATTAATTTTAAAAACAAAACAAACAAACAAACAAACAAACAATGCCTTTTCAAAACCAACTCAGAAGCCAAGTCACCTACAAGACCCAATTCAAATAAAGCAATAAAAATCTCAGGTTTGGGAGTTAGATCATCAGAGTTTCCACTTCTTCATTAGTTGTATGGGTCACGCTGGACAAACGAGTCATTCTCCCTGAAGTTTGATTTCCTTGTCTTGAAAACTGTTTATAGCATAAGTTATGAGTGTTAAGAGAAGTCACAGATGCAAAGAATTCGCACCCACTGAAAGCTTACTAAATGCTAGCAATTATGGTCAACGTTCCTTCTCAGCATCGTTCAGGGTGTGCTTTTCCAGAAGTAGCTATCCTAGACTGCTTCGCTCTCTGATAAACACCACGACCAACAACAACTTGAGGAGAATGGGGCTCATTTTACTTTACAGGTCATAGCCTATCATTGACAGAAGTCAAGACAGGAACTCAAGGCAGGATCTTCAAGTGAAATACAATGGAGAAGCTTAGCTTATTGGTTTGCTCAGTTGGCTTTCTTATGCAGCCCAGGCCTACCTGCCTAGGGATGGCACTGCCCATAGTGGGCTGGGCCTTCCTACAAAAAATTAACAATTAAAAAAAATGTTTCCCAGATATGATCACAGGCCAGTCTGGTCAAGATAATTTTTGTTGTGGTTCCTGTGGTTCCTTCTTTCCAGGTGACTTTAGGTTCCTGTCAAGTTGACAGCTAATGTTGTCTATGACAGTAGCCAATGTATATCTTTGCCTTCACTTGAGTTTATTAAAATTTTAAATGGTGGGGGAGGAAGCAGGACAGGGGGATCAGGGCCAGCCTGGATTATATAGTGAGAGTCTTTAATAAACAGACAAACAAAATTATCGGTGATTCGAATATGAAACCCTCAAAGGCAGAACCAGTCTCATGCATATGCTTAGCGTCTAGCACAGTGTGTGGCTGTTTGGGCTTCTTCTCTTCAATGGATGTTTATAAACTGATCGGCCTTATAAGCTAAGGATCTGAGTCACCAGCCATCTTTTTTTTTTTTTTTTTTTTTTTTTTTGCCATGAGTTTTGCCAACTGTGACCCTTTAGTTGATAAAATAAATTGAGTCACAATCACCACTGATTTTCTAAAGAAATAACATAGAAAACATCTGATTATAAAGCCCATGATGAGGTTGAGAACTGCTACACGGAGCTTTGTGTGTGTTTGGTTGCACTGTAAATGCATTCCACATTGTGGTTTGGGCTTATTAATAGTGGGGGTTATCCATTTTACCAGCCATCGGTGTCTTCTAATGACTTAATGCCAGCTATTCTGATATGGCACTCGGTTCTGTCGTTCACTACTAACTAGTGATGTTTAGCACCTTTTACCATGTCCCCTTTGGATGCCTTGTTTAGAAACCTCTTTTATAAACACTTACTAAAAAATTTGGTAGACCCATCCGCATGGGCAAGCATCAATTCCTGACACTACTAATGATACTCTGTTATGCTTGCAGACAGGCGCCTAGCACTGCTGTTCTCTGAGAGGCTCCACACAGCAGCTGACTCAGACAGATGCAGAGACTCATAGCCAAACAGTGGGTGGAGCTTGGGGACTCTTATGGAAGAGTTGGAGGAAGGATTGAGGGCCCTGAAGGGGATAGGAACTCCACAGGAAATCCAACAGAGTCAACTAACTGGACCCTTAGGGGCTCTCAGAGACTGAGGCACCAACTAAAGAGCATACATGGGCTGGATCTAGACACACACACACACACACACACACACATGTAGCACATGTGCAGCCTGGTTTTTATGTGCGTTCCAAATAACTGGAGCAGGGGCTAGCCCTAAAGATGTTTCTTGTCTGTGGAATCTGCTCCCCTAACCTAGCTGACTCGTCAGGCCTCAGTGAGAGAAGTGCCCAGCCCTGCAGAGACTTGATGTGCCAGGTTCGGGGTGGATATCAAGAGTAAGCCTCCGTTTTCTCATCGGAGAAAGGAAGGGAGAGTTGGGGGAGGGAAGGACTGGGATGGGGGACAGCGATCTGGGTGTAAAGTGAATAAATTAATAAAAGAAAAAGAAAAAAAGATTGATAGTATTCCTAAAGCTGAACATGCACTTCCTCTTTCCTAATGATCCTATTTCTGTTTACCCAGTAGAAATGCGCACACGAATTTACAGATGGCATGTATGAAATGTTTATAGCAACATCCTCTTACTAGCTGTAAGCCTGATACTGCCCAAATCAACTGACATATTAACACTCAATAGAATCCCAGTTAGAAGAAAGAAAAATTCAACTTCAACAGTAGACAGGTGTTGAGGAATCCCCAAAGCATAAGAGTAAGCAGGATGCAAGCTCATCCTGACTAAGTCTAGTTATATGAAGTTTAAAACTGGGTGAGATTAGTCTATGGTGCTAAAGTCAGGGTCACGGTAACCTGGGTGTCATAAGTAGGATCAAGTTAGCAAGTCAGGGATGGTTCTTGATCTGATTGCCCATCACATTTATACACTTTGTGACTTGTGAGACCTCGACACAATTACTTTGTGTATGTGTGTATATGTGTGCATATATTTGTATGTGTGTGAATGCACACTTTTGTGTATGCTGGAAGGAATCTCAGGGATCATTCCTCAGGTGCTGCATGTGCTGTACACACACACACACACACACACACACACACACACTGGTCTGTAACTTGTACCACAGCACCTGGTTGGGTTTTGTTTGTTTGTTTGTTTGTTTGTTTGTCGTGTGGGTTCTGGGGAAGGAACTCAGATCCTCATCCTTGCAAGACCGATCGGTACTTTCTTTTTGGACTGAGCTATCTCCCCAGCTCCATGATTACCACTGTTTTTTAAGGTGTGAGAATGCTGGTAGATAGAACAGTCCCTGATACCCTCAGGCTTCTCCCAGCAGGCACTCGCCTAGCCTCTGCTTGAATACAGTCATGGGGCAGTAACCTCCCTGGGGCAGGTAGGCCAGTGTTCAGAGGGGGCTTCCTGCAGTGGGGCCATACCTTGCCTCTCTGAGACTTGCTGCTTCCGTCAGTTGCTCTGTCCTATTAGGAGATTCTAAACTCAGCTAATCCCCCTACCACCAACTGCTCTTCAGATCTCTGAATAGTGCTGGCATGCCCCCCCCCCCCGCCCTCTCCGGACTTAAGAGCCCCAGGTCCCTTGGCCAACCCTCAAAGCATGGCTTTGAGCCCCACCCTGTCTCTTGACTGCACTTAAAAAAAAAAAAAATCTTGTGAAACCCCAAACAGAGCACAGTTCTCTAGGAGAAAAAACGAAAAAAGGAGGATTGACCCTTCACATGGACAAAGTCCACTTCCTCCAGCAGTGCCTGCGCCCTGTGTGCAGTGTGTCCTTTCTTCAAAATTCACAGTGAACTGTTCACTTGGTTGAACTTAACAATCAATGGCGACCCCCCATTTTTGCATAATTATTGTAGAACCCCAATTTACTTTCTATGTTAGTATTCATCACTACCTTGGGAGTCAGAACAGTCACTTTCCACACTTCCGTTCCCCAAAGCTAAATTCTGGGGTTGAAGAGCATCTATCTGGGATACAGTCTTCTCACACCCAGAGACTACCCTCCCCACCCCCGTGGCGAGGAGAGAGAGAAAAAAAAATCTTTGTCTCAACAAAGGGTTTCTAATCCTTGCCAGTCCCTGAAGGAGTTCCCTTTTAAAGAATATTTAGGGAATGGTGGGATGGAGGACCAAGGAACAGAATTCTTCCATCACCTCCACAACACAACCTATCCCAGACCCTCCCTGGCCTCGCTGTGGGCAGCGGAGGGTGCTCGGAGCCCCTTCCTTCCCTTTCCACAGTGAGCTCAGAACCAAGGCTCAAGGTGAGCGTTACTGGCCTCTGTGGGTTGCTGGCGTGTGGCTAGGGCAGGATAAGGTTGAGGTGGAAAACGTGGCAGGATGAGAACGAACCAGACACGCTAAAAAGTATCAGAAACTAAAGGTATCCCCGGGGGATGGGGGGGGGGGGATCTACTGGAGCCTCTCCAACCTCTTGGAAAAAGAAGCTCACAAATCAGGAAAAGACAGGCGGACACATGGCTACAGGAAAACTTCCAGGCAACCCCGGGGCGGTTTTGACGTCAGGAGTAGGTGAAAAGGAGAGTCGCTGAGCTGGGGACACGCTGAAGAGCAGAGCGCCTGTGGGAGGCTGGGGGAGGTGGGCTGGGAACCAGGAAGGCGACAGGACAGAAAAGGGAAGAAGAGCTCCGAGGCCTCTAGTGGTGAGGGGCGACCGGGGGAGGGAATAGGGCAGGAAACCCAAGCCTACAGGCGGCAAGAGAGAAGCCGCTCCCTACCTGGCCCAGGTCTGCTCCATGATCCAAGCCCTCTCTTCACTCTCGGGGTGCCGGTCACCCTGGGGTGGCCGCAGCCCGGGAAGATGCCAAGCTTTGCCCAGGAGTCTCCAGCGCAAAAAGCCCGAGTCTCTTCGTCCTCCCCAGCTCCTCTTGGCGCCGGTGCCGGGTGAAGGAACAAGGTCCGCTCTCTGCTTTTTGAAGAGAGCGAGTCGATCGGCCTCAGCCGCGCCCTCAGCTAACGGTGCTCTGGGTACAAGGCAGGGACTGTTCTCGGGAGGTGGCTGGACACCCGCTGCCGCCGAGCCCAGGCCGCGGGCGCACACGCTCCCAGGCTGAGACGCGACTGGCTGGCACGAGCTGATCCGCACCAGCTGAGCTGTCAACCGCGAGGGAGCAGAGGCGGGGCTCCGCGCAGCCCGGGACCCGCCCAGGTGACACGCCGCGGTACACACCCTCCGGCTCCCAAGGCCTCCCTAGAAGGCTCGAAGGACTGATGCCCTAGAGGCGACCATCGATGACCCTTGTCGGACTCTCAGTCCCTCGCTGATCCCAATGAGGAAATTTGGATAAAAGCAACCAACTGCAGGGGAGCACCTTGGAAAGGTGGTCCTCCTGTATACCTACCTGCATTGCCCGCCCACAAGTAACCTCTGAGTCAGAGATGGAATCTAAGAACGATGCAAACCTGAATGTAGTTTTGCTTCCTAGGGCATCACAAGGCACAAGGTGATTCTCTGAGAGATGAGACCTGTTTCACCATTAATCCACGGACAAAAACTTCCTCGGGATGCAGCCTTCTTCTTCTTCTTCTTTTTTTTTTTTTTTTTTTTTTGGTTTTTTGGTTTTTTGAGACAGGGTTTCTCTGTGTAGCCCTGGCTGTCCTGGAACTCACTTTGTAGACCAGGCTGGCCTCGAACTCAGAAATCCGCCTGCCTCTGCCTCCGGAGTGCTGGGATTAAAGGCGTGCGCCACCACGCCCGGCTAGGATACAGCCTTCTTAACAAACCTTGTAGCCTTATTAGCTGTCCCTTTCTCAATCACCCCCTGGTTTAGCCTCTTTCCCTTGTACTACTTCCCACAGCAACCGGGCTTTACCATAAGCTCCAAGGAGGCAGTGTTCCTGAACATCTCAGAATGCTTTAAACGCCTTAAGAAACCTAAGAGCTCAGGACGTGGACTCTCCAACCGTGGCTGTTCTAAAAGCACACAGAAAGCCTTTCTTTCCAAGGAGGGGGCTGCCCAGACCCTGTACATCTACTTGCATACAATGTTTAAACAAGACAGACATGCTGTAATTAAAGGGCTAACCTCCCGGAACTCCCTTTTAGCTCTGAAATAAACCTTTTTATTAAGTCACATGATCACTGTTATCATTAGCTTTACCACTGGCCTTTTCATTTTTTTTTAAAGCTATATATTACAAGTGCCTATGTTTGGTGGCGATCATTTAGTTAGATTTGTTTGAAGACGGTATATTTGAGAACAAGAAGGCTCGATTCAGCCCAGGCTCTGATGAGGCCAGTGGCATGGCCTAGAGCTATGTTCTCCAAATTTCCAAAGACAGACAGACAGACAGACCAACAAGACTTCTTCAGAAGGAATCCATTCTCTCCGGCAGCCTTGCAGTTAGACTCAGGAGGAGACCTGGCATGCCTGAGTGCTCGTGGAACAGCAAAGAGCCTATACTGTGGCAGGAACTTGTCAACTACCTCAGTTTCTTGGATTAGTTCTGATCTTCAGTAGGGAACCCGGGAGGGACAGACAGCATAACAAACACTGGGGTTTAGGGGAGTCGTTTGAAAAAGAGCTAGTCTAGAATCTCCTAAGGGCAGCGTTTCGTTTGTAGCTACTAAAACCACTCTTGAGATTAAAATCATGCCCCCACCCGGCCCCTGTCCCCAACTTGCACCCTTAATGTTCATTTCAAATATTACCAGGAAAGGACAAAACTAAGATCCAGTCTGACACTGGGCAAGACCCACAAGCCACCTGTCCTGAAAAGAATCCACTGTTGCCTTGGGGGAGGGGCGAGGGGCTCAGGTTTCCGTCCCTCATACCAAAGTTGATGCTATATTTAGTTGTGTCTGAAATCAAATTATGGGCTGTTGAGTTGTGGAGAGAGATTCTGTCTAGAGTCAGAAGTGCTTCAGAAGAGATAGGAGCTAACTAGGTGACCTGCGGCCTCCCAGAAGCACGGCTGAAAAACAGGCTTTTTAAAAAACAAAAAACAAAAAACTCTGTTGTTCAAAAGTTTATAATATTAAGTTAATAATTGAAGGTCATTCGGAAATTACAGAAAATTATGTAGAAAATAAAATAATTCTTAAAATCTAGTAATAACTGGTGTTTAAAGCTTATAGAATTTATTTATTTGGTTAGTTGGTTGGTTTTTCAAGACAGGATTTCTGTGTGAAAGAGAGCTCTGGCAGACCTGGAAACTCACTCTGTAGACGAGGCTGGCCTTGAACCCCAAGAGATCCATCTACCTCTGCCTCACCCTACCTCTGACTCCTGAGTGCTGGGATTAAAGGCATGCACCACCATGCCTGGCTAAGTATTTATTTAGTTACATAAGTAATGTATGTATGTATGTATGCATGCATGTATGTATGTATGTACATGTGAGTACTCTATCTGCATGTATGCTTGCATGACAGAGGGCATCAGATCCCACTGTAGATGATTGTGAGCTGTGGTTCAGATCCCATTTTGACCCACCATGTGGTTGCTGGGAATTGAACTTAGGACCTTTGGAAGAGAGGCCCATGCTCTTAACCACTGAGCCATCTCTCCAGCCCTAAAAAAGGACTTTTTAATGAGAACACAGGTTCACGTACAGACATGGGTGTATTTTTGAGGGCAGAAGTTTATTTGATGTCTAAAAACTTTTATATGTATGGTTAAAAACAATTTCTTCTTAAATTTCAAAAGAAAACTACTTCTCTAAATAGTGCAAATCCAGCACAAATGCCTGTTTCTCCAGGTTCCATTTAGTCACAGTTGAAACATATTTATAAAGCTATAATTACAGCTTAGATCTGCATACTTATTCTCCTGCTTTCCACCTGCTATGTATTTGTTCATGTTTTTAGGTAGTGCCCATAGTTAGACTTCAATGATTATGCAACGTTTTAATATATGTTTCAATAGAACAGTAGCCTACTTAATAATATTACTTTGTTGCATAGTTATGACATTTCTAATATTACTGTCAAATGATATTTTTGCATTTTTCTGCCTCTTTCTTTCTTTCTTTCTTTCTTTCTTTCTTTCTTTCTTTCTTTCTTCTTTCTTTCTTTCTTCTCTGGTTTGAATGTATGAATCCCTCTAAAATGCATATATTGAAACCTAAACAATGGGCATAAGGAGTAAGGTCTTCAGGGAATAATGAAGCCATTAGTATTATACTCTCAAGAACAGGATTGGTGTTCTTATAAAAAGAGGCAGAAGAAAGTGCCTGGCCTCCTTTTACCCTTCTGTCTTTCTCACCATGTCATGATATAGCCTTTGGTCCATGGGGGACATAAGGGACAGTAATGATTGGAGCCTCTCTATCAACCTAAATTGAGACAAGGTGAAAATACATGGCAAAAACTATGTTCCAGGGCGGCTGGAGTTGACTCTGGGGTTAAGAGCATTTATTCCTCTTGCAGAGGACCTGAGTTCAATTCCTAACACGCACATGGCAGCCCACAACAGTCAGTAACTCTAGGGGATCTAAACACCCTCTTTTGACCTCTAGGTGTGCATTTGCTGCATAGACATCCATGAAAGCCAATCACTCATACACATAAAGTAATAAAATAAATAAATCTAAAGTGTTTTCAATAATTTTTAAAAATAATTTTTAATTAATTTTCATTTTAATTAAAAAATAAATATATAAGTTATTGAAGTTTGGTGACTTGTTTCTGCAGCATAGACCGGCCTTTTCTGATACTTTATGCCATTCCCACTTTGAGACTGAGATCATTTTATTATTGTTGCACATGGTCCTTATTATAAATCTGCTCCAAGGCTGAAGGGGTTTGCAGTCCCATGGAGGGAGCAACAGTGTCAACAAGCCAGACCCCTGGAGTTCCTGGGGACTGGACCACCAACCAAAAAATACACATGGAGGGACACATGGCTCTGGCTGCATATGTGGCAGAGGACGGCTTTGTTGGACATCAGTGGGAGGAGAGGCCCTTGGGCCTGAGGGTGTTCAATGCCTCAGTGTAGGGGAATGCCAGGGCAGGAAGACAGGAGTGGGTGGGTGAGTGGGGGAGCACCGTCATAGAGGCAGGGGGGAGGGGGATGAGATAGAGGATTTCCTAAGAGGAGACCTGGAAAGAGGAAAACATTTGAAATGTAAATAAAGAAAATATCCAATAAAAAAATAAAAATAAGTAAATCTGCTCCAAGTTTTCTGATTTAGAGCAGAGGTAAACTGAGTTGATGGTGTTGATCAGCTCAAACACGTACGCTGTTCTTCCCTTAGCACAAAGCTTAGCTCTTTATTGTGGTCAGCTGATCGAACTGATCGTAAGTCTGTCCAATCATTTCCAAGCATCCATTGGTTCCATTCAGTTTTGTTTTGTTTTTTTAAATCCTGCCTTTCTTCCCCTTGTGTAAACAGTACTAATGATTTTGAAGTGGTTGTCTGTGTGACTTAAGTGTAGTAATAAAATATCTATGTCTAACATATTGGATCAGATTTTCTTCTAAACTATCTTCTCTTACGGATACAAAAACTTTATAGGTAGGCTCTAGTTATCTTTATTTTATAAATATTAATGTGGAGTATGGGGAGATATATTACCTAATCACAAAGTTTATAGTTGAGATTCGAGACCAATCAGTTTAGCTCCAGAGTGTCATACCTGCCCACTGTGTGTAGCATGTCCTGCTTTAGACACCTAATGCTCTCTGCACACTTAGATAGGAGGACATCATGACCTGTCACGTCACTGATCACTGTGATTCACTCCACTGAGTCCATTAGTCAATAGGGATGTTTCTGGTCCCTCACAGGGCCATGGCCATGCCCTAACTTTGAGTTAAAATAAATATCCTTTCTGGATAGAGTAAATCAACCACAGTTTCTTGTCTACTTTTCCCAGTCAGAGGGAGACTATAGTATTTCACTCTTTAACTTATATGAGCTTCAGGAACTCACTTGACTGGTAGAAACCTGCTAAGATATATAACCATGAAGCTTAGGTCAATACAAGCCCCTAAGGTAAGAAGTCAAATCAGGGTCCTAGACAAGGCCCTGAGACTATGAACAGAACAGAGACTTAGTGGAGCAGACCAGCAGCTCCCATTGCAATAGTATCAGCTGAACAAAACCCAAACAATCCTTTATGTGGCTACTATGGGCGTACACCTATCCTGCTGAACCACACTAGAACTATCGATCCTCTAAACCATGCTATAAGAAAACACTGTGTTAAC
Source organism: Mus minutoides (assembly GCA_902729485.2). Classification (NCBI taxonomy): domain Eukaryota; kingdom Metazoa; phylum Chordata; class Mammalia; order Rodentia; family Muridae; genus Mus; species Mus minutoides. Next base: position 499,805 of record LR749696.1, on the reverse strand, counting down.
CCTATACATTAGAGAATAGTTTGCTAAACAACAACAACAGCAATGAACACTTGGAATTAAACTTGATACCTGGAAGTGAGGAGTTGTAACTGGGCAGTGACTATAGTATACAGATGTGGCAGGTGCCAGCAGCCCCCTGGGGAAGAACCTTGAGGAGGCTGATGGAGATCCAGAGGACACTGAAGAAACTATTCCATGGGGCCGAGGGGAAAGGCTGTATTACTTTGGCCCACCTATGCCTTCAAAGAGAATACTGGGGCAGAGACTATAACAGCAGAAAGAGCACCACCACCTTTGGTAAGGTAGAAAACAGAACACATAGTATAGATGTTCAAAGTTTCAAAAATGCTATCAGGCTTCTTCGCCAACCTTCCTCTAACAGGCTTTAAAAAGCCATATTATGATAAAAATATGGACAAAAAAATTAGCATTTTTTAAAGAGCCATTCAAGTTTTTGTTTCTTGTCTTGTTTTTGGTGACAGGTCTGCCTTAATGGCTTTAAACTTCCTATGCATATATATATGCCACTATGCCTGGCTTGAGCCATTCCAGTTTTGAACAGAGTGTAGAGGCAATGAGATGAGCCAGACTTGTTAAATTTTAAAAATCAAACTGTTTCTCATCTTTTCAGACAGTGAAAGCTTTCCAAATAAGAAGTGGCTGCAAGATTAAAAAAAAAAAAAAGAAAAATTCAAACCTAAGATGTGATTGTTAGAGTCATGGAGAAGGCCTCTAAAAATACACAGGGGAGAGCTTCATGTGGTCTTCTGTTTAAACAAGCAGCCTGTGGGAATCTTTAGGGTGGGCCTCTCCATCGTACAAAGAAACTTCTAAAAACCTGATGGATCCATTTCCCCCTCATCAGATGTAGAGGCAGACCAATGAAGTAAAAAAGAGCAGTTCTGAAAAGAAAGGGGGTGTGGCTTTTGTCCTGTGGGAATAATTATAAGTTAATTTATATGACAGCCTTTCAGTTCTTTATGGAATAGTATCCACACAGACTGAAAGGATTAGACAGTACAAAAACCAAAAGGATTCTTTCCTTGTTAACCCCTAAACAATATGGTATATTATATATATATATCATCAGTGTTACAGTTTGAATCTAGAATGTCTCCCAAGGGAGATGGAGAGGTGGCTGTTCTTACAGAGAACCAGGTTTGAGTTCCAACATCCACATGGCAGCTCACGGTGCTCGGTAACCGACATATCTGCTGGGCTCCGGGACACTGGGCACTCAAGGCACAGCCATACACAGGTAAAACACCCCATACTCATAAAAATAAACAACTTTAGGAAAGAAATAGCGACAAGATAAAAGTCGGTGTATATTTCTTACGGAGTTTTAGCCGTAACCATTCTGGTGAAGCTCGTTGAAGCTATGCCTGTGAAGGCGGCAGATACAGAGGGCCAAGTCTACATGAACTTTCCCGTGGTAAAACATTTCTTCTACTAGCGCTCATAAGCTCAAAGCTGCTATAAATTTTATCAGCCCGAGGGAGGAGGACCTCGTGGGGAGAGCTGCGGCCTGGATGGGGTGTACCTGGCTAGAGAGAAATGATTGGCTCTGCAGGGATGGAAAGGGCTGGCCTTCCGGAGCTAAAGCGGGGCCTGGGGCAGAGGGTGTGTGTTCCAAAGACTGCACAGCAGGTGAAGGGACAGCTGTGACCCAGAACAGAGATCCAGGCCTGGAGCAGTTAAGAAAATGAAAAACAACCTTGGGGATTAAAAAGAGAGGGGCCTTCGAAAGGGACGTTTGTCTTAATAGAAGAAGAGACAGTTCAGAAGTAGTTAATGCTAATGGTACGGAGTTATTCCTACAAGCTAATAGAATTCAAGAACAAATTTAGTTACCTACATTTATTCAAGTCAACAGAAGCAGAGCCTTGTGCTACACACTGGGTGTGTGATTGAAAGCTGGTGTGTAAAGGCACACACACACACACACACACACACACACACACACACACACTCCTTACATCATACAACAGCCCTGACTACGTGAAGAGCTAAAAGACAATACACAGAGAATAGGAGGAGAGCCCTTGATTAAATTTAACTTTAAAAAACTTTTATAAAGAAGATTAGGCCCTGTGCAGGCACCAAGGAGAAGTAGAATGTAAGAAACTTTATCAGAAATTGAAAATTTTTATTCGAAAACTGACAGCTTGTTTTAATTGTGCCACAATTTCTACATATATTAGAACAGTACATTTTATCCCAGAAATTAGCACAGTCAACAACTGAAAAAAATTTTTTATTTAAAAAAAAAAAAAAAAAGTATGGTCGAACAAAGTTTGTTTGCGGGCTGGAGAGGTGTTAAGAGCACTGACTGCTCTTCCAGAGGTCCTGAGTTCAATTCCCAGCGCACATGCTGGCTCACAACCATCTGTAATGGGATCTGATGCCCTCTTCTGGTGGATCTGATGAAAGCAATGGTGGTATACTCATATGTATAAAATAAATAAATAAATCTTTAAAAATATTTTAAAAATTAGAAACAAAGTTTGTTTTCACTCATAGAAGTCCCCATCCTCTCCTGGGTGACTACAGAGGATGGCACACCCCAGGATGGGCAGGGCAGCACAGCCAGTGTCATACACCAGCTAGGTTTGTTGGCTCTATAGCCCCGCAGTTTTTTGGTCATGCTACTTAAAAAGTCTTTATGTTTTCTAAAATAAGGTTAATGACAATAAATAGTTGACAGGCCACTGTAAGAACAAAACAAGCGCATCCATGATTAGTGTTTAATTCATTGCCTGCTGTGGTTTAAAAATCCAGTAAATCACGGTCATTTTCTTTTAAGTTAATGTTTGATTACCACACAGGATTCCTTGACTCTAAAGAAGCAGTTCTGCATTCATTTCAGTTCTGCTACAAACTGCTCCCCAGGCTGAGGCCAGTGACCCCAAAATTCCATTTATCAGTTTCCTGCCTTATCATAAGACCCAAGTTCTGAAATTGAGAGGAAGTTTCTCTAATTTCCTTCTCCCTGTGTTTAGGAGTGTGTGTGTGTGTGTGTGTGTGTGTGTGTGTGTGTGTGTGTGTGTGTATTTGTGTGTATTCAGAACCACCCCCTCCGTTGGCCAGCCTTATCTGTCAGCTGTAACAAAAACCTCAAAGAAGGAAATTATGAGCAAGCTTCAGACAGCTGGCGGTAATTTACTCTTACAAGCCCTGCCCCCGCCTTTCATTGCCGCAGTTTAGATGCATCCAATGCTGGGGGAGGGGAAATCGTGCAATAAACGCGGCATGTCAATTTCTCAGAGGGGCTTGGGGACAGGAAGAAAAGACCTGTGTGAATTTTCTGTGTCGTTCTCCTTATGTTGAGCATACATAATAAGCCTTAAGAATTGCGCAGACTGATATTATGGTCAATAAATACATTTCTGGAAACAATGCTGACATAAATTCCTAAGGAGCTTCCAAGCATTCTTCACAAGCCACCATCACTAAAACCCGAGTCACTCTGGGATGTGGCAAGCTGTTCTAGCACCAGCTCGCCAACCAGTCCAGGACGGCTTGCGTGTGAGCCATAAGGAGAGAAAGTGCGTGGAACGGCAAAACTTGATTTAAATCCAAGACTGGAGTTTTGGATTATGAAAAAGTTTGCTAAGAACAATATAGCTATGTCCATCCACGGTCCTTACCTTTGAATATAGTCATCTACTACCTTATACCTGAGTACAGGTAGATAGATGAGAGAGAGAGAGAGAGAGAGAGAGAGAGAGAGAGATGCACATGTAACCTATCTTTGGTTTTTGAACATATTTCCACTCATAATTGTTTCGCTTCTTGTGAGAAGAGCTACGAAACAGCACAATAAAGTTTTACAAATCTCCTACTTGATTAATCATTCATTAACTGTTCTCCACAATTTTTCCTCTCTCCTCACACATACACACAATTATTGCTGCCATCCAAGTGAATCACTGAGAGTATAATGTGAATTTCTCAGTACTAAAGATTTCAGTATTTCCTAAGACTAATTAAAATTATTAAGTATCTGTGATTGCACCTCGTCCTGTCAGGCCAGCTTTTGTCCCTGTTAAACAGAAAACTCTTGCTCATCTGAAGTCCCTGAAGCCAAGTTCTTGACATCTAACTACCCATAGCCACCCCTAACTGATCCTTGGCTCACATCTGCACAATCAAGAGGGATCATCAAGTAGTCACTCCTAAGACAAAGACAAAGCCCGACAAAGACAAATTCCCCTGGAAGGCAGCTTGTTGGCAGTTTAAAACAGTGGGGTTCCCCCTTCTTTCAGCTGGCAGGGGTTCAAGAACATCAAGTAAGTTCTAATGAGAACTCACTCCCTGCGTGCTGTTTCCCGTTCTCATGCTAGCCCCAATACTATTGTGTTCTATAACAAGCTTCTGGCAATTCTAGCCAAAAGACAAATAAACCTCTAACACTCATTTATCATGAATATGACTTAATTCCATTCTCATATCAGGCCCATAAGGCAAAATCCAATAAGTGATATTCTAATGCAATATTTTAGAAAACAAAACGAATGTTAAAATTTCCATGAGGGCTGGGAGGATCAGGTGGGGCCTGCTGTGCATGCGTAAGGACCTGAGTTCAAGCCCCAATTCACACTGAGAAATTTTATCTCAAAAAAAGAAGGGGGGGCTTCTGAGGAATGACAGGCAAGCCTGAGCTCTAGCCAGCATATGCACGTGGACTTGACACATCCCTGCGTGCACACACATCTGTGATGAAATAAATCCTGGGAGGAGTACCATGCTTCCTTCCTCCTAGCCATGGCCCTAGTTGCTCATTCCTGGAGGCCATGCTGAGGTGCATCAGTAAATGTCAAAGCCCTAGATGCATCCCATTGGTACTCTTCTGTGCCAAGATCCTCAGATCCTGTTAGCCACAGCTCTCGGTCTGTGTATCGTCAACCGCCAGATAGCAAATGGGCCCTCAGATTCCATAAGGTACAAGCGACAGCCTAGAAGGCAGATAGCCCAGTACACAATGGCACTTGCATGCAAGCCTAGCTGTGTGAGTTCGATCCCTGGAAGCTACGGAAAGATGGAAAGAGAGAACTGACTCTTGGTATGCTCACCTTTCTGAGTCCCAACTCACTCAGAAAGGTGTCACTATTTCTTTTTTCTTCTGGCTTTGTCTTTCAGATGCTGGCCAGGACCTAAGGCTGCTTTTGAACTCTGCCTAACACTGTGGGCTTCCTTACTCCTTTGCCTCTGTTCTGTTACTCACTTGTGGCCTCCTGCTGCCCAGCGGATGGCCTCTACACAGCCTTACATCAAGCAGTAGGAATCTTCTTCCTTCCCTTCCTCGTTCTCCTCCTCCCTTCCAGGCAGCTGCAAGACTTCCATCTTGTCTGTCCGAAGGTTTTCCTTTTAAACACTAACACATCACCCTCAATTTTCCATTTAAGTCCATTCTTAAACTCTTTTATTAAGAAGACTAAGGTCGGGGCTGGTGAGATGGCTCAGTGGGTAAGAGCACCCGACTGCTCTTCCGAAGGTGATAAGTTCAAATCCCAGCATCCACATGGTGGCTCACAACCATCCGTAACGAGATCTGGCGCCCTCTTCTGGAGTGTCTGAGGACAGCTACAGTGTACTTACACATAAATATAAATAAAATAAATCTTTAAAAAAAAAAAAAAAAAGAAGAAGACTAAGGTCGTTGAAGAAGAGCCTCGTGTTTCCCAGGTATTGCATGTTGGCTCCCCCGGGACACCCGAAGCTTTCTGGTGACACTGCGTCATAGACTTTGACTTTCTACATATATGCTGTGGCTCCTCCCACAATAATTTTTAAAGCAACTATGAGACAAGGTCAGCTAGTGTGTCCTATTTCTCATTTCAAATCTCAGCTGGAAGTTGCTGTGATCACTAAGGTTTGGGGAGACAGTAGGAAGGGCAAGGGGGTAGAGGAGAGGAGAGGAAAGAAAGATCAAGTTACTTCAAAGGCAGCCTTTTCGTTCGTTACTCATGTGTTGCACTGTTGTGTTCTAAGACCGCATCTCATAGAACTCAAACTCCTGACCTTTCTGCCTCCATCTTGACAAATGCTAGGATGGCACATGGGTGGGTGCGCACCAACTCGTGTACACACACACACACACACACACACACACACACACACACCATTGAATTTCAAGCATTTGTCTTTCAACGCAAAACCAAATCTTGTTGCACCTTGACTCTTCTGTCACATTACTGGAAGCAGCCACACTTCCTTCATGCTTTATGCAGGCTGTAGTGACTTCTAGCTGCTTCAGGACACTTCCAACCTGGAGCCTCTCTATCCACTGGTAACAGCTGCTCGTTAAAACTTGGTATCAAAACTTGGATGCTGTGACAATAAAAGCCACCCTCATGCGCCCCCTGCTGGTAGAATCTATCTTGCCGCTGCAGCTTCGTGGGTGTATTTTATTTGGCCCTAAATGCTCCCTGTAGTTCGTTTAACTATTTTCTATGTGTTCATACTCACCTGTTGTATTCGTTTTAGCTGCCTGATACACCTCTATAGGCATTTTGTTTATTTCCTAGTGCTAGGGCATCACGGGCCTGCATTTTTACATCCTTATTAATGTTTGGTTAATAGGGTCACCATCTCTCTGGTCTTATGTTTGATTCTGTTACTTTCGTGGGTTGTTTGTTTGTTTGATTGATTGATTGATTTGGGACAGGATCTCACTCTGTAGTCCTGGATGGCTTGGAATGCAGATCAATTAGCCTTGAACTTGTGGCAATCCTCCTGCCCCACTCCTAAGTTCTGGAATTGTAGGCATGCACCACTGTGTCTGGTCCCTGTACCATTTCTATCCTCTGGGTGGAGCACTGGACTTAGGTCCCAAAGCTCAGAGTAGTGAGGCAGACCCCTGGGCCAGCCCTCTGCCAGATTCTACTCTCAGATTGCTTTTTGCTGAAGTATGTATAGCTCAGAGCTCATTCGATTGATACCAAGGTCAAGATCTTCAGCTCAGGCTGGTTTTCAAGGATCTCTTGTGCTTGCTTCAGTGACATACCTCCTCCAACAAGACTACATCTTCTAGACCTCCCCCAAGCAGCACCACTAACTGGGAACAAAGCACTCAAGTGCCAGGGCCTGTGGAGAACAATCTCATTCACACTGCCGCAATGGTGAGGCAAAAAAAAAGAGTAGAAGAGTGACCACTGACGATCAATTTATAGTCTGTGCCTCTTATGCATGTTCACTCTGGAATGAATTCTAAAGTACATAAAGTTCATGGAGATCTTTCTTGTTGAAACCCCAATAAAGCTATGTTGCAGAATATCACTGTGGGTTAATACAGCCAGAGGTGTGACAGAGTGAACTATACTGGCGACAGCATGGATGCTGTGGTGGTTTGAATGCTAACACCCCAAAACCCCGCTCTAGGCTCATATGTTTGATTCGTGGTCCCCAGGTGGGGGGGCTGTTGAAGGGAGTAGGGTGTGTGTGTGGCCTTGATGAGGGAGGTGTGTCACTGGGGGTGGGCTTTGAGTTTCAAAAGACTCATCTCTCTCATAGTGTACCCTGCCTCCTGCGTGGGGATGGAGATGTGACAGCTCAGCTGCTGCCTGAGCCATCTGCTGCCATCCATGCCTTCGGTCCAACATCATAAAGTCTAACCCTTGGGAACAGGCAGCCCTATTAAGCTTTCTTTTCTAAGCTGTTCTGGTCCCAGTGTCTTGTCACTAACTAACGTAGATGATGAAAATAGGATGCTGTTTCTGCTTGTTCACCGCGTACCATCTCCATGACAACACTCCTCCTCAGGTTCTGCCGGCTGCTGTAGGGAAGCGGATGTGGGGTGGATGAGGACACACAGTGGGCAAACTTCTGAACGTGTGTGCCTATTATTCTGTTTTGTGGTTTCTTTGTGGTTTTGAGCAGTATCCCAGATTCCCCTTTGAGATTTTCAGTTCACTTCTTTTTTTTATTAACCTAAATATGGAGTACCCTGATGCTTTTTGATATAGTCTCTGTCATTCATCTCTCTGTGATGACCTTCATGGGTCTTATCATATGCATTAGAAAGTACGTCCTCACAAGGTTAGACTCCGTAAAGCAGTTTATTATCTTAAAGCAAGTGGGCTATTTCAATGTGTGCTGAGTTGGGGACCAGGTCATTTCTGCCTAATTCTAGCAAAGGACTTTACATTTGACTTTTATTGACTCATAGTTCTGTTTAGAGTTACTTTTTAAAGGAAATATAGCCCTCCTGGCATCACAAAGGAAGAGCTTTTTTTTTTTTTTTTTTTTGGTTTTTTGGTTTTTTGAGACAGGGTTTCTCTGTATAGCCCTGGCTGTCCTGGAACTCAGTCTGTCCTTGAACTCAGAAATCCGCCTGCTTCTGCCTCCCGAGTGCTGGGATTAAAGGTGTGCGTGCACCACCACACCCAGCAGGAAGAGCTTTTAAATGTAGACAAAAGAAAATAATTACTCTACCGTGCATGACAGAGATATTCAGCACCTGCTCCTTAGGCTTGAAGTCTGCTACTTTACAGCTATGTGACCTTGTCAAACTGCTTAACTTTTTAAATGCAGTTGGGGATAATAATTAATATTCTTGCAGGGTCATAATGAGGATTGAATGCTTATTTAAAAACGCATAGAGCCCAGCATATAGCATGTGCTCACAAACACTGTTTATAGTGGTGGAAGACACGGCTCCATGGTGAAGAGGACTTGATGAGCTTCCAGGGGACCCAAACTCAGTTCTCAGCACCCACATCATGCCTCACACCCGTCTGTAACTCCAGCTCCAGGGGCTCCTATGTCATCTTTTGATCTTCTTGGGCATAGGCATGCTTGTGGTGCTTGGGCACACACACACACACACACACAGATACATATGTGTGTGTATGTATATACATATGGAAAACATCACTAATAGACATAAGATAACTCCTTAAAAACCTAAAGCATTATTGATAACAGAAATTACAAATGAGCTAGCAGTGATGACTGACGTGGTATTTGCCACATATAACTGTACAGTAGTTACAGGAGTCTCTTTAGGTCTTCATGTCTAGCACACATCGACTTATGAAACTGCTCTGGCAAATAAGACCCAGAGAACCAGTGATTTGAGAGGATTGGAGTGTCACCTGGACATACGGTCCCTGAATGTTTCTCCCCCCAACCCCCACCATAAACAACATCACCACTTGGTCACCAGGTGCAGCCTTCCAGGCAGGTATTCTGGTATTAAAAGGGTCCTGACCATTTGTGCTGGCTAGTTTTATGTCAACCTGACACAAGCTAGAGTAATCTGAAAGGAGGGAACTCTACTGAGAAAATGCCTCTATAAAATTGGGTTGTAGGTAGGCCTGTAGGACATTTTCCTAATCAGCGATTGATGTGGGAGGGTCCAGCCCATTGTGGGTGGTTCCACCCTGGACTGGTGGATTGGAGTGCTATAAGAAAACAGGCTGAGCAAGCATTGAGGAGCAAGCCAGTAAGCAGCACTCCTCGTGACCTCTGCATCAGTTCCTGCCTTCAGGTTCCTGCCATTAATGATGAACTATGATATAGAAGAGTAAGCATGTCCACCCAGCAGCAGACTCAGACAGTTGCAGACACTCACAGCTAAACAGTGGATGGAGCTTAGGGACTCTAATGGAAAAATAGAAAGAAGGATTATGGCCCCTAAGGGAATAGGAACTCCACAGGAAGACCAACAGAGTCAACTAACCTGGCTTCTTGGGGCTCTCAGAGACTGAACCACCAACCAAAGAACATACACAGGCAGGAACTAGGCCTCCCTGCACATATGTAGCAGACGTGCAGCTTGGTCTTCATGTGGGTCCCAAACTGGAGGGGGGATTACTATCCCAAAAGCTGTTGCCTGTACATGGGCTATGTTCTTCTAGCTGGGCTGCCTTGTCTGGCCTCAGTGGAAGAGGATGAGCCTAGCTCCACAGACTTGATGTTCCAGAGTGTGTGTGTGTGATACTCAGGGGGATCCTCACCAGCTCAGAGGAGAGGGAGAAGGGAGATGGGGGAAGGACTGTATATGGGGGTGGGGGTGAGCAGGAGGGGGACAGTGAGTGAAATATAAAGTGGATAAGTAAATAAAAAAGCAAAAGAAGAGTAAGCATGATAAACTCTTCCCTTCCCCAAGTTGTTTTCAGTCATGGTGTTTGGTATAGTAATAGAAACCTTTATTAAGAGTTAGAATGATCACTTTCTCTGTCCCATGCTCCATCCCCATACCGTAATAAGCAAGAATTGGGTCTCAGCTAGAGCTAAACCAACCAGAGAGAGCAAGCACCATCTAATATAAATACTCCAACACTGGACTTGTTTCTCTCAGTCACTCAGTCATCTCCTATGTTAAGTTTGCTTTCAGTATCTTTAAAGAACCAAGTGATCTGCCCGAAGACTGACATTGTCTGCATGGGATCAGAGGCTCTGGTGGCTCTTCCATGACCTTCTTATGGAATCTCATTTTGGATTTTCTTTGGGTACCAAAATCTGTAGAGCTTAAGTCTCACCCACAAGACAGCTTTGTATCTGAGTATACTCTATACATATCATTCTGAATATACCCTCACATTGCTAGCTGGCCTACACCATCTAATCCATGCAAAAGGTAACCAGATTTTATTTGTATTGTCTTTCCAGGTGCGTTGTTTTGCATTGGGATCTCTCTGACCCTCAGTTGACAGAGCTGCAGGTCAGAGGATCAGGTACATTCGTTTCCACCCTCTCTCTTATCCTTCACTCAGCGGATCACAAGTGCCTTTGATCCTAACTGAGAAATCCTTAAATCCCACGTTCTCACTACTGTGGCCTGAGCTCTGGTCCTTACTGCCTCTGCCCTGAATTTCTTTCGATAGCCTTTCCGTGATCCCATCTCTTCACTCGGCTTATTACACCCATCTCCCGTCTCTGTGACTCACACAAAAAGTAGGCCAGACACTGTTTCAACAGTTGCCACGATGCCAAAGTGGCTGGGGAGCGGGAAACGGTAGCAATCTTGGTTCCTTGAGCAAGCGATCACAGTTTTTTTTTTCTTAGTGTTGTTTAGAAATTAACAGTTTACCTAATATGGAGGTTCTATCGCCTAGACTGAGAAGCACAGATGTCTAAAGCATTTCTTAAGAGTAAATGGTGCTGAGCCCCTAGTCTAAAAGAGTCTGCTTGCACTGGCCAGGAGTGGAGTCTCTGGGCCAAGTCTTTAAGCCTTACCAGATGCTTCTAACACATAGACAAGACTGAAAGCTACTAATTTACAGTATGGATAGACAGGCGCTTCTGCTTTCAAAGAGCATGAAATAACAGGGTCTACAGTGGTTTTTTTCTGAAATGTTCCTCCTCCAGGCTTCTGGTTTGAGCGCGTTTCTCAGTTGATAGTGCTGTCTGGAGGCCACGATGCCATTAACTTTAGAAGGTAGCGCCTGGTAGTGGAGGTAGGCCACTAAGCAGATGGCCTTTTGAAGGCCACTCCCAGCCCCACCCCCCTTCCAGCCGCTCTCTGCTTCCATGTAAACGCCTCCTTCAAGTGCCTCCACTTTCAGAGTGGGCCACATTGTTCTGACTGCCCACCATGACCGACCACATCCCTCAGAATGAGTCTGAATGGCTGGAAACTCCCATCTGTGGTTTCTGTCAAGTATTTTGTTTCAGTGTTGCAAAAGTAACTAGCATGGGGTCTGGATCCATTCTCCCTAATCTCTGGCAGAAATTACTAAAAACATCAACAACATACAAAATGCTGGTTTCCAGGTGTTACAAATTAAACTACCTAAGACTGCAGCCCCAATGAATAAGACAGATCAATGAGTGTTTTTAAGATGAGGTTAAAGAGGTTTTGACAAACTCCATCTTAGAATCACTTTTGATATCCTCAAATGTTACAAATTATAAATAAAATGAGTATATGTAACTACTGGCTCAAATTATTTCCTATTAAGGGTTTGCTAGCTGGGATCTAATGGCTCTGGTATCTACTTTCTGGTAAGCATTTGGCTCTTTACTAAATCTGTACAACCAAGTACCCTGTGTCCCCAGAATAATTACAGCAGGAAGGCAATCCCCTGCTGCTGCTTCCTTGACCTTGGAATTCCCAGCCTCCTGGCTCAAGGAAATAAATCTCTGTGCTCTATAAATTATCCAGCCTTAGGTAATATGTGCTAACACAGAGTGAAACACAGACGATGAACCTTGCCATTTGTAATTTAATCTTTACAGTTAACGCCAACTGATTCAGAGAAGAAATGTGTAGACCCAAGGGAGACTCGAGGATTCCCAAAGAAAACAGACTATAACCTGGTTAAAGGTGCTTACTTATTACAGATAGGGGAGAAGGCATACAGAAGAAAGAGGATGATGGTTCGAGGAAGAAAGGGATCCTTCGTGTCCTGGGTACTCTGGAGCTCTCATTGGTTCCCTAAAAAATTAAAATCTACTGACAACTCTGCTCTTCAAACGTTACAAACAAATGTAGCAAGTATGTCAGGGGACTTCCCTGAGCTAAGAGAAGAGAAACTGCATTCCTGCATATATAAGAAAATTCTTATTATAAATTAATGATTTGCTATCATTTTGGGTGGTAGTAATGTGGATTTGTAAGCCTATGACACAGTTAGGTTTGGGTGGTAGTAATGTGGATTTGTAAACCTAAGACACAGGTTGAAGGCAGGATTCTGACACATTTTCTAAGTAATGCCATACTTCCACCTCACAGGGCTCAGCCAGCTTTCCAGGAAGAGACCATCTTTAATGTTTTTTCCTCTGTCCATCTGGCTGCTTTAGCGTTTGCTCCATGCTATAATGTTATGTCCATAGTTAGAGCTGAGGCTCCAGAGGTCATTTGCATCAAGTTAAGTTCTAGCCATCACCCGTCACTGCTCAATGAACAGCACAAGTTAAACAAGGGTAGTAGCCACTGACTTGACAAACTGAGAATGAGGAAAACCATGACTCCCCCACCCACCTTTGACACAGTAGCATCCATTAGGCCTCTGCTCTTATAGCTGCTATGGGAAGTCTGCTTCCAGCTCTGAGAATATTTATATTCTGTTTTAGTTCTGTTCTGTTCTGCTTTGTTTTATTTTGTTTGTTTGTTTGTTTGTTTGTTTTTTCAGAGACAGAGTCTCTCTGTCTAACAACTCTGGTTGTCTTGGAACTTGCTCTATAAACCAGGCTAGCCTCCAACTCACAGAGATCTGCCTGCCTCTGCCTTCTGAGAGCCAAGATTAAAGGCATCCACCACCATCGAGCAGCTTTGATTTGGCTTTTTATTGATTTTTATTTGAAATTACAGTACTTTGATTTTTAGTTAACATAAACAATAATAGGATAATTAGGATTTCTTATTTGTGTGTTTATTTATTTATGGGATTTGGAGTTTTGTTTTTCGTTTTTGAGACATAATTTTGCCATGTGGCCCAGGCTAGCTCATTACACATATATGAACAGCAGGGTGCAAGTCTATAATATCAGTTGAGGCAACTGAGGGGGCTGAGGCAGGAAGATAATGAATTTGAGGCTAGCCTGGGCTACATAAGAAGATCATATTGCAACACCTTACTGCCATAATTTAGAGAAGCATATGTTAGTTAGCCCTACAAAATGTCTATTGTCAATGACAGTGAGAGAGATCACCCTCCTTGATGAGTGTTTCTTTCTTTCTAGATAAAAAGTCCAGCTACTATATAGAGAGCAGGAGAGAAGCTTTGAAATTTTAGAAGCATGTGTATGTGAATATACAGATTTATTTTTGGTCAAAGTTCACTCACAATTTAAAAACATAATTACATTTGGGCTAAAGTTTCACTATATCTGTATATGAATGTCTCTTGCTTCATCCTTTAATTTCCAATAATTTATTATGCATTTCCTTATAGAAACATGATCCCTTTAACTACTGTATAATCGAATCTTTTTACATTTTCTTGCATAAACAGGGCAGTACAATGAATAAAAGCAATTAAGTTTCTTTGAATAGACAGACTCTCCTTTCTAGTTCACAGATCCAGCCGACTCCGCATCATGCAATACAAACACAGCAACCCTTCCACTCTGAGGTCAAAACTCTTTTAATCTGAACCCCAATTCCATTCATAGGAAACTGAGGCCTAGAAAAGTCCCAGTTAGTTAAAGGCAAAGCAAAGACTTGAACCCACCATTGCCTTTCCGTTTGAGTGATAAGTACTGACATCCAACGGGGAGGAGGGGGGCGAGGGGTACAGAGGGAGGAGCTAAAAATTCTATGTCAAAGACATGCTTACTTTAAAAATGGCAGCCATACAATCTGTCTCTTCTTTTGGAAACATTAATATGACAGATTTTCATCTTGCTCTTGCTACATGATGAACACGGGACCTAATCTGCCGGGTGTTTTCTAAGCCAGAGTGGAGGAAGGGTCTGGGTTCAGGTGGAGCTAGCTGGCCCAGAGCATCCAGCCATGAGGCCCAGGCCGGGCTCTGGTGCTTCAGAGGAAGAAGGGCATCATCACCAATCTCCCTGCTGTTTCCAGCTAAGGCAAATAAATAAATAAATATCCAAGAATGAAGAGACTAAGAAAAGGCAAAGATGAGCGCTCTGAAATCCCCCTACTAGCCCAGCTCCTGAGTCACCTTTCCTTTGGCTCAGCCCAGCAGGTGTTGCCTCCAGCCTCACCCACAACCGGTACAGATCAAGCAGAGACCTGAGGATAGAAACCTGGATCCCCACCATTTCCCCTGTGCATCAGCGCCGCCGCACCTCCCTGCTCTGCTCAACCCTGTCCTGTCGATCCTATTCGCTCCTGGGCCCCCCATCTCTAGCGTGCTCGCCAAACCTTCCCCAGTAATCGTCACTGGGTGACAACCTCCTATGACAGTGTAGATCTCCTGCCACGACCCCCAGCCCTGTCCAGCGAACCGTGCACCAGCACCCCTGTACCACAGCACACCAGCACCCGAGCGCCGCAGCTTCCCCTGCTCCAGCGGCAGATGCTGGCCATGTCTTACCTCATCCAGGGTGCTGCCGAAGCTGCCTCCTCCTCCTCTGCCGCCACCGCCCAGCTCCCAGCCCGCTCTGGGGGTCGTCGTTCCCGGCTGGAGGGCTGCCGTGGAGACTGGCGAGGTGCGTGGTGAGCCCAGCACGGCGGCGGCGCGTGGTGGCAGATGGACCCGCTGTCCGTGCGTTTCATGGTTCCAAGGCCTGGGCACTGAGCCCTTGCTATGATCTCTGCTTGGTTTCTCTTGGTTTCACCGGCTGGCCAGGCGCATCCTCCCAGCGTGGAAGAGCATCCAACCCAGATGCTGTGGCTGTGGCAGAGACGCGGCCAGGTTCTGCCTCCCGCGAGGCTGTCTGCCAACTGCTCCGCCCAGGCGCTTTTGGTCCTTCTGCTACTCACGTAGCTGCCCTGCATCCTCTAGCATCTCTGCTTCCTTCTCCATCTGTGACCTCAGCCTGGCACTATTGTCATTTCCAGACCTCACTACTGCCTTTCCGTTCTGTGCATTCCAATGTCACCTTCCCCAGTTTCTAAGCTTAAAGAAGTCTCTAACTGGAGAGATGGCTCAGCAGGTAAAGGCATGTGCTGCTAAACCCTATGTTCAATCCTGGGAACCACATGATAGTCTGACACCCGCAAGTTGTCCTCTGACCTTTACATGTGTGGCACACACACAAACACACACATACACACACAGGTGTGGTGGAGCAGACCTTTAATCCCCACCCCTGAAGGCAGAGGCAAGTGGATCTCTGTGAGTTCCAGGACAGTCTAGGTTATAAAGCAAGTTCCAGGACAGCCAGGGCTACATAATGAGACCCTGTCTCAAAATGAAACAAGTTACCAAGGCAAACTGGCTTATGTTTGTGATCTCAACTATTAAGGAGGCAGAGGCAGGAGAATCAGAAGTTCAAGGCTAGCCTGTCTCAATACAAAATGAAATGGGACCTGGAGATAACCTATTGGTAAGCACTTATACAATGTGTGCAAGGTCCAGGTTCTGTCCCCAGCACCTACAAACACACAACCCATAGGCTAACTAAACCCTCCCTAAGTGGCCATTCCAGCAGCGCGCTTCTTATACTCCACATCTCTCCCCAAAGAACAGAGACGAGACAGTTTCCAGCAATGCTGAAAGCTTCTCCCACACTCTTATATACAGCACCAGGCCGCTAGGCAAGCAAAGTTTGTCTTTATGGCTGTGCAGTGTGCATGGAAAAGTTCTTAGGCAGCGGCCATAATGGACTCGACACAAACAAAGCCCAACTTATATTTTGAGTCCTACGTGGTTTAATTGTCTGTTTTTGTTTTTGTTTTTGTTGTTGTTGTTGTTGTTTATCTCAGCTCTATCAGCCACCCAGCTACCAGAGACGCAAGCCTGAATGTTGCCGGAGATAAAGCGCTCGTGCATCCACCCACGCAGCCTCTGGTTCTTCGTCACCCATCTTTATCTCTAATTGCTCCTCCCCATTATGATTGCGGCTGCCTCCAGAAAATTAAGTTATCGATCGATCGGGTACCTCATCTTTTGTTCAAGGGTCTTAATCTACATCTCCCTGGCCTTTCCAATCTATCTTATCTGGGCTGCTTATCTTACCAGAGCATTTGAAGTGAAATCTAGTCTGTATCTCCTTTTTCTCCTTGGGCACAAACTCCATCTTTGACCGACCTGCGTGTTATCCCATCCCCAAACTTCCTTCTCAGGAAGGACGTTTGTATTGTGTTTGTATTGCTGTGTTTGTATTGCATGATCTGGCGTCGGCTGGATCTATGAACTAGAAACGTCTTTGAGCCTTTCTCAGGCTTTCTCATGCAGTTTGCTTTATATGGAACCATTTGATGTCTATGATGTCTATGCTCCCATCTGCAGTCCGTGCTTTACCTCCTGGTTTTCTGTAATGGGTTCCCATTTTCATTCACGGCGTCATGTATTAAACAAACCTTTGTACAGAACACCAGCCAGCAAGACTGAAAAGAAAAACCACACAAGTTCGTTAACTTTAGGAAGTTAACACATAAAATAAGAACTAGATGTTTTCACAACTGTGACTTAAAGTGGATTCAAAACTTATAAGGAGAAAAAAAAAGTGTCAAAATGGGTATGTGGCTCAAGGAGAGAGTGCTTGCCTAACATGTGTGAGATCCTGGGTTTGACTGGAGCAGAGGAAGAAAAGACTTTGTTAGCATAAGGAAAGTAGCAATTTGTAAATGTCAGCTTTAAAAAAAACTACTACTGCAAAGTGAGTTCCGGGACAGCCAGGGCTATACAGAGAAACCCTGTCTCGAAAAACCAAAATAAATAAATAAATAAATAAATAAATAAATAAATAAATATCTCAGCACTGCTAGATATAATGAGAAAATATGGTACCATAACATTCTATTCCAATCACCTCCGCTAAGAATCTATTACAGGATCCTAAGGTAAATTTGAGAAAGGGCTGATGGGGCCGACAGTTACAGGTTATTTGCTTTCCAGAGCTGTTTTGGATTGCTAGCCATTAGTACTGTTTCAGTTCCCCAGAAATTGTTACACACCTAGGGAAGAAGGGCACATTGAATTGCTTCATGGCCCTGTTTCTGTATTCACCTAGTCCTTCGGCACTCTCGAGTGGGTCTAGAAAGGAGGGGCATAGGGCAACTGTGTGAGTGACCCTGGCAGCAGGGACTTGAGGACAAAAGACTGTGAAATAACCCGAGAAAGACAAGAAACAATCTAAGCGTATAGAACCAAATCCAAATAATCTATAATTATGCAAGAGTAAAGCTTCATGATGCAAGCATCCAAATGTCAACTGAATCTCTACTGAATCATTTTCCCCCACAAAATATAAGCTACCGGAAGCTTAGGAGATAGCTCCGTGTGTAAGGATGACAACACAGGCTCGGGTCCCTAGCACCTGTGTGTACACCCAGCATGGTGGCAGACAAAGGCTATGCTGGGCCATCCTCACTCTGCCTTTCCTGCAGTCAGACTCCCAATCTTCTTGCATATACTACAGCTGCTCTGTCAAAGAGCACTCCAGATACATTGCCTGTGTCTTTTTTAGAAAACTCCCCCTCAAGAAATTTAATTCCAAGGCCAAACACTGACACTGACATCCGACTTCTCGGGTACCACTCCAGGATTCTGTGCAACTACCATTTCCTATAGCCTTCGGGGCTAACTGTAATGGTGGTGAGCAGTGGGGCTGAAATTGGACTTTCGTGGCTTATCTACGAAGGGGCTAATGAACCATCTCCATTACACGGCTCTAGATTTATAAATAACCTATTTCAATCGTGGCTTAGGATTTTGAATGCTTGGAATTTGGTTCTGCTTGGTGATGGGTTTTTGCCTAATACAAAAATTTAAAAGGACAAAATTCCATAATTTAAAAAGGCAATGCTATTTTTTTCCATACTTGAGGCAGATAAACTCAGTGAAACTGTTAGTAACTCCAAAGCAAGGAAGTATTAGAACTTCTGACTCCAGCAAAGATGGAGTAAGCATATCAAATTAACCCTCTCACTGTGAGGAAAGGATTTGAAAAATAGACAGGCAGTAACAATTGTACATGAGAACTGCATCCAGTTTAACGCGGGATCTTTATTTGAAGGCATCTAAGTGTGTCCAGTACAGGTCGGACATGAACCTATGGTGCTTAAGCCGTGCTTCGTGAACACTGTGGTTATGCTGGTCTTTCCATCTTCAGTGGATTTTCAACACTGGGTGCAAGATAATAGAGTCCAGGTAAAAGACATCAGCCATCTCCAGGAAAAGTTCAAATCTCAGGGCAGCCAAAGTGGGTGGACTGCAGAAAGCTCCCAGGAAGGGAGAAAGTTCTGAAAAGAGTCCACCCATGGAGATTAAAATCCTCATTGAGCTGGTGGCGCAGCTCACGACTAAACTTGGCCTGCACAAGACAAGACAAGACACCAAGGAACCCACCAGAAAAGAGCTGTTCAGAGTCTAACGAGCTAAGCACTATTTTAGTTCCTAGCAGAAGCTGGACTTCAAGCCTTATAGAGATATAGAGACACCTGCTCTTGCAGCTGAGACCACAAAGGGGAGACCACAATCTGGGAATCGGGGCACAAGGTTACTGAGAGAGAACAGGTATGACAAAGCTCAGAACCAAGCCTCTGCAGGATCAGAGGTGTTCTTTCCATCTTCCAGGAAAAAAAAAAAAAAAAACTGTAAAAGATATTCCCGTTAAAGGCAGAGAATACTAGCCAACGCCTCTCTGTTTTTATATCAGTGTCCAAACCCAACATAAAATTGTGAACCTTATTAAAAGTCAAATCCAAATGGTTAAATACTAACAGAAGGTTTTAATCAACTAAGAGTCAGACATTAGAGTCGACAGGGAGCTTAAATAACTAGGCTTAATGAGCTTATAAAACTAGGAAGATAAGATGTACAAAATGCAAAGATGAATTATTTGGTTCAATATATAACTAAAAAGTATGTTGGTGATGGTGATGGTGGTTGGGAAAGGTGATGATAATGATGATGATGCCGCTGCCAGACTCTCTAAAACTATAAGTAACTAGAAACAGAAATCTGTGGTGGCTTGAGTGAGATGTCCCAATTGTCTCAGGCATTTGGATACTTCCAGTTCATGGCACTGTTTGAGCAGGTTGAGGAGGTGTGGCCTTGCTGGAGGACGTATGTCACTGGGACAGGCTTTGAGAGTTTAAAGACCCCGTGGCCTTGGCCGTGTGCCTTGGTCGTGGCGTTTCATCACAGCAGAAGCAGAGTAGTGAATGCAGAACCCTTTGCTGTATTTCCTAATGGTGTGTCCAGCAGGAGTCAGGATCAGTGGTCTGGATGATAGCCTCATCTAAGCTGAAGGAGAGAGGCTGGGAAGAGAGCAGGGGACCAGCTCAGCACAGTTAAAACATCCAACAGATATGCGATTTCAGTATCTGAAAGAGAGGAAAGGGAATGGTGCAGAAGCAGTATTTGGGGACATCAAGACCATTGTCCTCTACATGTGACGAAGGAACATGGACCTCTCAGATGCTGGAATTTCAGGAAACTTCTAGTCAGACAAGAGAAGAGTGTCTGTCAGAAGTAGTAGAGGCCGTTTCAATTCATAAATATGTTGAAGACAGCTCTCCAGTTGAAACAGACCATTTGAGCATGCAGCTGGCTTCATATGCTGCAGAGTTCCACAGCACTGGGCCTTGTGTGTGAGTTCCTGGGCAGGGGACATGATTAGGGGAGGGCTAGAAATGTTGAGGGGAGAAGAGTGTGGGAAACTGTGTCGCTAACATCGCTAACTGGAGCCATCTATCCAACCCGTCTGCAATCTGCCAGAACTAAGGAAGACCTCGGGGAAGTGGGAGGTAGTAGGCTTGATTATGGTGACTGGAAATCAAAACCAAAGTCTTTTAGGCATATAGTTAGTAAGAGTTTCGGTCATAATATCAGATGCTAAAAAGCTGAAAGACCCCACTTCCAAAAGTAAGATTCCAGAAAGGATAATTTTAAAATTATCTACATGACATTTATTTGCAGGCCATGGGTGCATCTTAGAGGAAGAGCAAATATTCAGCATGCACAAGGCATTAATTATAATGAAATTATTATAATAAAATAATATATTTATATTTATTATTATGCAGAGAGACATTATATTTTCAAAAGAAGATTTATTGAAGAAACAAAAAATGATAGCCACTTCATGGTACACTTAGTAAAATAGGCAATAACAAGAAGTTTTGCAAGCACGAACACTTTAGGCAAACTAACGGCAGCCGAATGCATATGAGAGCTATGAGCAATCACACTCAAAAGTAGGGGGAAATTTGACAAGATGGCTCAGTGGGCAAGGGCCCTTGCTGCCAAGCCTGATGACCTCAGTTCATCCCTGGGACCCACGTGATAAAAGGAGAGAGCTGGTCCCCTCAGTTGCTCCTCCACATGTATGCCACAGCACAGGTGCATGCGTTAGTGTTTGCTCAAGCATGTGCACACATACACACACACACACACACACACACACACACACACACACACTATTATAAACAAACGTGTGTGAAAAGTGAAATGCACACCTATGTGTGCATCGTGCTTTTTCTTTAAAAGATGTGTTTGTTTCGATATATGTTTGTTGGCTCACATGTGTAACTGTGCACCACATGCGTGCAGTGCCCATGGCAGCCAGAAGAGGGCAACGTGTCCCAAGAATTGGAGTGACAGACTGTTGGCCCTCATATAGGTGCTGGGGATTGAACACAGATCCTCTGGAAGAGAAGCCAATGACTTTAATTACTGAACCATCTCTCCAGCCCAGAATCCTGCTTTTTAATTACAGCCATCTGAAATACTGTGAGGAAAAAAATCTAAACATGTGATGAAATTCATCAAAAACCCTAACAAAAATATCACTATTTATGTAGAGGGATATCGCGCCTGGTTTCTTGTTACTCTTCTGTATTAAAAAGTTTGATGCTCTACTTGACAAATTACACTCAAATTCTACACGTTCTCTCGTGTCGTTTTTGTTTGTCATTCACCGACTCCTTGCCCACTTGCAACTAGAAACCTGTTCCATGCAGACAGGAGACCAAAAAGGGTCTGCGGCATGGAAGGGCTTAGGTTTTCCTGTGGGTTCTGTTGTACCTGCTCACTGAGAATCCAGTGAGATGCTACTACTTCTGCATAGTAAGCAGCCTGTCCCATCTGGGAAAGCCTGTTGTTTGTTTATTTTGTTTTTTCAGACAAAGGGGTAAGCCTGCCTATTTGGGGGCGGGGGTGAGATATTAGCAATCCTTTGGGTTGACACAGATATGAATTCATTTCCCCTGCTTAGTTTGACATATAACGAAAGTCGTATTGATCTAGGCACACACCTGTAACACCAGCACGTGTGAGGCTGAGGCATAACAGTCTTGATGTCAAGACTAGCTTGGGCTACATAGTGAGATGCCTTGTATAAATCAGGCAAGCAGTCAATCGATCAATCAATCAATCAATGCATTGAGAGGTATCAATACTTCTCAGATTAACTCTTTTGTTTATTTTTCAATTTTAAAAAAGAAAGCATCATCATGCCTCAATCACCTAAAATTCTAGCTCAATTTTAATATCATTTTAATATCCGTATAAAGTGACAAGATACACAAACAGATCTTTTAACATGCTTTTTAAAATGTTCAACGGTATTTTGCCTGTATGTATGTATGGGCACCATGTCTGCTCATGGTGCCTTTGGAGGCCAGGTCCTCTCAGTGAGAGCAGTTGGTGTCCTAAACCTCTGAGCTATCTCTCTGGGAGCTGCTTCTAAAACTGGGATTTGGGTTATGGCTATCCAAGAGCTTTGAAGAAGGCCTCCATAGAGGAACAGTGTGTAGAACTTTGTATCTGGCGGGGACCACACTCCCTAATGACCATGAAAGAGAAAAGAGAGTAGGCGTGGCTGAAAGATACAATCTCAAGATATCAAAAAGAAATTACTCAGAAGTGATTTAGTAATTTCAGCCACACTAAACCACTAGATGAGTAAAGACCGTGGATTAAAAGAAACAGGAGCTGGAAGACTGGGAGAAAGGAAGGCAGGCATCCAAGGAGGCTGCTGAATCAATAGCAGATGGGAACTTGGGGCTCCGAGAAGCCACTAAGTCCTCTGAGATTAGAAAAGCAGAGACTCAGGTCTAAGAACAGAAGAACGGGTACGTGGGGAAATCTACCATCCAACTCCTTAACAATTCACACTGAGGCAGGGGAAGCAATAGGGTTGGTCGGCTGGGGGTGGGCCTGCGGTCAGAGGACAGAGACAGGGCCAGGTAGAATGTGACCCCTGTCAGCAAAGCATCGTGGCTTGTTTAACTTCTCCTCTACATAAGCCAGTGTCTGTTAGTGCTTACAATAATTGAGCAGTAAATATTTACCTGTCACTAGTAGGAAGCATGAAAGAAATAGTTTACTATGAATTGGGTTCTATAGAGCCAGTGAGGATTTTCTTCAGCCTTTGAGACATATCAGTCATTCACCAATATCATAAACACCGAGACAGTGGGAGGCTCCAGGGGCTGTGCCCTAAGGGCTAACTCTTTCTTTTTTCTTAAGATAGATTTATTTATTTATTTATTAAGATAGATTTATTTATTTATTTATTTATTTATTTATTTAATGTATATGCGTTCGCTGTAGCTGTCTTCAGACACACCAGCAGAGGGCATCAGACCCCATTATAGATGATTGTGAGCCACCGTGTGGTTGCTGGGAATTGAACTCAGGACCTCTGGAAGAGCAGTCAGTGCTCTTAACCACTGAGCCATCTCTCCAGCCCCTGGCTAACACTTTCTTTACACTGTTTAGAGGCTTGTCGTGCAAAAGGTATGTTTGTTTGTTTGCTTTTAAGTTGAAGTTCAACCTTTCTTTGCGGGTCTGCCAAAACATCTATCATTTTCTTTTCTTTTTTTTTTTTTTTAAACAAGACATGGCAGAATTCAGAACTAATTCTTTTTGTTGTTGTTGTTGTTATTAGAGAGTTTCTTCATTTACATTTCAAGTGTTATCCAAAAGTCCCCTATATCCTCCCCCCGCCCTGCTCCCAACCTCTATCTTTTTCACCCCAAGAGATGTGTGGTCTGGCCCTGCTTTCTACCTTGTTTCCCTGACAAAGCAAAGAAACCAAGTAGACACCACAGATATCTTCTAGAAAGCAAAGGGCAGCTTTGCTATGGTCCAGTATCTGAACCAGGCAATTGAACGTGGCAGTGATTTTAAACAGGGGCTCCCACCTGGCTTATAGCACATGCTTCGTTTCTTTTGCCATTTCCACTTCAGTGACCGGAGCGATTGTGTAAATGAGATTGTAAGGAGTTTTAGCCAGGGAAGACAATTCAAAGAAGCCTGTGCTTAATGGTCAGTATAGATTGGTGTCGCTGCAACCCCAACCCCTAGCCCTGATACACCCCCAGAAGCCCCACACACACACCCTGGAGGGATCTTCAAAGGGTGAGCACAGGCCAAAAATAATAACATAACATAACATAACATAACATAACATAACTGAGTTGACTGGCATGGAAAAGGACCAATCAGAACAAAAGCTGACTTATGTAGATCAGAATTCAACGTTCTTTTGAGGTTACATTTAGAAGTGGAGACTGAAGAGGGAGATACTCAGTGTGGGAGCCATGTACTAATCTTTAAGGAAGTGTTCCTTTAAAAAAAAAAAAACCATGAAGAGGCACTAGTGTGTATGGGTGGATAACATGCTGAGCTGAGTACACAACTGTCCTGCTCTCTTTGATGGCACCTGGAGATATCTGTCACCGCTCTAATCAAGTCTTCTGCCATAGCAGCTTAATATATATTAATTTAATTTGGGTATGTGCATTGTTCAATTGCTTGGAATGTTTCGAGAATGTTCTAGCATGGCTAGCTGAGAGTCATTCCCTTGCCTCTCCTCATTCCCACTGCCAAGGGTCTAGAATTTGACTCATTTCATAACATTGTGTGTTGTCAGGTTTTAGGCAGGTGAAGGATAAACATAAACTTCAGCAATTTGAATATTCTCTCTCTCTCTTAATTTTTTCATTCAGTATAAAATAGTCAAGGAGGGCCTTCCCTGGATCTAGCACAGAGCTGGTCACCATTACATGGTTGTGTGTTGCTCAAAGGGTCAAAGATCAAGAGCTTGACATCACTGGTGGATGTCAACAGTATAATGTGCATCGAGTTGGAAGCAAAAGTGACTCAGATTCCAGAGTTCCTAAGGTCTGAGGAGCTGATCAGATAGGGCACTAGCTTTTCCCGGTTGAGCAACCTAAGAAGACCACACCTTCCCTTGAAATAACAATTCCAATGCCTGAGGGCACAAGAATCATTCTTATGTTTAAAGGAAAACAGGGGTGCAAGAGATGGTTGGTAGAGGGCTGGAGATGTAGCTCAGTGGATGAGTGTCTGTCTGGCTTGTGTAAGGCCTGGGTTGGCGCCTCAGCACTGGGCATGGGGTGGGGTGGGGCAGGACTTGACCCAATAGAGAAATTTTGTAACTAAAATTAACCCCAAGAAGCCTAAGCAAGAGGAGTGGAATTTACCATAAAGAAACAATGATAAATGGCAGATGTTCATGAAAAGACCATAATTAACCCACTGTTTTCTGTGCTAATATAAAAATTTTTTAAATTTTAAAAAGCATTTAAGGGGCTGGTGAGATGGCTCAGCAGGTAAGAGCACCCGACTTCTCTTCCGAAGGTGATAAGTTCAAATCCCAGCAACCACATGGTGGCTCACAACCATCCTTAATGAGATCTGGCGCCCTCTTCTGGAATGCCTGAAGACAGCTACAGTGTACTTAACATATAATAAATAAATAAATAAATAAATAAATAAATAAATAAATAGCATTTAAAACAAGCAATGGCATCTGAGAAACACTCAGGCAACGTGCACATAGGCCTTGGGAAAAGCTGAGAGCATAAACTGAAACAAACCTGAGAGGCAGCTTCTCTGAACACGCCTCCTACTGTATCCATAGGCTTTCCTCCTGCACTCAAGCTCCCTGAAATAATAACTCTGAGACTGAAATATCTATAAATAATTATTCATAAATACTGCCTAGGCCAAAAGCTTTGGCTAACTTCTGTTAGCTCGTAAGTCAATCAACCCACTTATTCCAGTCTAAGTCCTGCCACGTGGTTAGTTATCTCTCCATCAGCGTTCAGGCAAATCTCTTCCCTCACCTCATTTCATCCTAGAAATCTCTCTCCCTGATGGAACTCCTATTTCCTGCCTCAGCCAATAGCCAACAGCATTTTATCGGCAGGTGATGCTTCCACAAGAGATTCTCTCTACATTCTATGCTTTGCTCTTTATTGCCAATATTTGTGTCATCATTCCCTATTACTAGAATTATTCAATCGGGATCAATGATAATCATTTGAGATCGTGGTAGAAGACATATCTTTGTTGAGTGGAAGAAGGAAGTTAGAGATAGCGGTATCTGTAGACTATTCTAAATGTATTATGATTCTACCAAGTAAGGCATTATACACTCCAAAATTGATTTCCACTCCACATTGACTGAGGTTGCCAAATGCTAGGTGTGAGCTGTGACAAGCAAGGGAGGATGTGATTGTAAACACAAGGCCAGCATAGGTGAGTTCTAGGCCAACCAGAGCTGCATAGCAAGACACTGTCTAGAGGGGGCACTATATATGAAAGAGGAGAGATAACATGAGAGAATGATTATTAATCAGTAGCTAACGCTGAACTTGAGCTCAAAGCCTGTTCACATCACTTCTAGCTATGTGACCTGCTTGGAAAAATCTTTGCAGTCTTCCCCAAGTATAGAGTGAGGGCCTTCAACTAACAAATTTCACGGAGCTGTTTAGTTAAATGTTCAGATAATCATAAGACACTAACTATAAGCATTTAGCAAGGAATAGTTATTACTAATGTAATAAGTCTATTTGTATAATTTCTTTCTTTCTTCCTTCCTTCCTTCCTTCCTTCCTTCCTTCCTTCCTTCCTTCCTTCCTTTTCTAAGTTTACAAAACCCCTCTACCTCCACGTTCTTCTCATTTAATATTTACAAAAACCCTCTTGAGACCAAGAATATCCCTGTCTCATTGATGAGGACACCAAAGAACAGAGAGATGAGGACTCTTCCTTACCAGTGATTGTCTAAAGGTTGCTTCAAAAGCAAGTGAAACCAAGTTACTGGAAAGCCTGGTAAGATTTCCCTTCCTATACCATGACAGAGGCAGCCAAGAACCTAGATTTGGGAAGGCTGAATGATGTATGTGATCCCCGAGTCCTGTACTTCTTCATTTATACTAAATATTATACTTCTTCATAAATATTGCTGATCTTTTTTTTAAAAGTTTCATGTGTGGGGATGATTTACTTCCACTCCTGCCTGTGCAGCACGTGCATGGAGAGGTTGGAGAGGCCAGAAGAAGGTGTCAGATTCCCCTGGAACTGGATTTTATGATGGCTATGAACCACCATGCAGGTGCTGAATTGAACTCTGGTCCTCTGAAAGAACAGCCAGAGGTCTTGATCCCTGAGCAGTCTCTCCAGCTCCTATTTGCTGATCTCTTACCACAAACTGTGTAAGACCTTTGTGACAGTATAAAACACCCAGGCCAGAAAAACCCTCAAGAAATTAATCTCTGCCGAGATATACACAGATTATAAAATATTATACATAAAATTTTCTGAAAAAAAATCTGAAAATAAATAGCTTTACAGTTGCTTCAAACTCCATTAGTCTAAAAGTTCGCTCTCAGTCACCTTTCGAGCCCTGTTAAACTTGAGCGCCACTCTTCTTGCAGAGACACCACTTAGTGAAAAAAAAAAAAAAAAATCACAAACGTGGGCGGGACTTGGTCGGAGGAATGTCCTCGGAACTAAAGTTCCCATGGTTGTGGTTCTCGGTGGGAAGCCAATTGAAGGGACCGGTAGTGGAAAGCTCTGAAGCCGTTTCCGGCCACCTCAGCGGGAAGCGGAGACGCCAGCGGCTAGCTGTTGGGGAACCTCAGCCGGAGGTGTAACTAGCCACCGCGGGAGAAGAAGGGGCAGTGACTGAGGCGGCCTGGTGTCCGTAGCCAGGGAAGATGGTGCTGCTGACAATGATCGCCCGTGTGGCGGACGGCCTTCCGCTGGCCGCCTCGATGCAGGAGGACGAGCAGGTAAAGCTGCTGTCGGAACCCCGAGCTCGTCCTGCTCCCGGCGATGGATCCCTTCCCTGCACTAGTGAGACCCTAGCGACCTCACAGACTCTCCTTCCCCCTCCTCTCGACAGCTCTTTTACCGTTTGCTCGGGAAGAGACTGCCTGTGAGAAGAAATCTTTGTGGAAGGAGTTAGAGTTATGGTGGTAAACTGTTCTTCTACACAGTAGCTCGGGAGAACGCTCATCTAGGTTTAATTTGATCACCCAATTTGTGATGACTTTTCAGGGACCGTCTTAGAATTTAGGACTTTTCTTTTGGGCTGCTGTTAAGGCTGCTGACTAATACATCTGAGGAAGACCAACCCTTGGTTTCTTCACCTCGCTTTCCTGTAGCTCTTGATCCTTGACCTAGCTCGATGACATATTTTGATAGTGCATGAGGTAATACGGCCACTTACAAAGTTGTCAAGGTTCAGTAAAGTGCCTACTTTCATGGTTATGCCTAATTTTTCACCTGCTCTCATAAAGTATATTATTCAAATGAGCCCCAAAATATCTGAACAAAGGAGATTGGGGGGCGTGGAGTCTCAGAGAACACTTCCCTTGTCCCCGTGAGGGGTGGCAGTGGGGTAGAGATGAGCAAAACCTGATCAGTTGCATTGAATTCTAGTGGAGGAGAGGAACCAAAGTGGGTTTGAAATGCTACTCAATATTAGTGGGCCCCTACTCTCTGCTTTGAAATTTTTCTGAAAAAAATCCATGGATTCTTTCTTAATTTTAAACTTGGTATTTATTTGATATTGGTCTGCCAAATGGGTTTGTTTCATTGATGAGAAGTTCTCCACAGAAGTGTTTTGTTTTGTTTTTTCTGGTTGTGATTTTATCATTTCCCTTTATTAATTTTGATTTTAAATAATAAGCCTTTATGAACCATCAGTGTCTGCAAAAGCATCAGTCTTAGACTCAGTTTTACCATCATGATAGTAGACAGAACATCATACACAGCCTTATACCCAACGGCACTGTCCTGAGAGTGCCAAGGGCACTATTTCTCTGGTCCTCCTCATCCCACCCATGTCAGAGTGTGTGCTCTTACTGCCCTTCACAGAGGCTATTGGGCTTAAAGTCCCACTGTTAACAAGTAGGATGATGGAATGTGCCCTGGGTTGGGGCTGGGGCTGGGGCTGGGGCTGGGGCTGGGGCTGGGGCTTTGGTAGGGGGTTGGTCTGTTTTTATCAGGAATTGTTCCCTTTTGGAGCTGGATGATACTTTGTTGGGAGAGACCGTCCTGTGCCTTGGCCTCTACTTCCAGATGGCAGTAGCACAATTCTTGACCCACTACTTATAGACACTTCCAAAAGTTCCTTTAGAGACAAAAATCAGTCCTGGTTGAGAATTGCCAGTTTCAGTAATCAGTATTTTATTAAGTAAGCTATTGTTTTTGAAGTCAGTATCAGTTTGGCTCCAGACCAGAACCTTTGTTCCTAATTGTTATTCTGAACTGTCTTGTTTAAGACTTTTCAACTTCGTTTTCACTTCTTACTAATGTAGAAATAACATTTTTTTTTTAGAAAATTGGGACAATTTCTAGATAGAGCTTGCCTTGAACTGATCCCTCTGCCTTCACCTTTTGAATGCTAGAGTTACAGGTGTAGACCACCACACCAAACTCAGAAATAGCTTTTAAGACATAGATTATCTTAACCAAATAGTCTTATATTAAGTACTCTAATTGTCTAAGCCAAAATAATTCATATACTTTTAACTATTTGTACTGGTACAACCTGAGTTATTTTTAGATATTTACTAGGTGCCAGTCCCGGTATAAGCTCTTAACTGCCTTATTACTGAAGATGACTGTTATTCAGCTAAGACAGTAAGGAGAGTAACATTCACATATAATATAGACGGAGTGTTTTATACAGTGTTGACTGCTTTCCTAGTAATTTAGGCTTAGGACAGGTAGAGAAACGACCTTCTCTTCACAACCCCAGACTTGCTAACTGATAGTCTTGTCCCTTTCCTCCTCTCTTTTCTTTTTTTCTTTTCTCTATAATGACGTTTTTCCTTTGTACTTTGTTTTATCGACCTTTCTATTCTATATCAAAAGTATTGTATTTGCGTTAATTCTGCACTAGTTCTGGAAGGGCAGTTCAGATTTGGAAAAAGTGTTGGAGCTACCAGGTAGATGACAGGAGCTCCAGAAAAATAAATGACCTACCTGCTGTGCAGCCGAGCCGCCTCGCACCCTTATCATGTCAGGGTGGTTACTGTAATTCCCTGTAGAGGAAAATGGCTGCTTCTTGATTCTTGGTCCAACTGGCCTTTGACCGGCTGAGTCCATCAAGGATTTATCAGTGATAGGACCTAGCTAAACATTCTTGGAAAATGCTAGTGATCTTTGGCAATACTGATGTAAGAAGCGGGTGATAATGGAAAGGGGACTCTGATGCACCTTCATGAGGTCATCCATCATCCATGATGTCCGTGTTGGGGTGGAACGTGGCTGTCCTGCTCCTGTAATTAACCTCTCACTGGTGCCTGTTAAGTAAACTTGGTTTAACGCATTGGTTTGTAAAACAAAACCAAAACTGAAACATTCTTAGAAAGGTAAAGGGTGATACTTGGTAGCACTAGTTGTCCACTAGGCCTAGGCAAGATGGGAAAAGTCTTGAGGTTCTGAGGAAATCACTGTCTTGTACCTTTTGTAATACAGAGACGATCTTC
Source organism: Mus minutoides (assembly GCA_902729485.2). Classification (NCBI taxonomy): domain Eukaryota; kingdom Metazoa; phylum Chordata; class Mammalia; order Rodentia; family Muridae; genus Mus; species Mus minutoides. The sequence goes on along the minus strand of LR749696.1, from coordinate 469,516 downwards.
ATGATAGGGGATAATCTTGTTTGCCTCGTGGCAAGTCCAGCTGTTCTCCCTCTCTTCGTTATTGGATCACTAACATATCCTACCGAGTGGACCGAGGTTTGCTCTCTCTGTGAGGTGGAAAGCACAAGCGGGACATCTAGGTATTTTAGCTGAGCTAAGTGACTGGGAGCCCTTTGTGACTTTGACATTGAAAGCAAGCTGTGTCTGTCTGTAAAGCACTGGTTAGGTTGTTTTTGTCGGATCTTTGTTAGTTCTCACACAGCTCCATGAGCTTTTCTTGTGAATTACAAGATTGACAAGACTTTGTTTAGAAGGTGGATCTACTGTTGAAACAATTTTAATCATGGAAGTGGAATGTCATAGTGCTTGAAGAGGGGCTATATGTGGTCAGATGATCTAGGCCAAATCCTAGCTCTTCCCTTTCTAGCCCCATAGTGTCCTGGGCAAAATTTGGTTTCTAAAATAGAATATTGGCACAATAATTCTAATCACCTCCTAGAGTAATTATGATGATTGTGAGTTAAAGTATGTAAAGTGTCAGATTAAAATTTTCAGATTAGTCCCTGCACAAAAAAATGAGTATCAACTTTGTTTATTTTTGAAGTGTTTTTCTAAATTCTAGCCTGTCTTTAAATTTACAAACCAAAATTACACGTAGTACTCTTTGTGCAAAGATACAGTGAACAGAATGGATGAGTGATTTTATACTATAGAATTAACCCATTGCTATTTAGGAAGGTTGGAGACTTGTATAACCAAAAGTCCAAGATGCCAATGATGCTTATTTTCAATAAATCTTTACTCAAGATAGTCTCATAATCTTCCACTCCCCCTTTTCTCCCTCCTTGTGTGTGTGTAAAATTAATGCGTTATACTGTAAGACCAATTTAATTTTTCCATTTAACAGTTGTACATGTTGAACATTGTCTCACACCATTAAATATTTTAATGGCTGCCTAATAGTCTATTATGTGAATATGCCAGAAAAATCATTATTTAGCCAAGACGGTTTTATTCTTAGGAATGATAATGACAGATGAACCAGCATTATTGTTGGCTGTCATACTATGATCTCTATGTAGATTTGTCCCAATGCACACCATTACCTTTCTTCCTTAGTACATTCTGAAATTGTAGCATGCTTCCAACCACTATATCTTATAATTGGTATGACTTTTAGTTTTGTTCTCTCATTATATTATGCCTTGTGAAGTTGGAAGGGTTGTGTTAATCTTTATTTGATTGGCAAGGTTGTGGTTTTTGTTTTTGTTTGTTTGTGGATTGAGTTTTCTTCAGCTTTACCTTTAAGATAAGGTATTCATCTGCTTTTAGCAATTGAAAACAATTGTTTTATTGGTTTAGGAAAGGAAATTACACGTAAGTAAATTTTAAGATCCATACATGATTCCATTGTGAAGCCAGGGTTGACAATCATATATGTTGATCTTCATTATCACTTTATAACACTTCCAGCATTAATTGGGCACATGTGCTGTTGTGGGTTCAGATCTCTTCATACCGTATAATGGCATGGTGAAGCAATTAGATCGATAAATACCATTCACATGTCGAAATAGGATATTGTGCATTACATCTTAGTGACTGAAAGCATGTGACAATATTTACAAACATGTACTTACTGACCAGTCATGGTTTGGTGCATGCATGCATACTGCTTAATATGATAATGCCAATATAATGCTGTTATATTATAATAGTTATTATAAGTTAATGTTTAATGTATGAATTGCTACAATATCCACATACATATATACATACATTGGCACAAAAACATTTTCTCAAACGAATAGCATTATAACAGATCATTGCCATAACAACAATGCTAAACAAGATGAATGATTGACAGTTATTCATTGAGTGTACTCTGCCTGACTCTCTTGGCTTACATTACTTCATTACTTCATTTCTTTTTGAATTTCAGGTCGTCATTTTTCTGTCTCTGTACCTTTGCATACCTGCCATGTTCTTTCTGCCTCCTCCTTGGTGCTGTCAGCTCAGTAGTATCTTGTCTAGAAGCTTAATATTTCATGGTGTGCTCCCACAAAGTTAGACCCCAGACCCAGACTCTGGGAAAACTATTATAAGCACTTTTATTTTGGTGTTATATCTGCCAAAGGAAGGCTAGTCTATCTTTCAATACAAAATAAATAATTCTATAAATGGAATAATTTGGGCTTTCTGTTACATGGCAGTGTGCGTAAACTGGGTGACTTATAAACAACAAAAAACATTGAGAAGTCCAAGATGTCAAGGTTAGCAGATTTGGTGTCTGCTTCTCATTTATAGATAACAACTCTGTGAGTCTTTGTGAAGTACAGGGGCCGATCTGGCTTTCTGGAATTTCACACCTTCAACCATTAGCACTCCAGCATCATGACTGAGCATCTCCCAAAGGCTGCACTTCCTTCCGTCAGCTTGATGGTGAAATGCCATAAGCTTACAGGTCTGGGCAGTAGAGACCGTCAGGCCCTAGCTAGCAGGGCGTCCTCCTCTCTTTCTCAGGGAGAGGGTGGATTAGCAATGTGTGTTGTTTCTCATTCTTCATGTACTGCCTTTCTCCTTTGAATCTAGTAGGTTAGTAAGGTATGATGTTTATCCTTTCAAAATGATGTGACTATAGAAAATGCCCTCCTAACCATTTGCGTATTGTCCTTTTTGTCTGGATCCCTCTTTATTCCAGCTTGCTACCTACACTGGAGAACTAGATAGATTGATATAATAAAGGATAGCTGCTAGTTTTGCCTCACTAGCTGCAGGGGCAGTGTTCATGGGGTTTTCAAGCACAGGCATGCACATACAGTCTTACTTAAATGCTCTTCCACTTGGTGGCAGGTTCTGCTGATAATCCAACATTTAAGAAGAATGGTGAGATTGATCAGTCTTTGGTTCTCGGAACTCTTTCCGGAGTGTGTGCAGAACGGTGTTATGAGCTCTCTAATAGTAGGAAGCACCCCAAACACCTTGCACATAGCCGACAAGCACATGTTTCCTTCTTGGCAATGACATGTTGGGATCTTGGAAAGGCTAGGAGTTAGGGTTTCTCATTTGTTCTAAAAGTAAGATGTTTTATTTTTCTTTATTGAAATGAATCTTAGTAACTGCTAAATAAAGGACCTTATTCACCTAATATTCTTGTGATGTCATGATCCTTCTAACTGATACAGCTTTGTGTGGTGTGTGTTAAATTTTTCAACGAAGCTATCTTTTTTCAGTCAGGCCGAGACCTTCAACAGTATCAGAGTCAGGCTAAGCAACTCTTTCGAAAGTTGAATGAACAGTCCCCTACCAGATGTACCTTGGAAGCAGGAGCCATGACTTTTCAGTGAGTATAGCTCTGATTTGTGTGTGTGTGTGTGTGTGTGTGTTCATTTAAGTATGAAATACAGTTATGTAATACCTTGTAAGAATATCACAGTAGGGGCTGGAAAAATGTCTCACTTACTCTTCTTGTAGCAGACCTCTGGTTCAGTTCCCAGAACCTATACAACCACTTGTATTTCTAGCTTTAGAGCACCTGATACCCTCTTGTAACCTTCAAGGTTACCTCAGCTCACATATATAACACCCCTCCCATACAGACACATATACTCTATTTTTAAATGTGCATTTAAGAATACATGAACATGCCCATAGTTTTTAAATCCTTAAAAAAATTAGTAGTGTGTTGTTTCCTTGTTTGATACTGTGTGTGTGTTTACATGTGTGCAAGTGCTGCCAGTGCCAGAAGACAACCTTAGATGTCATCTTCAGACTACATCCACCTTTCTCTTTTTTCTCTTCACAGCCATCTCTCTCTCACTGACCTGGAACTTGAAAGTAGGCTAAGCTAGCTGGCCAGTGAGCCCCAGGGATCCCTGCCTGTGTCCTTTTCTAGTGCTGGGATTAGAAATGTGTGTCATCACACCTGGAACGTTTTTTAAAATATATATATATGTTTGTTTGTTTGTTTTATGTGAGAACACTGTTGCTGTCTTCAGACACACCAGAAGAGGGCATCTGATCCCATTACAGATGTTTTTTTTTTTTTTTGCCACCATGTGGTTGCTAGGAATTGAACTCAGGACCTCTGGAAGAGCAGTCAGTACTCTAAACCACCAAGCCATCTCTCCAGCCCCACCTGGAACTTCTTAAAAACACATTCTAGGGCTTAAACGTGGGGCTTCAAGCTTGCAAGGCATGTAGTTTACTGATTAAGTGATCTCTCCAGCCCAGAATAGTAACAGTTTCTTAAACGTGAATATAACTTTAAAACTACAATCTGTTCATAGAAACACTTTTTCTGCCTCTATTTCTAAAACACCAAAATCTAAAAAAATTTTTTTAAGTTAACATACTTACAGTAATTGTTAACCTGTGCCCATTCTATACCTGTTATGCAGTAATTGATAACTTCATGCTTTAGGAACATCTTAGAGGCAGACACAAATAGGCTATTACTCCTGCTCAAAGGCTTACTAACAGTAATACAGACCAATTCATATAACATCTCCAAGCTGTAGTTTTCTCTTCAAAGGATTTCTCGACAAGGATTTTAAGTGGATACATGCGTATTTAGCATCTTGCTTTATACATTGGGGATAGACAATAAGTATTTAAGAACTGTACGAGAATGTTAAAGCACCTAAGTCAGTGGTATAGAAGTGGGGGGTTTCGGTTTGCTTTCATTGCTGGGGATTGAACCCAGTGCCTTGATGCACGCTTGGCAAGTGCCCGAGCACTGAGTACATCCCCAGACACTCAGGGCGATGGACTGTGCACAAAGCTAAGAGACAGATGGGAGGCACAGTGATGCTTGTCTCAGTGCTGCACCAGAAGACCTTCAGGTGCAAATTAAGGGTGGAAGGACAGTCCATCACAGCAGGAGAGTCATGGTGGGAAGGGCTTGAGCTAGCTGGTCCTGTTGTACCTGTGGTCGGGAGCAGAAAGGAATACTGATGCTCAGCTCGCCTCATCAGTCCTGGATGTCAGTCCATCTCAGTCAACTCAGTGCAGAAACTCCCTCAATGATGTGCCCAGGGACTCTCCTGGGCAGTTCTAGGTCCTGCCAAGTTGGCAGTCAGTATTGACCATCACAGGAACTTTATTGGACTTTTAATTATCTACAGATGATTGTTATTAAATAATAGCATGCCCAGTTGAATCTTTAAAAAAAACATAAAAGGTTGAAAAGGAAAGATATTACAGGAAGACCACAGAAAGGAAAGCCGGACCAACTAAGTAAGTGTCGCTGTGTCAGCAGCATGCTGATGAGGTCTGTGAGGACCAAGAAGAGCTGCTTGTTTTAACTGAAAACCAAACAACCAATAAGCATTGTAAAACAAAAGTACTTCAGCTTATCAACAAGTATCCTTTAAAAAGAAAATAGTTACATATTATCTAAGGCATGTTTTTTAGGTACTTTAATTTAAACACCAAAAAATATAACTATTTGGCCATATGAGGTAGTGTGCACCTGTAGTCTAAGCTATTCTGGAGGCTAAGGCAGGAGAGCCTCGAGAACTTAGCCAAAAGAATTCATGTGTTTGCTTTTGTGTGTGTGTGTGTGTGTGTGTGTGTGTGTGTGTGTGTGTGTTTAGTTATATGATACAGTTATCTTCCATACCCACAGGTTCTGCCTTTGTGGAAACCATGTCTGTAACCAAGAACCATGCATTGAGAATATTTTTAAAAATTTAAAAAGTATCTACATGAAACACATGTGGGGTTTCTGGGACTTTTTTTCTTATCATTATTCCCTAAACAATATAACAGCTATTTATAAACCATTTATATTCTGTTAGGTATTTACGATGATTTGAAGTCTACAAAAAGATCTGCATGGGTTTTAGGCAAATATTCCACCTTATATAAGGGATTTAGACATTTTCCAGTTTTAGTAACTGTGGGTATCCTGGAAGTGATCCACTGTAGATACTGTGGGAGGGCTGTATCTCCGCAATGGATAGAGAGACCTGGGAAGCAAGTTCCTTCTGATTCCTGTAGGACTTTACAGTCTTTGGTTTTTCCTACCAAAGCAAGTAAAGGCTTCTACTTTGCCAGACCTTGGTTGTCTTCATTGAATGCCCATCCTTTCTAATGAGCCAGTATTCTTCCCAATGGAGGCACGCATTCAGACAAGCACAGTGCTTTAGAGAAGGGCTTATTAAACTTTCCACTTGCTATATACTTCCTGTGCACAGGATTCTTATATGACACTTATATTCTTATATGAGTGTGTAGGTACATAAAATGGTTGTGCAAACTAAACATTTACTGATCATAAATTGTTAAAAATTTATTTTTAAATAGTTCTTTGGTATACAAATAAATTTTATATTTAACACATAAGCAAATTTGCATGCTCATGAGATGAATGGGTTTTATTTTTACATAAAGGGTTGTCTGGACTGAGTATTTGATTCTACAGGATGTAGAACATCGTCAGTATTTTTCAGAGTTTATCTTCATTTGATTTTATAATCTTGATTGAGAACAGTGCTTTGCATAACTGTATAGTGCAAAATGGCAGAAGTGTGGCTAAAGCCATTTCAGAAACTGGTGGAAATTCTGTTCAGATCTCATGGCAAAATTCATTTAATGAAATTTGCAATAAAAATTTAATGCAACTCAAGTCAGCAACTCATTAAACAGTAAATTTTAAAATCAAACGTGCTAATAATACATTGTATCCTTCTTTGATAGTTATATGGTGGGGAATGGTGCCAGGAAAATGTCTTTGTTTTCTATTATCAAATCATCATTCTTACTGTAAGAGCAGAAACCTTGATGTGTACCACGTGGGGACATTTCAGTGGTGACACAGCAGGCTCAGGTGTGAGCACAGGTGTTTGGGGCTTTTGTCAGCACGTGGCTTGACCTCCTGTGCAGGGCACAGTGCATGTATGTCAGAAAGCAGGCTGCAGTAAATCACACTGACATCATTGGGAAGCCCTGCTGGAAGGAAACACCTTGGACTCATAGTTTTGTTCATTCAGAAACAACCTAGGTTTTTTGTTTTTTGTTTTTCGAGAAAGGGTTTCTCTGTATAGCCCTGAAACAACCTAGTGTTGCCAGATTTCCTGCAGTTCCCACATTCAGTTGCACAGTGCTGTAGGGGGTCACAATCCTCAGGTTAAAGAAACATAGATGAGGTACTTTGAAGAAAGCAATAAATTTTCTATTTGGGTGTTTGAAGAAAGGGACTAGAAGAAAAGGGAATAAAGTTTTCACAGAAAAAAGCAGTTTACAGACACTTGAACATATGAGAACAAATGAAATTTTTCCTGTAGTGTAAAAGCACCACGGTGAGAAAGAACAGCATAAGCAGGTGTGGACTAGATGTCTCTAGTTTGTTAGAGACATCATGCCAGTTGACTATATGGTAAAATGTGACTTAACATTTCATCTGAAAGGCTATAAATACTGTGCCAGAATAAGATTTTACTTGAATGATATTGTGTGTCCCTGAAACTTTAAGTAGGGCAGTAAGTCCTATTTACTTCTCTGGGAGTGAGACCAGCGTTATAAATGACAGTGCAGATTAACATCAAAGAGATCCTTTAATCCAGTGCCCAAGGAAGTGGTAGGACAGCAGTGGTAGATTTTTAAATGTTACTCTGTGCCTGGGAGAGTGTGTAAGACTTTAGTTTCTCCTTTGTGGGGCTCCAGGATATCTCAGGAGTCAGGATCAGAAGGCAGGAATGCGAGATCGTATCAGAGTGTCTGCTTTTAAACCACCTAAACCAAAGAACTTCTGATTTTATCCACTATGTATGTATGTATATATATATATATATATATATATATATATATATATATATATATATGAACATTCTGACTTAAGTGGAATATTTTCCAAAGTTGATATAGTACTGAAAGTCAGCTTCAACCCGAAGCACTATTACTGCATAAATAACCTTGTCTTGCTCTTGTCCCTCCAGCTACATTATTGAGCAGGGGGTGTGTTACTTGGTTTTGTGTGAAGCTGCCTTCCCTAAGAAGTTGGCCTTTGCCTACCTAGAAGACTTGCACTCGGAATTTGATGAACAGCATGGAAAGAAGGTGCCCACTGTGTCTAGGCCCTATTCCTTCATCGAGTTTGGTAAGATTAGAGCCTGCGTTTCTCTATTCAGAGAGTAGCACTGTGGAGAAACTTACAATATTGACATGTTTCCCCTAGAATGTGTCTGGGAAGGTTTGCTTCATTCCCCTTTCCAAATTTACCTTTTTTTCCCCCCTTTTGAATGGAAAAAGCTTCCTTCTTACCAGTAAATTCATATAGTCTTGTCCTTTTCCCTGTAGAGCATGTACCTTTTGTTGTCTAGTTTGATTCCTTATTAGGGTTATTTGTAACAAATAAACATTTGTTACATGAAGTCTACTTGATTATCTTATAACTGAGTTCTGTTTTCCAATCTGTAGGCTCCACAGTAAGACTAATTTTATGGAAATCAGAAGTTGGAAATCAGGAAAAATGATGATTGTTTATTTCAATAGAATAAGAACCTCTCATTTAAAAATATATGATATTTGAAAACCCTCTTTACTACATTCAGAAGTAGCAAGCATAAGAGTCTATATTTGCACAAGAATTATGGGAAGGCTCAGTACCAGTCAAACCTGTAAGAGCTTGTGTTGTCAGTAGGTCAAAGGAAATGGCCTGTGCACGGTTAGCATTGGGAGCGGGTACAGGTAGAGTCAGAATACACTGCGTGAAATCTTTAGTCAAGATGGAAACATTTTTATGCCTTAGATTTTCTAAAGTTTTCAAGTTTGTTAGGTGTGCCACCTTGCTTTATTATAATAGAGAAAAATTGGCCACATGCTAATTTATATGATGTGTATGGTTTTTTAATGTTATTTTTCTAGATAATAAGTTTAGTAAATCCAAGTGACTAATAGGACACGTGTGTCAATGTCACAAAGGAAATAGGTGGCTCACCCAAGTAGGTTGAGGGGAATAAAGATGGGAATGGACCACAATACCAGGCATGGTGACTTGGGACATAAATAGTAGTTGTTCCCACCCTCAGGCTGAAGATGTAAAGGGAAGGCTCGGTTTCTGAACTGAAGGAATATTTACAGGAAGACCAACTTGAGAGGGGCAGACGCTTTAGTGGGGGATTACTGCTTCTCCACAGTGAGTGCTCAGGAAAGCTGGAGTGGTGAATATACCCTGAGTACACTGCCTGCTCCCTCTTGCTGTGCTTGGTGGCCAGAGCCTGACTAGAAACTAGAAACGGGAGGGCCAGGAACGCACTGATGTGCCCCACCCAGTCAGCTTCCCCATTGTGCCGGGGAACAGAGTAGGTATTCAAAGCCAAGTCAAAGGTATCGATCGGCACACAGTATTTCTATGGTAAGTCATTCCTACAGTGTGGAAAAATCGCACATGTAGGCTACAGATGAATGAGGCTGCAGCTCTGTATTGGTATTTTTGGAAGTCTTCTATCATGTTTGTTTGGAAGTTGAAGCATGGCGTAAGTTTGGAAAGTAGGCTGCTGGTTGATCACTAACTCTTTTAATAATGCCAGCATTATTTTAGGGGTTACATAGAACTAAGTAATGAAGCCCAAATGGTCCTCTGAATACAGATTGAAATCTTTCTGTCTTCAGGAAAAGTTTACTAGAATGGGTCTGGTTGTCTCTACGGATTCTGATGGTAAATGCCTTAGACTCGGAGATGTTCAAGCGACAGTTGTGAATTTTACAAACAAAGAGGTCAGAGCCAGCAGCAGGCAGATGTAGGAATAAGCTCAAGACGGTGGACAGTGACTGATTAGGAATAGACTCAAGTTCTGATTATCTCCAGTGGCTTAAGGAACAGGAAAGTACCATTACCAATGGACAGAAGTAAGATCTATGGAAGTAAGTCTTTTGGTTCTTTGAGATGTAACTATCGGCACGAGCCTCTTTAGATCCGAGGTAGTTGTGGCTTGACGTTCTACACGTCTCCTAGTACCACCGGTTATAACTTCTTCAGAATGTCGCCCCTCTTCGTGAGAGTCCATAGACTGTTACTGCAGTCTCTACAGCTTGTCAGAGTCTCGTTACCCAGCAGAGCTCCTGATGTGAAGGGGAGTTATGCCGGTTAGTCTTTGTGCACTAGAGCAGTGTAAGGACTCACCCAGAAGCAGTCACTGTTTCTAAGAACTTACAAAACCAAGCACAGTGAACACTGAACATTTATACAAGTTACGTAAATTAAAAAGAAGACTGCTGCTAGGTCAGGGGCATACAATGCCATTTTCATCAAGGCAGCCCTCTTTTGATAAACATTTAAATCTGAGACTATGAAGAAAGATCTAGTCTGCTCTCACCGTCCTTCATTCAATCAGTTGAGTGTCTGCTGTATGGAAGGTGTAGTGCTCTATACATGGAAGATGAGACTATAAATACATGTCATTCTCACAGGTTTGCAGGCACTGTGTCTCAGCTGGGCCTTTTTTTTCCCTTCTATTTTTTTTTTTAAAGATATTCCTCTGACTCACAATGTTGTCCTTTTTAAAAAAAAAAAAAAAAAAAAGATTGGGGCTGGTGAGATAGCTCAGCGGGTAAAAGCACCCGGCTGCTCTTCCGAAGGTGATGAGTTCAAATCCCAGCAACCACATGGTGGCTTACAACCATCCGTAATGAGATCTGACGCCCTCCTCTGGTGCATCTGAAGTTAGCTACAGCGTACTTGGTGGCGCACGCCTTTAATCCCAGCACTCGGGAGGCAGAGGCAGGCAGATTTCTGAGTTCGAGGCCAGCCTGGTCTACAAAGTGAGTTCCAGGACAGCCAGGACTATAAAGAGAAACCCTGTCTCGAAAAACCAAAAAAAAAAAAAAAGAAGAAGAAAAAGAAGAAGAAGAAGAAGAAGAAAACGAGTCCTTGGACCGGAGAGAGCAAGTGGGACCGACCGGAGTGAGCAGAACTGACCAGAGCAAGCGGAACTGACTGGAGCGAGCGGGGCCGACTAGAGCGAGCAGGCCTGTGCGGGGCTGGCCGAAAGGTGGTGGCCGGAGTGAGCTGGCCGAACGGTGGTAGCCGGAGCGAGCGGGGCAACCCGGAGTGAGCAGGGCAGACCAGAGAGAGCAGGGTTGACCAGAACGAGGAAAAAAAAAAAGATTTATTTATTAAATATACAGTGTTCTGCCTGCATGTATGCCTGCATACCAGAACAGGGCACCAGATCTCATTATAGATGGTAATGAGCCACCATGTGGTTGCTGGAAAATGAACTCAGAACTCTGGAAGAGCAACCAGTGCTCTTAACCACTGAGCCCCTCCTTGCCATTCTTTTTTTTTTTTTTTTTTTTTTTTTTTTTTTTTTTTTTTTTTTTTTTTAGATTTATTTTATTTTATTATATGTAAGTACACTGTAGCTGTCTTCAGGCATTCCAGAAGAGGGAGCCAGATCTCATTACAGATNTTTTTTTTTTTTTTTTTTTTTTTTTTTTTTTTTTTTTTTTTTTTTTTTTTTTTTTTTTTTTGGTTTTTCGAGACAGGGTTTCTCTGTGTAGCCCTGGCTGTCCTGGAACTCACTTTGTAGACCAGGCTGGCCTCGAACTCAGAAATCCGCCTGCCTCTGCCTCCCAAGTGCTGGGATTAAAGGCGTGCGCCACCACGCCTGGCCACTTTTAACATTTTTTTATATTCATTTATTATATGCTTATGAGTGTTTTTGTCTGCATGTATGTATGTGTATCACATGTGTATATGTGTGCACACTCACAGAGATCAGAAGAGGCCATCAGATCTCCTAGAACTGGAATTATGAGTAGTTGTGAGCCATCACGTGGGTGCTGGAAACTGAACCTAAGTCCTTTACAAGAGCAGCACATGTGTCTTACTATCCAGGCCTTGAGTCACTGTGTATCTCTGATTTTCCTGGAACCATCTGCTTCTGCCTCCTAAATGCTGGCATTACGAATGTGTCATACTATGCCCATTTTATATAGATATATTTAAGGTAAATTAAGTCAGTATATAAAATGAAGTAGAGATTTTTTTCAGTGATGGTGATTGTATTATCTAGAAAGATTTTAAGTTATAGATAGCTGGATAAAATTAGATCAAAATATATATGTTATGTAATCTTATTTGACCATTAGATATGGACATGTAAGCTCTTCATTTCTGTGTGCTTATGTGTTTGTATTTGTGTGTGTGTGTGTGTGTGTGTGTGGTGTACATGTTTGTGGGTATGTGCATGCAGTTTCATGTCTGTACTTGGGTGTGTGGAGTCCAGAGGTTGCTGTCTGATCTCTTTCTCCACTATTCCACCTTATTTATTAAGTCAGGCTCTCACTGAACTGGAGCTCCCTGAGCTATGCTGGCCAGTGAGCTCCTGGGATCTGCCTGTCTCTGCTCCCCAGAGTGGATGTACAGACATACAGGGCTGCACCAGGCTTCTGTATGAGAGATGTAGATCTGAACTCAGGTCCTCAGGTCTGAGTGGCAGCTTCTTACAAACTAAGCTATCACTTCAGCCCTAGGCTCTTTGAAGATAGATTTTTTGTTGTTGTTGGGTTTTGTTTTTTTGTTTGTTTGTTTGAGACAGGATTTTTCTGTATAGCCTTGGCTGTCCTAGAACTCACTCTGTAGACCAGGCTGGCCTCGAAGTCAGAAATCTACCTGCCTCTGCTTCCCAAGTGCTGGGATTAAAGGCATGCACCATCACTGCCCTGCTTTGAAGATAGATTTTTATAAGTGTTGTATGTCTCCCATTCTTTTGTGATTTTCATCATAATGATTACAGGTAGATTCCATAATAAATATTTCTTATTTCAACTTTGCTGTATATTCATCAGCAGGAGATTGCCTTTGTTGTGCACTACAGAATTTAACCTTTATGTCAGTAGCCCTCGGTTACCACAGCATGTAGCACCATAGTCTTGAAACATCACATTTTGAGTGTGGACATTATTATTGTAATAGACTTAAGAATTTCTACTTGAAATAAAGTAGACTAACAAAAATTTTTTCTTAAACCCAAAATTTATATATCTCCACTTGTCCACAAGGTACGCGTTCTCTTGTAGAGGTCTTGTTTGCTCAGAGCTGGCAGGTACACTGATTGACAGGGTATACACTTCTGCCTTTAAATAGATTTGCCTGCTTAGGGAGTGAAGAAACCATCTCAGGGACTAATTAAATATAGAGTGAGGGGACTGAGCATCTTCTGAGTGCTTTCTTGTTGTAGGCGATCCACTGTGGGCGTTTCTGTATCATTTGCATTAATTACTTTTCTCCTTGCTATGACCAAACACAGGACAAAGCAGCCTTTGGAGGAAGGATTTGGTGAGCTTCACAGTTTGAGGGGATAGAGTTAATCATAGAAGACTCATGTTGTTAGGGAGTGTACGTACAGCTTTGGTTCTTTCCCTCCTCACTTAACAGTATAATTAGAATAGCAGACCTCAAGTATAGTAGGGACTAAAACCTTGGAGCCTACCAGAACCCACTTTCTGCAGCTAGGTCTCATCTGTAAAAAGTTATAGTCCCCAAATAGTGCCACTAGCCAGGGGACCAGGACTTCAAGCACGCGAGTGTGTGGGCGTTGTTTCACTTCCATAACACTTTCTTACTCTTCATCTGAACTAAGCAGATCAGACCAGTTTTATAGACATTACTTTAATTGACATTTCTTTGTTGGTAACATTTATGATCTGGAAAAGGTTCCAGATGTGCCTCACCAAACATAGTATTCAGCAGAATCCATTGGTCCCTGGAGTCAAAAAAAAAAAAAAACCCCAAAAACCCAAAACCAAAAAATAAACCAAACAAAGAACTGTAGTAATGTATGTAGAAGGAGTAGAAAAATATGGGCAGGAAATGGCTTCTGAAAGAAGTTGTTTTAAGTGTGGGAAAACATATCTAAATAAGGTACATTTCAGGACAGTGAAAAGATTAGTATCTTTAAACAGTGTTTTCTTCTTTTGGTCTCGGCCTGGTTCTCTTTCTAAATGCTTGTTTTATAGCTCATCCACTTTGCATGTAATGGACAATCTTGTGCATTTTCATCAAGTTCAAATTTCCTTTTATTATTGCCTAATAAGTGATTAGTTGTTTTTGTTTATCAAAGATGTTACCTCTACAGAACTGTGAGTTCCACAAAGACGGGATTCATGGGGCTTTGATTCTCACTGTCCTCTGGCACTTCCCACGGTCCTGGTGTGTTGTGGAATCTACCACATGACTCTAGGAGAGTCTTGTCTTTATCTACCGTGTGTTTCAGAAAGCTCTTATTCAGGGGATTCTCTTAAAGATTACGTATTCCAGCCTGGGAGTGTTGCTGCAAGTCAGGACTAACCTTAGCTCCACAACAGTACCCCGGCCTTCAGCAAACAAGTCATTACTTAGTCCATATTGGCTCGCGGTTGTTGCTTCAGCCATTTATTCTCCAATAATGTAGAGTCATTCAGCAATTGTTTACAGCAAAGTTTTAGTTTAGCATGGACATGGTGATTTCTCTCCTCAAACACTTTCTTTTGTGATTCCTAGGACCAGTTGCTAATTTAGTAACTGTTGCACTCATGTTAAGTAATACCATATTTCTCAACCAAAACCGGTTTGTTAAGTAACTCCAAATATTCCAAAGCTGTTGTGTGTAGCTTTTGCTACTCCACCTTAATCTGAGACCGGCCATGCTACCAGCCCACACCCAGCTTCCCTTGAATCCACTGATGAAAGACACATACACACAGTTGTTCAATTTCAACTTGCCCTTTTGACATAATGACTGGGCACTACTATCTCCTCTCTGGAAAAGCATGCCCTTATCAATATTCTTATCTCTGCATCTCTCCACTTGCCCTAAACTTTTTAGTTGTGCAGTTATATCTAGTCCCAGCTAAACATCCCTAACTACCCTCCTATAGGAGTGGCCTATGTGGCCACTCCATTTCGAGATCTCACATGGCTGGTCAACTTTTCTCTATCAGAAGCATAGACCCAGAAATCCCTCCTATCTGTCCCACCTATCTCTTCTGCCCAGCAATTGGCCCACGGCTTCTTTACTGACAGATTAAGAACCAATTGGGGAACAGGACTATAGCATCAAAACTATCCCTACAGAAAGCATTGTTTCTTTTTTTTTCTTTTTTTTCCTTATTCCAGTCAACCCTGCTCGTTCTGGTCTTGCCCCGCTCACTCCAGTCAGCCCCGCTCGCTCCGGTCCAAGGATTCGTTTATTATTATTATTATTATTATTATTATTATTATTATTATTCATAAGTACGCTGTAGCTGACTCCAGACGCACCAGAGGAGGGCGTCAGACCTCATTACAGGTGGTTGTGAGCCACCATGTGGTTGCTGGGATTTGAACTCATCACCTTCGGAAGAGCCGTCGGGTGCTCTTACCCGCTGAGCCATCTCACCAGCCCCCAGCATTGTTTCTTTTTCTTTCCTTTGAGAGGGTTTCACTGAGCAGCAGCAGCTGGCCTTAGACTCCTGGTCCTTGTGTCTCTGCTGCCATGCTCCTGGGACTATAGAAGTGTGCTATCACACACCACTGATAAAGCAATGTCCAAGGAAGACCAGGAAACAGACTTTGAAAACTTGGAAGCAGTGAAAAGTTGGAGTAGAATTCCTTGGCGTCAGTCAGAATGTTTGTTTTCAGAGTTAAGCTCTGTGAGTGACAGCCACATTACAAATGCTGGGAGCAGTCTTTGTGAAAATGCTAAAGGCTTAACTTACTGGCATTTGTGGGGTTTTGGTTTTGTTTTTTTTTTTTTTAAGAACCTGTCACTATATTTTAGTTACAGCTTAACTTTTGTTGTGTGTTGAAATGCTACATCTANGGCTATCTTAGTAGTCCGTGTCCGATTAGTCGAATGCTTTTGGTTATCCTAGTCTTCAGATGTGGTTTAGACTACTTAGCATGTAAATATGATAATTAAAGATAACCGAGAGATGGTTCGTAGGTTAAGTGCTTGCTGCTCTTACAGAGGACCCAGATTTGTTTCCCAGCCCCACATCTGGTGGCTCACAGTTGTCTGTGGCTTTAACACCACAAGATCCAAGGCCCTCTTCTCACTTCCAGGCCATCATTTGTACATGTGCATACATATATACACATAAATAAAAATAAGTAAATCTTTAAAAAAGAGAAGCAAAACACTTATCAGGTGCAGCGGAGCCCTCAGCTTGCATGCCCAGCATGCTCAGGACCCTCGGGGCCACAGCAGAAGAGAGGGGAGGATATCTGCTGCTACTAACCGGGCGTTGGTCATATGCTGAAACCATCACTCTAAAGCAGTCAGTGTGCCTACTCAAATGTTGACAATACAATTACTATTTTATTATTAAACATAGTTTAAACACCATGGTTTGTTTATTCTCCCAGTCACTTTTGTTATTCTTACACCTTAATATTTTGATAAACCACTTCGGGTCTAATTAATGTTTTCTCTTTTTTTCTTTTCAGCATTGGATTCAAAGGCTAACAATCTGTCCAGTCTATCTAAGAAATACCGCCAGGATGCGAAATACCTGAACATGCGTTCCACTTACGCCAAGCTTGCAGCAGTAGCTGTGTTTTTCATCATGCTGATAGTGTATGTGCGGTTTTGGTGGCTGTGAGATGTGTACCTAGTCACTAGTAAGGGAGAACCTAGAACCCAGCAGGTGTATGTTTTCAGGAAACTGAGCTCACAGGGCTGTGTATTAGAATCCACGTGGAACTTCTGCCTCTAAAGACCTTGCAAGAAAAGACCTGTCCTGAAAATGAAAGATGGCGCCTCGTTTAAGGAAGCTTGACCCATGTGGAAGTCTCTCTGGGGCAGAGACTTTCTCTGGGTGCTGAGCTATATGTATTAGGGAACAGTAGGTTGTCTGTTTTGTTTCTCCCCCTCCCAGTACGTTTGTGAGACAGCAGAACTGGGGCATTCTCTCTCTGATGGAGCCATCAGTGAGATTTAAGGTAGCCAACCCATTCTAGCAGCATCCTGAAATTCTGTCAAAGAAGGCGGCCCTTTGGGGAGTCCTAACTTTAATCGACATTCCTGTGTTGGTAACATGTGTGATTGACTTTCAAGTAAGACTCAAAGTATGTGAAGGTTAATTGCTTTGATGCACAGATCCTGTGTGTTGGCCATTGTAGGAAGTTAATTTTTGTTGTTTTCCTTTTATATTTTGCTTATTGCACAGTTGCTTTGGAATTAAATCAATTATATAATATGCCTTGAAATTATATAGTATTGCTTGACTAAAAGGATGAATTTTTTTTTCTGTCATTTATTCTTTGTTGTTGGTTTTTCTTTTATTTTTTTGTTTTGTTGAGAGAGGGTCTCTCTAGCCTCAGTTGTCCTGTAACTCATGAACCAGGCTGGCCTTGAAATTACAAAGATCCACCTTCCTCTTTGTTTCCTCTTTAACTCTTGGGATATTATTATTTGGGACTGTTTGGTCTCTGTAGAGTTGGTGTAGTCAGAGGCCCTGCTTTATGAGAAGAAAGGCCCAGCTTAAAGCTCCAGCTCTGCCTGCCCCTTCCTCCCACTTTGTCTATGTTTTCCCAATTCTTGGTTTTTTTTTATGACATAATTTGCTTAAATCCATCATCTCCTGTCCCATAAATATCCTATCAGAATATTCACAAATTGCAAATGTGATGTACTCAGCAATGGAGTTAGTTAAATTTATTATCTTTGCAGATCAGCTACTCAAACACAAATGTTCTTACGGAGAACATCTCTGAGAGCCAGCCCCTCATTTCTATTTCAGCTTATGTAAATTCTGCAAGAATGTTTTAGAGACAGATGACTCATGGACAGTGTGACTTCTATAACCAATGGGAGTACATCAGACTTCTTTCCCCTTTTTGCTCAGGGATAATGGGGATATCACCTTTCTCCTTCTGAGGTAGAATTTTATAAGTGGGAAGAATAGGCCTTTTGAGTATTCTCACAAGGGGCTACAATATAACCTATAAGTCCTGCACACACTGCAAACATCTCTTTAAATTGTACTGGAAAACGAGCCAACATCTTATTTCTTAACATCTTTGGAGAGACTTTTGGTAAGTGGTTTTATAACCCTAGGGATCATCACTGCTGCCCTATTCCTGGCGGAGGACAACAGTCTCACTTCCTTATGAGAAGCCTGGTAGGGATGCTTATTGTATTCCTAGTAAGTACAGAACTAGAATAAATGTTCTTCTATTATGAGCAAATCTGCCAGTTAGAGTTTTGTGCATGACTTTTTATAGAGAATAAGTGCTTTTAAGTCTTTAAAAGGCTTACCCCATAAATAATGATATTGGCAATAAAAACCTTTGGAAGACTAAAAACCCTAAGTAGTCGCACCATAGTGCTTGGTGCTTATCTAAGAATGGAGGGTAGCAGCTCACTGTTGGGAGTTGCATGCTGCAACTTAATGGTCAGAATGAAATAAATACTTGTAGAATGTTACCTCCAGTGTGAAGTTCTGTCATCGGGTTAAGTATGCATGAAGTATGTGTCTTCGTACATATACGCCCTTTTTGCTGTGTTCTACCTCATCTCAGCGGGCACTGAACTCAGGGGGAGGGGTAATTGGTGAACAGAGGAATAAGAACGTGGTAAAGGCCAGGGCGACTGACAATGGGAAGACAGGCTACAGCCTCTGGCGTGTGTTCTAAGTAGCTGGTAGTAGGAAAATATGTGCAGGCAGGACAGGTCAGTGAGCAAGCAGGATCCCAAGTAGAAAGTATGTTAATGGTATGATCTTAGTGAGGGCACATTACATGACAGGTACCTTGTTGCTAGAGAAGTAGAATAAGCATTCTACACAGAGATGATGAATGTGAAAGACATGTAAAAGCAAGGTACATTTGGGTCATCTTAGCTCAGGATAAGCAGACTATAAGCTCAGGAGAACTAGTCTAGGGCTACTTCACCTACTGAGGGGTTGCCCCTACTACAAACAAAATAGACTAGATTAGAACTTTGGAGATGGAATTGAGCCATGGGGGAGGGGACAGTAAACAGACCAGTTTCAAGAAAGGTCATCAGAGGGTCCAGGTAAGAGGGACTTATGAAGTATGCTTCCAGTACTCTGCAGACAAAGAGACTTGCTCTGAGGTACGAAAGGGTTAAACAGTCCAAAGTCACAGACCAAAAAGATGTCAGAGCCAAGATTTGAACCAGCCAGTTCGGCTTCAGGGTTTGGTTTTGGTGTTTTAATTTTTCAGGTAAGTATATGAACTGATGGATTTCATCATGGCATCTGCATACATGAGCCACTGTAATTTGTTTTCTCTTGTTCCTCTCCCTCAGGGTCTGTTTGTATGTACCACCAGCCCATCAAATAAAATAAGGACTTAAAAATGTATTCTGAGTTTAGCAAGTTTAGAAGTCATTCTAGAGATCTGAGCACACAGGGAAGGTCACTGCAAGTGCAGAACTGACCTACTGCAGGGGAGACAGCCCTGCCCCTGAGAACAGCTGTCTTGGTTACTGTGGCACTGAACTTCATTGCCTATTTTATTAGACACCTCATGGTGTCACAGTTTAGAAATATTTGACACATACCTGGTTATTTTAATGTCCAACAGCAGTTCTTGAGCTTCCTGAGAAATCTTTGTAAAACAGGTGAAAAGTGTCTTTACTCCAGGAAATCCGTGCCACACCCATCTCTGGCCAGGCAAGACCACAGCATTGTTCTTATGAAATTATGGTGGCCCATGGTCTTTCAGTTTGCTCTAAATGCATAGCATGTAGAACTCAAAAGTTAGGTGCCCGGAGTCTTGGAAAGCTACTATGCACACAAAGACATTCCTGCCAAAAAGTTCTTATATTCAAAGATCTTAGTCCACTGAAATACTATTTTATTTCCAGTTCAAGTTACTTCAATCACATGTCAGGAGTTAAAAATTTATATTTGTAAATTTTCTTCAAATGCAAGAAACAAAGTAGATAAACTAGGCCAGCAGGTTGGCTCAGTGAGTTAAAATGCTCACCACCGAGACTGACAACCTGAGTTCAGTCCCTGGACTCACGTAGTGGAAGGAGTGAGGAGTGACTCCCACATGTTTTCTGACCACACACATGCTGTGGCACATATAATAAATGTATTTAAAATTTTACAAAGCTGATATTTTCTGTGCATGCAGAATTTAATAAGACACATAGTAAAAACCCCTCACAATTTAAACTCTAAAACCTAACAAAAATTTTCACTACTAAATCCCCCAGTGTTCTTGACCATAAAACTAACACTTTGGATTTTGTGTACTTCACACTACTGGCTGAGCCTCAACAATGAGTTGTTTCGTATGCCTCAGCAGTGTGCCAGCTGTCAGGGTTGATGATGGCTGTGTTATAATTGCTCATTAGCCCACCAGACACTAACTAACCTGGCTGGTTTTTATATGACTTGGATCAAGATTGAATAAACAAATTGAGTCTTATATTCTGTCACTCACTCAGTCTCATGGTCTGGACACAACATCCTCCAGTTCTTCCTCATGGTCCATTTTAGCCTTTCCTTCCAGCCCATCTCCAGTCCCTCGCGACTCATGCCAACCCACAGAGCAGCTGTCTGCCTAGGGCCTCACCACCACTACACATAGCTGGAATTCTGGGATTCCACAGCAGACACATTGATCCAGGACCAAAATGGGCAACATCAACCAAAGACCAGAACATCCAGGCAGCAAAGACAAGGACAGGGAGCACTTCGGAAGTCAGCACTCCAGATGCCTAGATCCCAGTACAAAGGATACAAACATGAGCAACTGAGAGGACACACCTCTTCAGAAGTCAGCCGCCCTCCCGAGTTAGCCCCTGAGAAGAGGAATTTAGCTAGCACAAATGTTTTTATTTCAAGTACTGTAACAGTCCATGTTTTAGCTTTGAAGAATTAGAATTCCCACTTTGATTTAGTAGCGTACACTGAATTCTGATAAGTTTATTGACCACTGAGTCCTAGGCATTTTATACATACGATTATAATTTTATACCTTTTGTTGTTTGCTTGCCTAAAGTTGCAAAGGTAGCTTGTTGAGTACTTAGGTGAGAGTCCAGGGCTCCAAGATTACACTGTCCTCTTGCTGACCCTGAGGGGTGATGCAGGTAAGTTTGTCCTCTGTTAAGTTCCTGCTGGTGCACTTGTTTAAGATTGTCGTTTGAGTTCTCTGCCGTTTATCCCTTGGTTCCCGGGATATTGTTTGCCAGTTTTCACCCTTGGCGTGTGCTGCATCTGGTCTCCTAGTACTTACTCTATTTTTTTTTCAAATATTTATTTATTTATTTAATGTATGTGAGTACACTGTTGCTGTCTTCAGACACACCAGAAAAGAGCATCTGATCCCATTACAGATGGTTCTGAGCCACCATGTGGTTGCTGGGAGTTGAACTCAGGACCTCTGGAAGAGCAGTCAGTGCTCTTAATTACTGAGCCATCTCTCCAGCCGACTTGCTCTATTTTTAAGTCCAGTCTCAGCATTAATTCAGTATTTTTTGTATCTGATTCACTAGGAAGTTAGCAAAGTGAAAAGAAAAAGAGACAGAAACAGAGAGACAGAGAATAGGAATAACCACCCGCTTTCCTGTGCCCTTTGTCCGTCCTCAGTCTCCCTCCTTTTCCATTTCTCAATGCTGTTTTTATTGATAGAATGCTGTTGATGCTTCTGTGAGAGCTTTGAAATTCACATTTTACAGTTACTATTTTTAGCCCTGGTTTTATTTTTGATTGGTTTTTATAATGTTTTCTCTCTTTTTTTCTTAGCATTTCCACGAACAGTGATAAGCTCCTCTTTAAGGAAGCCCTTTAGAGAATAAAAAGTGTATGCAGTACAAGAACTCAAGAGACAAATGTCTCTGGTTTTCCATAGTGAGAGCTTCAGCTATTGCATGCATGCTGGTAATTCTCAAAGTCTCTTATCTTCAAACTTGAGTTTAGAGACTCTGCACCCCCACTTTGCTGCTTGTTGGCTATCTGTTTTAGGGTTCCATAAGTAACTTAAGTATATCTAAAGCGTTTACCACATTGGTCTTGAAGATAAGCCTAACCAGCTTCCTTTACCCGCCCTACATTGTCTGATCATGAGCTGCATCTGACACCCCGTTTGCTTGCCAGCTTCCAACTCAACTGTTAACCAGACTCCTTCATAACTTTCAACCATTTCCTATCCATGTCTTCCTTTCCCAACGTTTTGCCTTGGTTTAAGCATTTGATAACGTTAGCATAGGCCCTTGCAGTGGGCTCTTTACTGCCTTGATGCCATGAATCTTCTGAAACGATTAACTGCAGTACCTCACTTCCTGTCCAGTAAGAGATTACATACTCCTGCTCAGACCCTGGTGTCCGTGCTTCCTGGACGCCTGTCCCTGCACCGTGAACGTTTACTTTGTTTCAGTCACACCACAGGTGCTTGTGGCCAAGCATTTACAGTGTCCTGCCTGCCTCACCAAATTCCTTTACTGTAACCTCTTCCTATCCTATTGGGTTTGTTTGTTTGTTTCTGAGTTGGTTTCATATAGCCCACCTCATAGTGAGACCTCCACCTCTGTTCTTGAGGAAGACCTTGATTCCTGGTCCTTTTGCCTGCACCTCCCGAGTGCTGGGATGACGTGTGCCTTCATGCCTGGTCTTTCCCTTTAAGTCTGCTAAAGTTCTTATCTCCAGTGTCACCAGAGTGAAGCGTGCTCACATTCTCACACTCGGTCCCACAGGCATAGGAGGAACTATAGTTTCATCCTTCACAGTAACGTGCTCACATTTATAGCATATGGAGCCCAGCGACTCTGTACCTGTTGGTGTGTACTTCTTTGTGTCATCCCTACAGTCCTACATCCCTACAGGAGAAACCAACTGTTACTCAGGCACTCAGTACCATGACTAGTTCATGGGACATACTCAGCATGTATTTGCAGGGTCAGCACACTGAATTATAAAATTATATGCACACTTTGGGGGAAATAATTTTGAATGAAAGGTACTAAAATAATTAGAGCAGAGTAGAAGCACATGAAAGAAACCCAAACAAAATACTAGTGATGTGAATGTATAGTGAACACTTTGGAGGAGGGTTAGCAAGCTAAATTGGTTCTTTGGAGCAGAAACGAATGAAAGGTAAATAGAGAGGGAATGGGGCAGATTAGGAGGAAAACGACCCAGGCAACTGGCTGATCTGTTAGGGGACTTCCAGGGAACCATCACACTCAGGGACTTCACGTTGTAGAGCTGTCTTAATGAACTTCACTGTCAGCAAGTCATATAACCATTTTTATTTATCTGAAAAGGTGACTCCAGTGATAAATGCCTTGGCCAGTATATCATACAGTGTAAATGTTTCCCTGATAAGAGTGGTTTAAGGCTTATCACAGACCTGCGGTGGTTGAATCCGCATGCTGAGAAGTTTGTTCCTTTATGGGTGTATAGGTGAGGCCATTGGACTAGAATCAGATGTATGTACACCTGCATATCTATTTGTCTGGAACAGTTTTGTAAAATGGACATTACTGGAGCAGGATAGAGATTTGTATGAAATTGCAACAGAGATGTTGCTTCTAACAAATGCAGCAGGTGAACTGGTAGGAAAAAAACAAAACAGAACTGTGAGCCAAAAGGCATGACTTCAGGGCGGGGGGTGGGTATAGGGGACTTTTGGGATAACACTTGAAATGTAAATGAAGAATTTCTCTAATAAAAAAAAAAAACTTCTTGTGAAAATTAAAATTAAAACCTTACTCGGAAAAAAAAAAAAAAAAAGGCATGACTTCTAGGTCTAGCTCGGCATTCCAGCAGTAGGGCTTTAGGTGAGTTATATAGTACCATGCGCCTCAGTTTCCACACGAGAGAATGAGAATTACAATCTCTTCCCATTCGTGGACTCTGAGGATTAAAATGCAGTCCTGGCTGGTGAGCTTTGCAGACTTGAAGCAGTCCGTAAGTGCACAATGAATCACCTTGGCTATTACAAATGTTCAAGAAGAGCACTGTAGCATGACACAGAGACCCATGCCTAGCAGCAGGTAAAAGCAAGATTTGGAATTCTAGCCCAGCCTAGGGCTACATGGTGAGACGCTGTCTTGATATACTGAGCACTGGTGATATAGCCCCTCACCATCCACGCGGTTCTGACTTTATCCTAGTACTTAATAAAAAGATCTGTGTAGCCTGAGCATTCTTGCCTATTTCCTCTGGACTCTGGACAACCTCTTCAGTGGTTCTCTTAGTCTTTTTTTTTTTTTTGAAGCATTTTAGTTTATTTGTCCTCTCAGAAATCTGCACATCGAAGCAGAACACCAAGTCACCTCAGATCTACTCTTTTGGCTTCTTACCATAAGGAAAGGTGTCTGGTTGCAAGTGCTCAGGTGTTCTGGTTCACATCGAAGACCATGAGTATTCCCAGCAGAGGGCAGCAAAACTCCAAAGTCTGCCGCTTCCTCAACAGAGAGAAACCACTCTATGGTAGAGAACAGTGACAGTTGAGAGTACTGGATGATCTTCTAGAAGACTAGATTCTCAGCATGCACACAGCAGATGACAACTGTAACTCTAGATCCATGGGCTCTGACACGTTTTGGCCCCCAAAGGTACCATGAATGCTTGTGGAAAAAAACACTAAAAACAAGCAAACAACAACAAAAAACTGGGCATGGTAGCACACATACTCCCAGCAGTCAGAGGCAGAGGAAGGTGGATTTCTGAGTTCTAGGACAGCCTGGTGTACAGAGTGATTTCTGGGACATGTGCACAGAGAGATGCTGTCTTGAGAAGAAAATATTAAACAGCTGGTCTTTAGTCAGTCTTACTGGCCAGGCTTTAAGCCCTAGTAACCAACCTGCCTGTCTCCCCAGCCTTGCGATTAGAAGCTTGTGTAATCAGCTTTGACATGAGTGTATCCTCGGGTTCAGACTCAGGTCCTCAGGCTTGAGCAGCAAGCACTTTACTGACTGCTCTAGCTTCTCACCACCACCACCCCATACCCCAGCACCACCACCCCATACCCCGGCACCACCACCCCATACCCCAGTTCCACTTTTTTTTTTTTTTTACAGTGTTGGAGATCCAGTTCAGGGTTCTTTGCATCCTGGGCAAGCACTCCAACATCACGCCCTACCCAAGCTTTTTAGATGTAACTTAACACTTAGTTCTGTTTATTTTTAATTTCATTTGGGGTTTTCTGAGACAGGGTCTCACTTGGTAACACTGGCCATTCTGGACCTCCTTATGTAGACCAGGCTTGCTGCCTCTGCCTTCTGAGTGCTGGGTTTAAAAGCATCTCTGCTCCATGCCTGGTTGAGTTTTTAAATTTTTTTTTAAAGATTTATTTTATTTATTATATGTAAGTACACTGTAGCTATCTTCAGACACTCCAGAAGAGGGCGCCAGATCTCCTTACGGATGGTTGTGAGCCACCATGTGGATGCTGGGATTTGAACTTATCACCTTTGGAAGAGCAGTCGGGTGCCCTTACCCGCTGAGCCATCTCACCAGCCCTGAGTTTTTAAATTTAAAAATTTTTGTAGGACATTAAGATGCTCAGCCCTGATGCCTCCCTGAGTCCAAAGGATAATTCCCAGTGGTATATGTATACATTAGTGCTGTAATGGTATCTCTGTCTTACAGAGAAATTAACCTAAAAATATCCTTGTATTTTTATCAGTTATCTTGAGTATCGTAAGCAACAGACATTTGAACTGTTCTCAGTAGCGTAAAGTTGACTTTCACAGAAATGCCGTCACTTGATCTTCACTGGGGCCCTATGGGCTGCTTTTTTCCTGTTTTATAGATAAATTTTCTCATCTGTTTCTCAGAATAGTTGTTCTCTATTTGAGGGAAAAAAACATTCAGGGAGAAGCGTTATATGTCAAGAGGACCCGAGGGGTGAGTAATTTCCCTCTCATAATAAGTACCATAAGAGCCGATTTTGAGTGTGATGTTTTTCTGCTGGCTGTTTTGAGACAGGATAGGAAGGCTATCAGGCAGCTCTTTGATTCCTTCTGCCCTTGTCTGTTCATTTCTGAGTTTGCTCTTCTGAAAAATACTGCCCTGGTTTCCACTCCACCCCCCAGGTCAGGATCTTCTTTCCATTTCCGATGGACCTCTTCCTGTTCTTGAGAATTGCATCCCATTCTTGGCGTAATCTAACCAACATCCTCATGCTGGCACCAGAGAGCATACAGGCGTCACCGGCTGGCTGGCTGTTCTCCTGGCCTGGCTGGATGTTCTCCTGGGCATGGAATAAGTCGCCTAATCCCTAACCTCAACTCTATCTTTGGAAAAAACATACTTACTCCTCAGGCTTTGTTTATTCATAAATACATTTCACACACACCCCGTCCACCCCAGTTGGGGATAGTGTGACAGGGAATCGTATGAGCTAATGGACTGTTTTTTCGCTGTTTCTAATGGCGCTTGTCTTCTGTAAGGGCATCGCCTCACAGCAGATTCAGAGTGCTTTCCCTAGGAATGGGGAGGACACCACCTTAGCTGGATGGTGAAATCCAGTGAACACATCAGCCTTTATCTTTCCTCTGGGCAGCGTTGGATGCTGCTGACCGCATCTGCCTTAGCATGCTCACTGCATCTGCCTTAGCATGCTCACTGCATCTGCCTTAGCATGCTCACTGCATCTGCCTTAGCATGCTCACTGCATCTGCCTTAGCATGCTCACTGCTTTCCTTTGGTTTCCATGCACTGCTTTGCTTTGCTTTGTTTCTGTTCTTTTCCACCTCAGCCATGGCTCATCTGTATCCTTTGTAGCCTCCTCTTCCCTTATAAGCTCCTGAAGTGCTACTGCTAGAGATCCTGTACTGTACCAGCCAGTTTACTTCAAGGGAAGTCTAGCCCTCCCATAGCACTATGATATGAGATTGATATATCAATAGCAGCCTCCCCAGAATTCCACATCTATATATTCAGCTTCCACCCAGAACCCCACTTGGGAATTCTGAAACCTTATTATCCAATTCACTCCCCCAAAGCTATTCTTCCTGTAGTGCTAGTCATACGCTATGCCAGTATACGCTATGCCAGTATTCGCTATGCCAGCTTACCTAGTAGCCTGGGATTCACCCTTGATTAGTCTCCAAATCCCATCAGCTCCATGTTCAGTAAGACATCCTCCTTGAGCATCCACATCTCCCACTGTTGCCGTCACCATCTGGTCTATGTGTGCACTGTCTGCACGCACTTCAGGTTCTACCTTCTGTCAGCCTCTTGCCTGCTGTTTTTCTTCGCTTGCTTTCTATCAGCCATCAAGATGTCGTTTCCATAACTGATAAATTCATGTCTCGCTTATAGCCCTTTGGCTTCAAACTGACCTCTAGATCTTGTCTGAGGTTAGCAGCTCATAGCTCTTCAACAGCAGGGCTATACCACAGCCAGACTACACCCTGCTTCCTCTTCTAGATCTCCACAAATGCACTTTCCTTTCCCTGACACACCTTCTACCACAGGGCCTCAAATGTATCCAGACTGAGTTCTAACCTCACGATGGCCCTGATCTGGATCAGAACTGAACCTGGACGCTGAATTTTTAAATAACTCTATGTTAAGATCATAATTTAAACTGGGTATGTTGATGTATGCCAGTAAGTCCAGTCGCTGAGAGGCAGGGGTTTGCTGGATTGCAGCTAACATAAGCAAATCTTGACTCAAAAAAAGGAAAGGATGAGCCAGGCAGTGGTGGCACACGCCTTTAATTCCAGCACTCGGGAGGCAGAGGCAGGCGCATTTCTGAGTTCAAGGCCAGCCTGGTCTACAGAGTGAGTTCCAGGACAGCCAGGGCTACACAGAGAAACCCTGTCTCGAACCCCCCCCCCAAAAAAAAAGAAAAGAAAAGAAAAGAAAAGAAAAAAAGGAAAGGAACCCTCACTATAATACCTATGAAAATGTATTTAACCAGGTTCACTCAGGATTGATGTTAGCACAGCTGAATCTAGCCAGGGAGGTGACTTTATATTACACTTGAAGGCATCCTTGTTCCTCGTCGAGACATTTTATTTTGGGAATTGTTCTTCTTTCCAGCTAGCTTCTACTCCTCTGCTTACCTTCCCACCCCTGCCCCCCCACCCCGTCCCACACTTAGCGCCTACATGGATCCAGTTTGCATGCTGTGGTAGCTGCTGTGAGGCTGCGGTCTATCAGGCTCAGACTGCAACAGGAAGGCATTGAATCGAAAGCAGAGGGGAGGAAGTACAAACCGATACCCACCACAAAGCTGCTGAGTGCCCGGCGTGACCCAAGACGCACCCTCTGGTAGGGGAGCAAGAAGCCACAGGGCTTAATAAATCATCACCCTCATCTACTTCCCTCACAGAGCCTTCTTGGGTCACCATAAAGGTGGTAGAGACAAAAAGCCACTGGTGGGGGACAGGGGGGCTGGAGAAATGGCGACATGGTTAAGATCACTGGCTGCTCTTGCAGAGGACCGGCATTCACATAGTGGCACACAACCATCTGTAGTGTGTGTGTGTGTGTGTGTGTGTGTGTGTGTGTGTGTGTGTGTGTGTGAGAGAGAGAGAGAGAAAGAGAGAGAGAGAGAGAGAGAGACCTTTATATACATAAAATAATTTTTTTTTAAAAAAGAAAAGGCACCAGAGATACAGAGACTAAGAAAAGGTTTCAGAAGCAAATGACTGTGGACCAACTATTTATCTCTAATACCCTATTCTAGCACAGCTCTGAGTTCAGTCCAACCCTGGGCACGAAAATCTGGGGAAGGTATTGGTTAATAGCTCTCAGCCTGTGCTGACTCCCCTGTCCTTGGTATACCTTTACTGTCTGTCTACCTGAAAAGCTGTTTGTAATGGTGTAGACTTTGTATCTTTCGGGTTTCCCGACTAACAGGAACTCCCCAGTGACCATGTTCCATTTGCGCGCTACCCTATGTGCTAGGTGAGAATACTTATTTCCCGGTCCCCACCCCCTGAGTGGAGAGAGAAGAGAAATGGGAGGATCAAAAACATTTTGCCTCTGATTTTACCACAGCCTACCTATTTGTATTTCTTCCCTTTGCTATCAAAAGTGGTAATCCCAAAGCCAGGATGATCCGGGAGGGTGGGAAAGGTATGGAATGCATACTTTAAGCACCAGGAAGGCTGGGAAATCCCCAGGGCACACAGCACAGCGCCTTAGAATTCACCTCCCTGGCTACCTCAGAATCCGGGAGGTGAGAGCCGGCCTCTGCTTTTGAAGAGTCAGAACTCAGAGAATCAGAGCAACCTTCTCTGTGTGTGCTTTGCTTGGCCTGAGGTAGGCTCTTGGGTCTTCACAGGGTGCCAAGCTCACACTTCAGAGAACAGAACAGGAAGTGCAGCTGGGAGGAGAGCTTGCTTGTGCCTGAGCCTGTTAAGTTCCCCTCTCACCCTTTGACCCAACCAGGGCTGACTGGAGGCTCACTGGGGAAGAGATGAGATTGTGCCCTGGGGTCTCGTCCCTTAGCTCAAAGCATGTTCAGCTTTTGGTCTGTGACCAGGTCTGCCAAGACCCAGCTCAGTGCTGAAACTAAAATGGAGGCATCTGGGAGGCAGTGGGAGGAGAGGGAGCCGTTTCTGGAGAAATCGGTTTCCTTTTCTGGCATTAGCCTCTTTACAAGTGGTAGAGGTGTCTTGGCTTTAGCAGCTTGAGTAGCAGTGAGTTAGAAAGGCTCTAATAAATGAAAGAATGGAGTCTCTAGTCAGGGAAATGTTTGAAATTCCCTTGCCCTTCCTCTTGCTTCCCAACCTCCCTCCTTCTCCCTTCTCGTTCCTCATGGCTCTCTTCCTGTCTTCCCACATTCCCTCTTTCTCCCTTCTCGTTCCTCATGGCTCTCTTCCTGTCTTCCCACCTTCCCTTCTTCTCCCTTCTCATGGTTCCTCATGGCTCTCTTCCTGTCTTCCCACCTTCCCTTCTTCTCCCTTCTCATGGTTCCTCATGGCTCTCTTCCTGTCTTCCCACCTTCCCTCCCATCAGGGAAGAAGGGGCTGGGACTGGGAAGCACCTTGGAGCACAGGCAATTCAGCAAGCCTCCGTCTGGGCGTGTGCCTAGGGTTTGCCCATATGCTGCAATAGTCGAGTACATCCCTCAGGCGGTGCGTAAGAATCATGAGTGCTTCCTCCAAACTGCAGTAGCTGGGTGACTGTTTCTGTCACAGATTGTGACCAGATGAGTCCATTATGTTCTTCTTCTTCTTTTTTTTTTTTTCCTTTTAAAGATTTATTTATTTATTTATTATATGTAAGTACACTGTAGCTGTCTTCAGACATTCCAGAAGAGGGAGTCAGATCTCATTACGTATGGTTGTGAGCCACCATGTGGTTGCTGAGATTTGAACTCAGGACCTTCAGAAGAGCAGTCAATGTTCTTAACCTCTGAGCCATCTCTCCAGCACCCCCCCCCCCCCATTACGTTCTTTAGAAAAGAAAAACTCATATGGGAACAGAGAATTCCTGAGCTGCTCAAGGAGGCAAGGGCTTGGGTGGTGTGCATGAGCAGTAAAGAATAGATTTCAGTGTTAGTTTTTTTTAAAGATTTGTTTGTTTAGTGGTGTGTGTGTGTGTGTGTGTGTGTGTGTGTGTGTGTGTGTGTGCAGTGCATGCATGAATTGCCAGTAGAGGCCAGAAGAAGGCATTGGATCCACTGGAACTGGTATTATAGGCAGCTATGATCCATCTGATATGGGTGCTTGGAACAGAACCCAGGTCCTCTGTAAAAGCAGCAGGTATGGGGCTGGAGAGATGGCTCAGTGGTTAAAAGCACTGTCTGCTCTTCCAAAGCACCAGGGTTCAATTCCCAGTACCCACATGGCAGCTCAAACTGTCTGTAAGTCCAGTTCCAAGGGATCTGACACTCTCACGCCAATGCATTTCAAATTAAAAAAAAAAAAAAGGCAGCAAGGGCACACTCTTAACTGCTGACTCATCTTTAGTCTCTCTGCATTTTCTTTTATTTATTTATTTTTTTAAAGATTTATTTTATTTATTATATGTAAGTACACTGTAGCTGTCTTCAGACACTCCAGAAGAGGGCGCCAGATCTCGTTACGGATGGTTGTGAGCCACCATGTGGATGCTGGGATTTGAACTTATCACCTTCGGAAGAGCAGTCGGGTGCTCTTACCCGCTGAGCCATCTCACCAGCCCCCATTTACTTTTATTTTAAATGGGAAGGCTTGCCTTTCCTCTCTCAACATCTTAACAAGTCACCTCTTACCTAAGGTTTGATGTTCTCATCTGGCAGGGGCAAGGATGGTTAAATTTCTATTAAAATTAAAACCATATACCCCAATGTGGTTTTTACAAAGGTTAAGATTACATGTAACCTTTGCGCGTGTTATATTTCTAGCTGTTACCATCTAGTCACTGTACAGATGAGTAAGCCCTAACCACAGCTGTTCTGTCTCTTCTACCCGGTGTCACAGAGCTGTCAGAAAAAGAGAGGCTTTGATGGGGAGAGGCTACGACACGTAAGGAAGACTCATTGTGATGTGATGTGTGTCTGGACATGCTCTGAGCTTTTAAGGGCAGGTGTGTGTGTGTGTGTGTGTGTGTGTGTGTGTGTGTGATTGTGTGTCTGTGTCTAACTAGATACAATAAGGTGATGAGATATAATAATACCATTGTATTCTTTAACTTGTCCTGTATTCTTGTTTGTTACATACCCTGTTAGGTAGGGGGTGCACAACCCTATGGATGCATCTTGAGGCAGAGGAGGACTTCTTCCAGTATTACTCTCTTCCTTGTTATTTTAAGACTCTCTTATTACTAAGCTCATCATTTCTGCTAGGCAGGCTGGCCAGGGCCAGATCTTGGGATCTTTCTGTCTCCACTCCCCAGTACTCAGGTTACAAGTGTTTTCGGACATGCCCTGCTTTTGTTGTTTGTTTTGGGTTTTGATTTGGATTGGCTTTTCGAGAAAGGGTTTCTTCTGTGTAGCCCTGGCTCTCCCTGTCCTGAATCTTGATCTCTTTCTTGACCAGGCTGCCTTCAAACTCTGAGGTCCACCTGCCTCAGTCTCCTGAATGCTGGGATTAAGGGTGTGAGCCACCCTGCTGGGATCCATGCTTTACTTTTCATGTGGGTGCTGCAAAGTTCAAACTCAGATCCCTCATGCTTATACAGGGAGTTACTCACTGAGCCATCCCCACAGCCTCTTCTCTTTCCTGTATTCTTGTTTTTGTACGTGTTAATTGAAATAAACAGACCCGTTGTCTTAGTTACCCTTGGGTTACTAGGAAGAAACACCAGGACCAGGGCAACTGCTGACATTTAGTTGGGGGCTTGTTTACAATTTTAGAGGGTGAGTCACTGACAATCATGGCAGGGAGTATGGCAGCAGGAGGTCAATCTGGCCTGGCACTGGAGCAGTAGCAGAGAGTTCACTGTCTGATCCACAAGTTTTAGGTACAGGAAGAGAGAGGAACTGGGCCTAGCATGGACTTTTGAAACCTCAAAGTCAGTCCCAGTGACACACCTCCTCTAACAAGCCCACACCTCCTAATCCTTCCCAAACAGTTCCTCTAACTAGGGACCAAGCATTCAAACATTCAAGCTACCACACACATGTAAAATCAAGCCTGTCTATCACTTGGGGCTTAAAATTTGTTTTAAATTACTGCCATATCAAGCATGGTACCACAGACAGACCTGACTGTGGTGTTGAAGGAATGAAGTAAGACAATCAGATGGACCCATGGGCACACAGAGAAGCTGTGTTGGGAGGACTGTGGGATCTCTGAATGAGAAACTGCAACATCCCCACCCCCACCCCCCCACCACCAAGAAGCTCAGCATATTTGTTATGCTGAGTTGAACAGAGAGGTGAGGCTATTATACAAATAAACAAGGAGGCAGGGGTTATGGTACCCAGTTGGGTCATTTGTGGAAAGGGTTAATCTCTTGCCTTTTGTGGCTGTGTCTGAACTTCAGTATCATTTTCCTTTGATTATATTTGTTAGTGTGAAGCAGAATCTTTGTTTAGCTGACTGTAATGTTTGCAGGCTTTTACAGAACACTTGCTGTGAGCTGAGCATGGCCTTCTACATACTCAGCAAATCAGCCTCGTCCTTTCCCACCACCCAACTGCTCGCTAGGAAGATGTCTGAAGACTCTACCCCCCCCCCCCCATCTCCACCTGCTTCTCACCTAGTCTACAGGCCCTGAGATAATTTGTTACTTTGTTTCTGGGAGCATCTCTCTGACCAGCCCTTATTTCTACTGTCTTTCCTGTACCATGTTGCCCTCCTCTCTCTGGTCCTTCTCCCCCTCTCAGCTTTTATCACCAGCAACCCCTTAGGCCAATCCCATAGCTTGCTCCTTCATGCATTACATGAACGAATTTCTTGAGGGCAGTGAACCACACAATCCCCTGTCTCTTTTCAACAGTGAAAATGAAGCTGCTCTCTAAACACATCTTTATTGAGAGGTAATTTATGGACTACAAAGCGACAAGTTTGAAGTCTACAGTTCCGTTTTCAGTAGGTTGTAGAACGTTCCCTCCATCACTCTAAGTAACATTAGACATTCTCTTCATACTAAAGAGAAGCCTTCATTCGCCATGGTGACTCATTCCCCATGCCTGGCCCCAGCCCTATGCTCTCCTTAATCTTAGACCATCTGCTTTCCTGTTTCGGCTCCATTCCCCTGTTGTGACATTGTATGTAAACGGTGCCACACTGTATGTCATCTTTAATTTCTGACTTCTTTTACTTACCTGAATGCTTTGGAGATTCATTCACATTGTAGCATCTGTCTGAACTCGATTCCTTTTTTGTTACTAAATAACATTATACCGGACAGATGTGTCACGCCTTATCTGTTCATCAGCTGGTGGACAGCTAGGTTGTTTCCACTCTGTGCAGACGCTGTATAGACATGTTTGCATGGCTCTAGGGCACACACCTAGGAGTGGAATTGCTAGATAGTGGTAACTCCATCCTCAGTGTTCTGAGGGACTGTCAAGCTTTTTCAAAGGGGGTGCTTCTGTTTTATTTTCCTGCCAGCTGCAATAAGGTCTATGATTTCTTTCTCCTCAGCAGTAATTGTTTCTCTGCCTGTTTTATTGTAGTCATGGTGGTGAACAGAGCTCTCTGACCAGGCAGGCTTTTGCTTTCTGTGACCTAATGACTTCTCACACGCTATCAGCCATTTCTATAATTACTTTGGAATAAAATTATAATCTTTTGCCCATATTTATTTGTGTCTCTTTATTTTGTGATGTTGGGGGTTTAGACCCAAGGCCTGGCGCACTGTAGTTAATCATTCTACCACTGAGCTATATCCCTTACCCACTGTCGCTTCACATTTTTATTTGGGTTTTGTTTTGTTTTGTTTTGTTTTGTTTTGTTTTGTTTTGTTGAGACAAGGTTTCTCTGCATAGCCCTGGCTGTCCACCAACTCACTCTTTAGACCAGGCTGTCCTGGAACTCAGAAATCTGCCTGCCTCTGCCTCCCAAGTGCTGGATTAAAGGCCTGTGCCACCACTGCCCAGCTTGGCTTCTTCTTATTGGATTGTGGCTATTCCAAGTATAAACCCTATATCTGGAATGGAATTCACCAGGTTAGTCTCTGGTCTCAAAGTCACTGGGGTCTACCTCCTGAGTGCTGGGATCAAAGGTATGTGCCACCTCCAGACTCCTCCTGTTTCCTTCTTGTGTCCTTCAAAGCACAGATGTGTGCAATTTTAATGAAGTTCAAGATGTCACCTGTTATCTTGTCTTTTTTTTAATCAGCTCATGTCTTCCTGCTATAGTGAGGATCATCACGTGACACAAGGCTGCTTAATGTTCTAGCTTGTCTAGTTCTAGCTCAGATATTCAGGCCTACAATCCACTGGGAGCTTGTTATTGGGCACCATATTAAGCATTTGTCCAGATTGATTCTTTTGTACGTGGATATCCAGTCTTTCCAGTGGCTTTTCATTTGTTTTAGAGACCATCCCCCACCCTGTTGAATTCTTTTGGTGCCTTTGTCAAAATTCAATTGAGCATAACTGTTAGGGCTTGTGTTTCTGTCCTGCTGATCTGAGTGTGTTTACACTGAATAGGTCTTGACTGCTGTAGCATTGCAGTACGTTTTCAGATTGGGAAGCCTGAGTCAACCAGCTTGCCACTGCTGCGCCGAGTCTCCTGCAACTTCCCCCATGAGTCATAGCATCAGCACCAGTCACAAGGAGACTCTAGAATCCACCAGAAAGCTCTGATTCTAATAAAGAAAGTGCCCACCTCACACCTAGCGTAAAATTGGAAAAGGAAAACTGAGCAGGTACGCTTTGGAATTGAAGGAATGACAGGCCCTTTCACTGGTGGAGGCTGGGAATAAAAGAGCCAAAAAGTTTAGCAAGCCTCCCACCCCGAGAGGAATGTTTGTTCAGAGAGGGCAGTTTGAGCTAGCACCAGGGGATATTGTGAAAGATAATTGAAATGGCAAAGTCCATTGATCTCCCCAGAAGGCGAGAAAGTCTGAGTAAGCAGGACCCTCCCTCGGTCTGTTGATTGTCACAGAGGATTCTCTTCAACCCAGGGAAGCAGCTGCGGCCTGCTTTCTGCAGCTGAAAGACAAGAAACAAATGAAGAAGAAATGTCCTCTGCCTTTTCCTGCCTTCCTCTGCGGCCACTGCAACCTCTGCCCCGCTTTGTTAAGCATTCCCTTTTATATGTTCCCGAAAAAGAAAGGAGAGAGAGAGAGAGAAAAGAAAGCCAGAGAGAGTCAGAGAAGAGAGGGAGAGAGAAAGTTAGAGATGTAGGAGAGGGTAGGAGACGATTCTGGATGTAGGAAAGTTAGAGATGTAGGAGAGGGTAGGAGACGATTCTGGATCTCTAAAAACTAAGAGGCCTAGGTAGGTGAGGTGTGCACAGGAGGCAAAGGTACTTTGCAGTGTGTCTGATGGCTTGAGTTCAATCATCAGAACCCAATAAAGGCAAAAGGAGAGAAGCAGTTTTACTGTCGCCCTCTGACCACCACAGGAGCCCTGTGGCATGAGCCACAATCAATCAGTCAGTCTGTCTCTGTGTCTGTCTGTCTGTCTGTCTGTCTCTCTCTCTATCTCACGGTTTCTCTCTCTTACACACACACACACACACACACACATATACACACATACACCTCTCTCTATCTCACCGTTTCTCTCTCTTACACACACACACACATACACACACACACACACACACACACACACACACACACACAGAAGACCCCTAACCCTACTGTGTAATATAACAAAATGTCATTAACATTATACAAACAACACCCTGAGGCTGTGTAATTCCACTTCTGGAAATTTGCTCCAGAGAAATAAGATGTGCAAAAGGGGGGAGTGGGGATATTAATGACAGCATTGTCTATAATCGTTTGCAAGGCTGGAAATAGCCAAGTCTCCAAAACAGGAGCACGTTTCATGATACCATGGTGTGTAAAAACTGTAGCCAGTAGTACTGGGCTCACAGAACTGCATCTGTGTCCACTGCTGGGGGCCCTGCCGGCTTCAGCGTCACCCGGACTCCCAGCTAGGGTGTCTGCTTTTCCTTGTTCTCTGCTCTCAGCCCAGCACACTTAGTAATCCTCTAGAAACTTAGAACTGCTGTCTTGTGCTCCAGTGCCTCCCTGGCCCTCTCAGGCAGGAGAAAAGCTGGTGGTTTTGCCTCAGAACAGGCCCTACCCAACCTGGCCTCCGTCCATCGCCTTCCGCCTCCTGTGCTTCTGCTTGCTTACACACTCCTCTTTGCCTCTGCCCTGACTTTAAAGTCATGCTTGGCTCACTTCATTCTCTTCCCCCCAGATGTCCATTGGTCTGTTCTCTCAGGCTCCTTGAGCTCTTTGTTCTAATGCCACCCACACAGAAAACTTCCTTCGGTGAAATCTCTGTCTTTTCCCCAGCCCCAGATTCCAGCATCCCCCACTCCTCCTCTGGCTTCATGCTTTAGCAGCGTGTCTTACTTTGTGGGACTCATTTTAAGAGTTACTGTTGGCTCCCCTCGGGGACTAGGTTCTGGAAAAAAGTGTTTGCATTCACTGTCCAAGGCTATAACATTGGTATCTCAGCCATGCCTGGCAAAATGAGCTCTCTGATATGTGTTAAATGACTGTAACTACACAATTGAAAACTAGGAAAATGAGGCCTTGGTTTTGAAAGTTGGAAAGTATTGACTGTTAAGTGTGATGTGCATAGGAGCTATAGAGTAGAAGATAATTGAATTCTGGTCCTGATGCTGCATCCTTCTAGTTGGGCACAACTGGGCAACTGTACCTCTTGACTCCATTACCTATGAAGTAGCCATAACAAGGTCTCCCTCACAGAACTGTGGTAAAGATGAGATGAGGAATATATGTAACTGCACACAGTAGGCATGGTGTGAGCCTCGGGCTTCTCTTCTGAATATCCATCAGAGAAAACTGCAGAACTGGAGATAAGTGAGGGCTCCATATACAGGGGTTGTGCATTTTATGGTTTACCGTTTAGTCCACAAGTCCTCCCGAAGCACAGAGTGCTTACAGTGGAGATCAGACAAAGGCGACCTGGGTGCTGGTTCACCTTTGACACGAGCTCTCTGACAGTAAGTTCTCACCTCTCTGGCCTGTTTCCATGTTATTAAAATTAAGAGACTGTGTTGAGTGACTTTCAGTCCATTAAGACTCAAGAAGCAATAATTTAAAAAGGCAAGCCAACCCACCTTAGTCTAGCAAGCTTCACCCTCCCTTAGTCTAGCCTTCCCCAGACATGCAGACCAGATGTTTCTAATCTTAGACATAAAAGACTCCATTCTTTGGTATTTGGGGTCCAAAAGAAACTAGAGAATTTTTAAAAAGCATACAGTACAGGAACTTTCCTTTTTTCCTCGTTTTACATAGCTGCACAGATGGTGTTCAACTTAAGTCAGGAAAGAAAAGCATGTATTACACACCTTTGGGTTGGGATTTACTACGTGAATCTATAGCCCTGAAGGAAAGTGTTTTGTGTTAAGCCAAGAAGTGGATGCTGGCAATTCTCAACTACAGCCCAGCGCCAGCCCAGGCACCCGCACGGACGCGGCTGGGAGCCAGAGCGCGGTGGAGAGTGGCCGGGAGAGGTATGGCTAACTTCTCCCCTCCCGTGGAAAGTTCCCTGGCAGTCCACAGTGCCTCACCAAGGCAGAGGGGTAAGATGTCTGCTCTACAGGCGCATGGCTACAGCCAGCAGGTTAGCAGCCTTGGCGGTGTTTCTTTGAGTGGGGGAGGGGTGTCAGCTGCCCAGGACTCCCTCCAGCAACTGACCACAAAGCTTTTCAGATGCCCGGTTGGCAAGGCCCCCTGACTTTACTCAGCTGAAAACTGAGGATCTCATCTGGGAAGGGTCAGTTAAAAAAATGACAGCATTGCCCAAAGTAAACAAAGGAAGCAAGCACAACAGAATCCTTCTCAGCAGCGTTTCTTTACAATTCCCAGCCCAGCCCACGGGGGCTCGGGCTGAAGTCCCCACCCACTGCCTCTGATGCCCCCATGAGGCCCTGTCTGAGTAAGCTTAGCTGACCTGAGGGCCGCAGCGTGTGTGCACGCCCTCCCTGCCCTCTCCCCTGAGTGCAGAGCTGCTGAGATTGGAGTTTAAGGCTGCAAGCTGGGAGACTGGCTCATTCATCAATATCCCTGAACACAGAAAGTAAGAGATAAGTCAACGCTGCTTACTGGGGTGGATCCAGAGGAAGTTGGGGGCCTGAACTGGTCTTTTTCGTCCTGATCCACTCAGCACTGAGGTCACCTTACACTGTTCCAAAGAACTATGAAATGAGGGAATTAATTTTGAGGTTCTCTGTCCACTTTGTCTTTTTTTTGTTGAGACAGAGTCTCTCCTGGAACTCACTATGTAGACTAGTCTGGCCTCGAACTTACAGAAACCTGCCTGCCTCTGCCTCCCAAATGTTGGGATTAAAGGAATGCACTCCCATGCCCTGATACTTTATGTTTTTTGAAAGTTTTATTTCTTTTATGGGTGTTTTGCCTGCATATATGTCTGCGTGCCACATGTGAGCATTATATCCAGGGAGGCCAGGAGAGAGTATCTAATTCCCTGAGACTGGAGGCACGGATGATTTGGGTGCTGGGAATTGAACCACAGTCCTCTGCAAGAGCAGACGGTGCTCTTAATTTCCAAGCCATGTCTCTATTCCCTCTTCTTTTTTTTTTTTTTTTTTTAAAGATTTATTTTATTTTATTATATGTAAGTACACTGTAGCTGTCCTCAGACACTCCAGACGAGGGAGCCAGATCTCGTTACGGATGGTTGTAAGCCACCATGTGGTTGCTGGGATTTGAACTTATCACCTTCGGAAGAGCAGTCGGGTGCTCTTACCCGCTGAGCTATCTCACCAGCCCCTCTATTCCCTCTTCTTGATTCTAAGCGAATCTTCCTCTGTTGATCTTGAAGCCTGCCTAGAAAACAATTTTTGAGTTTAGACTTGAGCACGAGGCCAAGGCTTCCACCCTCGTGTGCCTAGTTCACAAGATTCATTTGGGTTACCCAAAGCTTCCTTCGAGCATTCTGAGGTCCGCTGCTGAGTGAAGGAGAAATGGGCTTCAGAGTCCAGAAGACCCTGGGACACAAATTATCTACTGTAAGACTTAGCTTTCTGCAAAATGAATGGGACCATCGTATCTGTTTTAGGGTTACCACGGCTGTGATGGAACACTGACCAAAGCAGCCTGGGGAGGAAAGGGTTTATCCATCTCACTCTTCCTCATCACTGTTCGCCATTGAAGGGAGTCAGGACAGTGACTCAAACAAGGCAGAACCCTGGAGGCAGGAGCTGCTGCAGAAGCCTTTGAGGGGTGCTGGTTACTGGCTCGTTCCTCTTGGCTTGCTAAGCCTGCTTTCTTATAGAACCCAGGACCATTTGCCCAGGGAGGGCCCCACTCACGATGGGCTGGGCCCTCCCGCATAGATCACTAATTAAGAAAATGCCTTACAGGCTTGCCTACAGATGAATCTTCACTAGAGACATTTTTTTTTCAGTCGAGCTTCCTCCTCTCGGATGACTCTAGCTGTGTCGTAAAACCAGTGCAGTATCTTCATCGTAGTATCATGGTTGAGGGGAAGGTGCTCCTGGCGTGTCCCACTGCTTGTGACAGGTCACTCCAGCTTCCCCAGCCCTTCAGCCCTCAGACCCTGCTTGGCTCTGCTAGACAAGATGGAGCCCTGAACCTAGCAGCAGAGATGTGGCCGAGGTGCTGGTGAAAGAATGAGCAAGGAGGAATCCCAAGGAGGAAAAGTCAGAGAGAAGATGGCAGCAAACAGCCACCAAGTGTCACACAGGGCCAGACACTTTTGACTTTTGAGGGTGGAAGAATATTCCTGAGCTTGAGACAAGAGCATGTGAATCCAAGACTCGAGTGCCCATGGGATTCTCCACCGGGGGACGATACTTTTGCCACAAACCAGAATTTTAGCCTCTCCAAAGTATGTGGTAGAACTAAAGGAAAAGACATCAGCCAAGAGTCCTCTGAACTGTCATTGGCTCCCTCAATAATCCCAGGCCACAAAAAAAATTAGAATTCACCACTGCAGCCCAAGATGCTTGACTCAGCTTGGGCTGAGAATGGCGTGAGCTGCAGGGACCCACACAGCTTCCTCACAACAGTGACTTGGCTCGTAAGCCAGGGTTCTTAGCTAGTGCTGGACTGTCCTGGAATTTGGCCAAGATGACTGCAGCCAGGGGGAAGGAGCAAAGGAAGAAAAAAAGAAAAAGTCAAGAAAATATTGCAAAACCTGAAGGACTGAAAAGGGGCTGAAGGAGTGCACAGGCTCTGTAGCCAGTGAAAACTCATCTCGAAAGCCCTGTGCTTTGGAGGGACTCACGCCATGGTCTCCCTGGATCTCAGGATTGGGAGTGTTAGCAAATTAAGTCTGACTGTACACCACATACAAGAACCTGTTGGAGGGACTCACGCCATGGTCTCCCTGGATCTCAGGATTGGGAGCGTTAGCAAATTAAGGATCTCATCTGGGAAGGGTCAGTTAAAAAAATGGCAGCATTTTTTTCTGACTGTACACCACATACAAGAATCTGTTTTTTAGCTTTTTCGAGACAGGGTTTCTCTGTGTAGCTCTGGCTGTCCTGGAACTCACTCTATAGACCAGGCTCGCCTGGAACTCAGAAATCCGCCTGCCTCTGCCTCCCTCCCAAGTGCTGGGATTAAAGGTGTGTGTCACCATCGCCCGGCTCCACATA
This sequence comes from Mus minutoides, assembly GCA_902729485.2. Classification (NCBI taxonomy): domain Eukaryota; kingdom Metazoa; phylum Chordata; class Mammalia; order Rodentia; family Muridae; genus Mus; species Mus minutoides. The sequence continues at coordinate 428,423 of LR749696.1, read as the reverse complement.
CAAGAATCTTATGCTAACTGCAACACTGTGGTAACTTCTCGACTTGGAAAAAGAAGTTTGTTGGCGTCTACTGACAGGTCATATAAGTGAGTATTTATCACAGACGTGAAGCACACACCTAACACAGATTCTCCTGCAAAATCCCACACTTAGTTCAACATGAGGCTGGGACGATGACATGTGTGGGTCTCAGTCAAAATACAGGTCACTGAAGAGGTTATATAAATTACCTTTAGCTACGAGAAATATAAATGAACTCTGTGTTTAGACTTGGATACATCCTTAGGGTATTATGAAATACTCTAAAATCTGAAAACAAAATTAAAACATTACTGGTTCCAAGCATTTTGTACGCCCAACCTGTAATAAAAATTCTCTAAACTGACAGCCATCTGCCTTTTGGGATCTTATGCACACACATAGAAAATATCATGTGGGAAAAAAATGGTTTTATATTATGAATCCCATTCAAACAGTGGTTTGAGTAGGAAGGAGTACGGTTCTGGACAGAGGATATTAGGATTGTTAAGAGAATTACACCTTCAGAGGTGAAAAGCTTGCTTTGTATTAAAAGAGGTATAGTATATTAATCATAATTTTTAAATCTTTATTTCTTGGGATGGAAGCATTGCTGACTTCTCAGAGGAAAATTGTAGTTTTGTGGCAACTGCTACAAACCAGTCTTACGAAGGCTTCTCATTGTCTTGCCGTGTCAGACACCACCCACGGGATAGGAGGGTTTCCGTCGTTCTTCAAGCGCATGAGTTACTAAGAAGAGGAACACGATGTACTGTTAGTTAGTGCCTTAGGTTGGGTTTTTTATCTTAGACTCACTAGAGCAGTGAAATAGTTAAATGCTACCAGTTAGCTTGCTGATGACATAGATCCTGACTTGGGTTTTATCATGGTAGTAGTGTCCTGTTACTTTTTGCTCATGCAGATTCAAAGTGAAAATTTAAAATTCAAATATATGGAGTCATACTTCATAAATGATAAAGGTCTAAATTTAGAAAACATTTTAAAGTAGTGATAGCAGAAGCTGGATAAAATGGCAGTTAGAAGGACAGCACTGAGGGTCTTTCAACGACAAAACAAACTCTTAAACTCTGCTTTCTTAGACTTTTGGGGGGCATGGGGGTTTCCAAGACAAGGTTTCTCTATGTAGCCCTAGCTGTCCTAGAACTTGATCTATAGACCAGGCTGGTCTCGAACTCAGAGATCTGTCTGCCTCTGCCTCCCCAGCACTGGGTTAAAGGTGTGTGTGTACTAGAGCTTTTCTAAATGCAGTAGCTCTATTCACTGCAATATTTAATGACTTAGGGACATTTTTCTGCACTTCTTGTCATTGAATTTGGAGTTACAGTATTTGTCAAATAGTCTCGATAAAAATGAAACTAAACATTGTAATAAATTTTATATATTTTTTTATTAACAGCTATCATCTTGGTAGTTTTGTGACAGGGCCCATAGATGCACTTAAGCACAGAAACATTACAAATTGTTCATAGTCCTGGGACAATTATTGTCCTCTCACGGATGAGGGAATTAGGCTCAGAAGTTTAAAGATGGTGGTCATGGAAGGGCTAGGGAGAGAGTTAGAACTCTGCCGCCTCCTAGTTCCATGGCAAGGTCATTGGCTGCTGTGTCCCTGTTTGTGGACGCACAGGGTGGGTGGCTCTGGGCCACTGTCAGATAAGAGTGTGTTCTTTGTTAAGCCCACACATGCAGAAGGCAGGAAATGGATGCCTCAAGGGTGAGGTCGCTTTTCATGTGCAGCTTTTTCTTTTTTTTTTTTTTTGTAAACTAATAACAAAGGTTAATCAGATACCAGTCAAGGGCATTAAGGCTGCCAGTAATCTCTACCACAGACCAAAGGATGCTGACTGGTCCCCAGGGGTAGGTCTGCGATGCTCAGAAATGCTCAGTCTTCCTTTTCTCTGGGACTATTTCCTACTTCCTTGATGCTCAGGAAAGCATTGCTTACCTTGATATTAGAGCCTTCTTCACTCTCTGGGGCTGCACTTTTGGGGGCATTATCTGATTCCCCTAGGGACAGTGAGCTACAAAGTAGGGCACTCCAAACAATGAGCTGAGGCACTAGGAGGGAGTATGTGAAGGCATGCTGCTATTTACTTTAAAATCTAAAGTAGAGATTCAGCTTTATCAACACTAAAATAGCACAGCTGTGGGTATATAGACAACCGTTAGTAAGGGTGAGGTGGCTGGGGTGTGCACTCAGTCTTCAGGTTTTCTTGTTAACAGTGTTTGGAACTAACTCTTGGAAAGAAAGCTCCCGTGGGCAGGGCATGTCTTGTTCTAACTGTATCCCCCACCCCTACCCCTGAATCCTTTGCTAGCACTAAATGATCGGTCCCCAGTTAAAGGGATTTAACCCTTCTGAGAACCAGATTGACTCTGGTTTTCCCTTCCTTGTGCCATCCACCCGGCCTAAAGCTATGTCTTTTTCAGGAATTTGCTAAGACCTGACCAGATAATTAAGCTGCTTGCGAAGTATAAAGTGGATGTTGCCATGGAGAGGAAGATGGAAACACGCAAGACAGGTGCCTCCTAAGCAGTAGTTAATGTAGGTGGGAAGGCAGAAGCATGGCACAAAGGAACCGCTAAAGGACTCGTGGATTTGACAGGACGTGCGCTGGGCACAGAGCTTCCCTGGGCATAGAGCTCTGCTGAGCTGCTGTGAGCTTAAGTACCTTCCAATGGTACCACCCTCCAGCTCCCCCTCAGAGCTGCAGAAAGCAATGGAGTGAGTCAGGCTTTGGGAAAAAGAAAACAGCTCTGCGACTGTCCTGGTCAGGTGATCTTGGGCAAGTCCCCAGCAATCCCCACCTTTTACCCCAGGAAAACTGTTGCCCTCCTACACGTTAAGTGGGACTAGGTGGTTTTGGAGGAGTCTACGTGTTCTAAAGCAGCCCTAAGTATTAGTGAAGCAATTGATGAAAGCAACTGACATTTTGAGTTTGCAATTAGATGAGCTAAAAATATCATATTGCCCCCAAATCTTCCATGGTTCATGACTGTCCATCCTCAGGCACTAGATGTCTGTGTGATGCCTCTGGACCATCCAATAGAGGGGGGCATGTAGCCACTTCAATGTCTGTTAAAGCCATAATGCATGTCAAGGACAAACAAGTAATGAAATAGTAGACACATTTCATGCTTATATCTACAAACAATATACACATATGCATAGAAAAGAGCTGAAAAGAACCCACTATATTCTTAAGAAAACTTTTAGATGTATGTATTTTATATATATGGCTATTTGTCCTGCGTGTATGCACACTTGCATATGTGGTGCCTGAGGAGGTCAGAATGGCTATGAGCTTCCATGTGGGTGCTGGAAATCAAACCTGGGCTTTTGGAAACTTGTGGCTACAAGTGCTTTTAACCATGGAGTCATCTCTCCAGCCTCTATAACCATGGAGTCGTCTCTCTAGCCTCTTTAAAGTCTATTGTGTTGTTTGTTTGCTTTTATTAAACTGTTCTAGGAATTAAAAATAAGTGCTTTTAAACTAAGCAATAAAGTCTCGTACAAATATGTCATCATTTCTGTAATAAGGGGTACCGGAGTCTTCAGGAGGCAACTCTCCCAGAAGCAAAACTCTGACCTCTGTACTGGAACCTCTGCTGAAGGCTGCCAAGGCTCAGAGACTCTGTGCAGATCAGGCCTAGATGGGGACACCTGCTCACATCATCTGAAAGTTTCGCTGAATTACCTCGGGTAACTGGGGTTTCCCCAGCACTTAATGAGTTTGGTTTCTACACAAGGCTTTTGAACTGAATGATCTATAGGGACCTTTCTTCTCTAAAGACCAATGGTCTGAGTAACACTCCATGCAGAAGACCTGCATACAAAAGCAGACATGTCATATGGAGGCAAGGCAGTAGTTTCATACTCGCCCCAAAGAAAGTGAAAGATGATGTAACCCCCCTCCCTCTCCTCTCCTCCTCCCTCCTTCCACTGTTTAGTTAAACTTGCAACCTTCCACTTTAAAAGCTGAAAATTCAGATCTGTGTTTCCTAGCCTCCCTTGCAGCTATGAACAGGCATAAGGATCTGCCTTGGATTCTGGCTCAGGAACTGGGACCCACGACTGCCCTGACAGTGGCTCAAGCATCAGAGCCCAGCAGCCAGCACCACCCATGGGCCCATGGGTTCTTGCAGTACCAACCCACTCCCAGACTGACATGGACTTATTTTTTAAAAGAACATGGATTTATATCCCACACATACCCCCAGACAGTGTTTCTCAGCCCTGGCTGTCCTGAAACACACTCTGTAGATCAGGCTGGCCTAGAACTCAGAGAGATCTGCTTTCCTCGGCCTTCAGAATGCAGAATGCTGGGACTAAAGGCATGTCCCACCATGCCAGGCTCAGACATGTGCTTTTTTTTTTTTAGTAGAAAATAGATAAAGAAAAGATATACATTTCATTCCCTTTCTTCACCCCCCCATCCTTCTAGATCCTTTATTTAGAATGCATTCACCATGACTAGTTCTTACAGCCTCCACACAGACTGTATTTCTTTATTCAGAATGTAAACAACATCACTAGTTCTTACAGTCTCTACACAGACTGTATCTCTTTATTCAGAATATATACACCATGACTAGTTTCTTACAGCCTCTACACAGACTGTATTTTTTTCACTGTGTATATTCATTATACCTACTATAGGTTACGTAAGGATATTTTCATATATGTATTCAGTGTAATTTAAGTGTATTCTCCCCTTTCTCTCCCCTTTCTTTTTCTACTTCCATGTCATATTTACATACATGATGTTACAAAACTACATAAAATCTGGGAACCTCTTATGAGAGAAAACATGCTTGTTTTTCCAAGACTGATTCAATTCACTTAATGTGATTATTTCCAGTTGCTTTTTTTTTTTTCTGGCAAGAGACATAACTTTGTCCTTCATGGCTGAAGAAAAATTCTGTGTATACATTTATCAAATTTTCTTTATCTGTTTATTTCATGCCCTGTTGTTGGAGCCAAGGCTGACTCTGAAACATAGCTATCATGACTAGCACTGTGCAAACATTTCTACAGAATGTGTGAAAGCATTGGGGCCCTCTGGGTATATATCCATGAGTGCTACAGCTAGTAAGTAATTTTTTGTTTGTTTGTTTGTTTTTTGTTTTTTGAGATAGGGTTTCTCTGTGTAGCCCTGGCTGTCCTGGAACTCACTCTGTAGACCAGGCTGGCCTCGAACTCAGAAATCCGCCTGCCTCTGCCTCCCAAGTGCTGGGATTAAAGGTGTGCGCCACCACGCCCGGCTTCTAGTGCGTAATTTAGACCTGTTTTCAGTTTCCTGACAAACTTCCGTTGCTAGTTGGACCAGTTCGCATTCCCACCAGCGGTATACAAGACTTCCCCTCTGTCCGTATCCTCACAACATCTGTTGTTATCTTGTTTTCTTAACTGTCGTTGGGACTGGGATGAGATGGACTCTCGTGATACTCACACTTACAATGTTCACTGGCCGTTTGAATTTGAGAGCTGTACATCCCTTGTGTTAGCCCATTTGTTGACAGAATTCTGTGATTTCTTACTTCTCTGTGTTTTCTAGATATTAACCCTCTGTCAGATATAAGAGCTAGGAAGCCTCCCTCCCATTCTGCAGGCCGACCCTTCATCTGATTAATTCTCTCCTTGGTTATGTGGGCATATTAACTCAAGAGCTCCTGTTTAACAATTATTGGAATTGTTTCCTGAGCCATTAGAGGCCCAGTCGGAAAACTCCTGCCCATTCCATATTCTGGAATATTTTTGCACCTTTTTCCTCTAACATTTTCAGAGTTTTGGGTCTTATTTTAGGACACTCTATTCATTTGGACTTGATTGTCGTGTAGGGCTATGGGGTCTAGGTTGACTCTTCTGCATGTGGATACCCAGGCTTCCCAGAGCCATATTGAAGAGGCTAGGATGTTTTGCAGGCACCTTTGTCAGTCCGGCTTGTTCTGTCTCTTACAGTCTAATCCACTGATTAGTTAGTTGTTGAGATCTTTCACTTCCTTGTTTAGGTTTATGCCAAGTAACTGTTCTGTTTCTGTTTGTTTGTTTTAGACAATTTTGAGTGGGGTTGTTTCCCTGAGTCAGTCTTTCTTTCTTTCTTTCTTTCTTTCTTTCTTTCTTTCTTTCTTTCTTTCTTTCTTCTTTCTTCCTCATTCACTCACTTGCTTGCTTTCCTAAGACAGGCTCTTTCTAAGAAGGTCTTGGCTGACCTGGAACTCACAGAGATCCTCCTGCTTTTCAATTCTGGGATTTAAAATGTCTGCCGCCAACCAGGTGGGGCTACTGATTTTGTATTTTATTATTATTATTATTATGCTACTTAGATAAACATGTTCATTGTTTTTGTTTTGGGGGGGTTTTGGTGGGGGAGGGGAGAAGGGATAGAGTCTTTACGTGGTCTCTTATGTTTAGAATCAGACCATCTACTAAAAGGGATATTTTTACTTCTCCCTTTCTTGTTTGTCTCTCTTCCGTTTTCTTTTCTTGTCTTATTGCTCTAGCCAAGACTTTAAACACTATATTGAGTAAGAAAAGTCTAGGGACTGAGCAGATGGCTCAGAAGCTGAAAGTATTTGTTGCTCTCTCAAAGAAAGTTCTGTTCCCAGCACCACACGGTAGCTCACACCTGCCTGTAACTCCAAGGGAACCTAACATTTTCCTTCGTCTTCCTGAGGCAATGGGATTCATGTGCAGATCACACACAGACATAGACACAGACATACAGACATAGACACAGACACACAGACACAGACACAAACACAGACAGGTTTCAAAACTTTAAAAAAGTAAATCTTGGGCTGGGCGTGGTGGCGCACGCCTTTAATCCCAGCACTCGGGAGGCAGAAGCAGGCAGATTTCTGAGTTCGAGGCCAGCCTGGTCTACAGAGTGAGTTCCAGGACAGCCGGGGCTATACAGAGAAACCCTGTCTCGAAAAACCAAAAAAAAAAAAAAAAAAAAAAAAGTAAATCTTAAAAAAAAAAAAAAGAATAGAGAAAGCATACACCTTGTTTTATTCCTGATTTTAGTAAAATACTCTGAATTTTTCTACCAGGATATTGGCTATACCTTTGCCTGCTAGCTAAACAAGGCTAGAGTGTTGTCATGTTTTGTTGAGATATCTTCCTCTGCTCCTAGCATCTTCAGGACTTTTATCATAAAAGGATGTTGGATTTTGTCAAAAGCCTTTTGGAGTATTAAGGTGATGATGTGATGATGTCTGTCCTTGAGTCCATTTATATTATATATTGAATTTACTTATTATACAGAATATTAAACCATCCTGGCACTGCCCCAGAGATATTCTGAGTGGACACAAGCATGTTTATATTCTTAAGAAAAACAATACAAGTCACCATGCGTGCACATAGTATCATTTCACACATAGTTTCCCATAAGTTGTCTTTTAAAATTAGCTTGTATTAATTGTGCAATCTAATGGGTTCCCTGTGATATTTTTCAGATAAGAGTGTAAGCATTTTCATCAGATCATGTCTTTCTTTCAAACTTAACAATACACACTAGAAATAATTACACAAGTATAAAGACAGGCTTGTTCTTTTGCCTTGTTCTTTTCAATGACGATTCATGTCTTTCAATGAGTGCAGTACAATCTACGCAGCCAATCTGCTACTATGAATGGCTGAGCTGCTTACACTTTGGGGACTACAAGCAAATGCTCCAAGGATTTCCTTGGAAGCAGGCCATGGTGTCCAGTGCAAACAAATTCACAGGATAAATTTCTGATAGAGAAGTTGTTTTAGTCAAAGAGTATAATTTTGACAGTACCAAACTGCACTGCAGTTTTTGAGCCCACTAAAAATGTTTTAGAGGCTAGGCATGGTTGCTCATGCTCTTATTCCCAGCATTCAGGAGGCAGAGTCAGGCAGATCTCTGCGAGTTCAGAGTCAGCCTGTTCTACATAATCAGCGCTGGGACAGCCAGGGCTACATAGTGAAGTCCTGTCTCAAAAACAAACCAAAGAGCAAGCAAAGCATCTTAGACTTCTCTCCTTAGCATATCCTTACCTCATCACCCAGATCACGAGATCTTTGTAATTTGAGCTTCGTAATTTGAGGTTTTCATTTTTTTATTTAAATTATATTTGAAGCTGAACACTTTTCAATATTCAATGGCAGACATTTTAAACTACATTTATGACTCTTATCACTAATTTTTCTATTGGATTTTAACATGTTTTAAGTTACTTTCTAAGAAAGCCATATTTCATTCCATTTTTTTTCATGCCAATATATTTCCTAACTTATTTTTTGTCATTTAGCCTTGTTTGCTTTATTCAATTTTTCTTCTTTGTCTTGCCAAAAAAAAAAAAAACTTTTAATTCATTTTGGCTCACTGCTCTCTATTAGCTTAAGAGGGTTTTTAGTTGAGAAACCTCTCATTTCTAATACTGAAGTTGCAGTTGCACAACAACCAACACTTGATACTTCTGGTTAAGCACAGCAGATTCAACAAGTACACTGTGTTCCACTTCTCCCCAGACCTCAAGCAAAACTTAATAGTTTGGTTAAGCATGACACTCTGATGCTATAAAAGCCAAGAAAAAGAAAGAAAAGAAAAGAAAAGAAAAGGAAAGGAAAGAAAAGAAAAGGAAAAGAAAAGAGAAAAAAGGCACTGAACAACAGCAACAAAGTGTCCCCCTTTCTTCCCGTCCATATCTAACCCTGTGACTAGTTTCTCCAGTGTTGTTTCCAGGATCTCTTTATGCACATTTAAGCAAATAAGTATATAGGTAGGTACCCGTGCTTTATAGGAAAAGACTGCAAAGACAAACTACATGTGAAAGAAAAATGACACAATGTGTTTGTTTGTTTGTTTGTTTGTTTATTGTGTGTATGTTGGCTTTGTTTCATTTTTATTGGTTTGTTTTTGTTGCTTGTCTTAGTTGCTGTTCTATTGCTGTGAAGAAACACCACGAGCAAGGGAACTCTTAAAGAAGAAAGCATTTAACTGGGGACTTACAATTTCAGAGGGTTAGTTGATGATCATCATGGTGGGGAGCAGGAGGCATGGCGGGGAGCAGCAGATATGGTGCTGGAGCAGTAACTGAGAGCTTTTTATCTTGATCTGCAGGCATCTGGTAGAAAGGAAAGAGAGACTGGGCTTGATGTGAGCTTTTGAAACCTCAAAGCCCACCTCCAGTGACACACCTCCAACAAAGCCACACCTCCTAATCCTTCCCAAACAATTTCACTAACTGGAACCAAGCACTCAAACATATGAGCCTGTGGGGGCCATTTCCATTCAAACCACCATACCCAGACTGGCCCTGTAACTCTCCTGTCTTTGTCTTTGGAGTGCCAGGTTTACAGGTGTTTATTACCACTTCAGTACAAGATCATTTTTTTTCTAAAAAGATGTATTTATTTTATATACATTTGTATAATGTCTCTGTCTTCAGACACACCAGAAGAGGTCATCAGAACCTATCCTCGATGGTTGTGAGTCACCATGTGGTTGCTGGGAATTGAACTCAGGACCTCTGAAAGAGCAGTCAGTGCTCTTAACCGCTGAGCCATCTCTTCAGCCCAGCAAGGTTATTTTTAAAGCTAGACAAAGATGCATGGCAGTAACTGGATCAAGAGACCTGAGCAAGTTGAATTCTAGATCTGTGTTTGAGGATATTAAAGTAGCACACTTTACCTTTCATAACCCCCAGATGCTAGACAGTTTATGGACTAGGTGCTGGGGAATATAGATGAGGTTATAGCCAAAGCAAGATGAACTGGAAGTTACTGCAGGAAGCAATGAGACGGCAGAACTGCCTCCCCTAGTTGTTGCCTGGTGGTGGACTGTGACTTCCATGCAGGCTCCAGTGACTAGAAGTTTTTCTTCTGGCAGAAGAGCAAAAGATAGGAAAAGCAAGCCTGGCTGTATGGAAGTCCCTGAAAATGCTGACAAGAAACTACCCAAAAACTACTCTGAGGTGCATCTTAGTTACTTTCCTATTGCAACTTATAAAAGAAAGCCTTTGATTGGGGACTTACCATTTCAGAGGGTGTGTCCATTATCATCATGGCTGGAAGCATGGCAGCAGCAGGCACCCATTATGTCAGAGCAGTAATTGAGAGTTCATATCTTGAAATACAACCATGAGACACTGAGAGTGGTGTGAGGGAAGCCTCAAAGTATGCTTCCAGTGAAATGCTTCCTGTGATAAGGCCACACCCCCTGATCCTTACGAAACAGTTCCACAAATACATGAGTCTATGGGGGACATTCTCATTCAAACCACCACAGCCACCGAATGGAGACCTTGCTTTCTACCTTCTCCCTTACAACCCTGTTGTAGCACTAAAAACACAGATGGCCATCCCACAGTTAGCAAAACTTTCTCGGGGGCTCTGAGAGAAAATAATACCCTAAAGATAAATTGGAAACAGTGGCATGTTTATCAAAGAAAACCAAGTTACTGATGTCCTTAGAAAGATATATACATATACACAAAGTAAGAACACAATGATTGCTGTTAGGTTTCTTCTAATGAACTTTTTAGAGAAAAACAACAAAAACAAAAAAATCCCCAAGATTTTAGAAATGAAAATGTACCAGCAGAAACAAGACTCGTATCTGGAAAGTAAGCAAGGCAAAAGGATTAGAGATAGACAATAGGGCAAAAGTGATTCATTTCGGAGATGACCTCAGACCTCAGTGGGTATCTATCGGGGTGAAGTGAGACCAGGAAGCCTCTGGATCTGACTAGGGCGGGGACTGTCTTCTGAATTGTAGCTTCACTGGAAACCCTGGTGAGGACTATGCAGAAAGTATACCTTGGGTCTTGGAGGATGAATCAGTGGGTAAAGTTTCTGTGGTATAAGAATGAGGATCTGAGTTCAGATCACCAGTGCTGTGGTGACAGTGCCTCTCCTAGCCCCAGTACTGGAGGGGAGAGGGAAGGCAGGCAGATCCCAGGGGCCAGTAGGTTTAGCTCTAACAAGGAGCTCCAGATTCAGTGAGAGTTCTTATCTCTGAAAGGGAAGATGGAGAGCAGGAGAGAAAGACATCTGACTTCAATCTCTGGCTCCACAAATGCACACAAGGTTAAGTACATTGCCGTCACCACCTGTACTGCCTCATCATCTGCAAGATACACACACAGACACAGACACACATACAGAGAGACACACACACACAAACACACAGACACACACACACACAGACACACAGACACACTGACACATACACACAGACACACACAGAGACATACACACACACACACACACACAGGCACAGACACACACACAGGCACAGACACACAGACACACACACAGACATATACACAGGCACAGACACACACACAGGCATACACACAGGCACACAGACACAGATACACAAAACAGACACACACACACACACAGAGACACACACAATCTGCTTCAAAGTTACCACCTTCAGGGCTGAGGAAGGTATTTATTTCATCTCTGGTCACTAGATAAGTGTTGCTCTGGGGAAGAGGGCATTAATTTCGCAACACTTCCTGAATGAACCTTCAGTGGCTAGGGGAAAGGGCCAGACAAAAAGACAGATGAGCTGGGAATTTAGAAGACACTGACATGGTAATTGCCAAGTGAACAAGGGCAGGGCACTCAGGTCAGTGTCTCCTTCCGCCCTCTGCTTTCTCACTCACTGGAGGATGTGCTCCCAGCAAAACAATGGAGTAAATTCAGAAAGAGGAGGAGGCCAAGAAGGAAATCCCCAGGATGCTATAAAGAGATATTCTAGCTTGATAGCCAGCCGGCAGGCTTGGTGATCGATGAGTATGAATGCCAGTGGATCAGAAGGCTCTCGATCAAGAGCAGCTCTTTCTTTCTTTCTTTCTTTCTTTCTTTCTTTCTTTCTTTCTTTCTTTCTTTCTTTCTTTCTTTCTCTCTCTCTCTCTTTCTTTCTTTCTTTGAGTTTCTTTTTTTTTGAATCTTTTTTTATTAGATATTTTCTTCATTTACATTTCAAATGTTATCCCGAAAGTTCCCTATACCCTCCCCCATCCCCCTCCCTGCTCCCCTACCCACCCACTCCCATATCTTGGCCCTGGCGATCCCCTGTACTGGGGCATATAAAGTTTGTATGACCAAGGGGCCTTTCTTCCCAATGATGGCTGACTAGGCCATCTTCTGCTAGATATGCAGCTAGAGACACAAGCTCTGGGGGTACTGGTTAGTTCATATTGTTCTTCAACCTATAGGGTTGGAGACCCCTTCAGCTCTTTCGGTACTTTCTCTAGCTCCTCCATTGGGAACTCTGTGTTCCTTCTAATAGCTGACTGTGAGCATCCACTTCTGTGTTTGCCAGGCACTGACATAGCCTCACACGAGACAGCTATATCAGGGCCCTTTCAGCAATATCTTGCTGGCATATGCAATAGTGTCTGCATTTGGTGGCTGATTATGGGATGGATCCCTGGCTGCAGCAGTCACTGGTTGGACCATCCTTTTGTCTCAGCTCCACATGTGATCTCTGTAACTCCTTCAATGTGTGCTTTGTTCCAAGAGCAGCTCTTTCTAACTGACAGAATGCCAAATTGTTTAAACAGTGAGGGGAGAGTATGGGTTGTCAGTGACATATACATATAAACACGAGGCATATGGAAAACGAGACAATCGATGCCAGAGAGAGCAAAATGTTATTAAAGAGAGGAGATGGAATCAGAATGTATTCCTAACACAGATGCAAACAGTGCTTTCTTCTTCTTCTTCTTCTTCTTCTTCTTCTTCTTCTTCTTCTTCTTCTTCTTCTTCTTCTTCTTCTTCTTCTTCTTCTTCTTCTTCTTCTTTCCCCATGGTGATGTAAATACTCAGTATTAGGTTAAAATTATGCAGGTGTATAAGGCCAGGAAACACATGTGTCATGGATTATGAGTTGGGGTGAAAGTTAAATCCCCACCTTCTGCAGTGAAAGTCAATAGAGAAGAAGACCGAGAAGTAGCTATTTCGAGGTATGCTAATTGCAACAAGCAGAGTTAGTTAGAGAAGTCCCTGAAAGAGCACTTCTCTTGGAGGGGGTAATTTTTTTTTTTTTTGGTTGGGGAGGGTAATACAGAACAACTGCTTTGTTTTTTAAACTGCACATGCTAAACTTTGATATAAATGACCAACCTGTCTCTTCTTCATGAGAAAAGGAGAAGGTGAGAGGGAAACACTGTTCCCAGCCAGTGAGGACAGCAGGTGGGTAAATGAAGCTCCCCTGTTCCACTGCTCCTATGCCTCGCAAGCTGGTGTCTTTCTGTCTTCTGTTGGGGCAGAAGAAAATGTATGAGCAACTGGGAAATTTGGACTTTAAGATCTTTAAAAGACCCGTTAATGCAAAACTGACCTGGAGTCAGGACTTGCAGATTCGATTTATAGTCGTCATTTTAAATCACGCGGACATACCTTGTACAGTCTTGTATATAAATAATGTATATATGGCTGAACTTGCTTTGTTAAGATACTTGGTCCTCTTGAGACAACAGAATCTGTCAGTTTCTTTTTTTTAAAGATTTGCTTATTCATTTGTTGTATGTGTGGTGAAGGAACATGCAGAGGTCAGAGGAGAGCTTGCAGGAGGCACACCTCCCCTCTACCATGTGGATTTCCATGATGGACTGCTGGCTCTCAGGTTTGGTAGCAAGCAACTTTGCCTGCTGGCCCAGGTTCTCCCTACCACTTTCTACTTGTAGGTATAGTACCCCGGGAGTGAAGCCTCTGGAAGGCAGATTAATTCTACTTTCTCTTACTTAACCTTCCAGGCATCAGATTCTTCCTACATTAGAACGATGATGCTCACAATTCCTACTTAAAGATAAAATTCAAGAAGCTATTTTAGTAGCTCCCCCTCTTTTGTTTCCCAAGACAGTGGTCCCAGTTCCCTTCCCTTTCTTCCCTCGCTGAGTGCCGCTTCTGAGAATCCCAAGTGTGGCTTTTCCCCCTGGCTGTAGCTCTGAGCCTGCTGCTGTCTCAGAACTGTCAAGGGACCACTTGACCCACTGACCGATGCCTGTGACACCAGCCCTGGGGAAGCTAAACAGGGAGATTTGTGAGTTCTCAGCCAGCATGGGAGGTAAAGAGAAAGGGGTGGGGTAGTCATCTTGCTGAATGACTAGAATCTCCTAAATCCCCATCTTTGCCAATTTTCCTCAGCCTCCCCCCAACTCATCTCTCTCCTTCCCCCATGCCTGGCACCCGTCTTCCACGTCACTCTTCTGCCTTTCCTCCCTGTCTTATCCTTGCTTGACTGACTCTTTTTCTCTCACTCTCTAAAGGACAAGTGCCCACAGAGTCCCTGACCCCCCCCCCCCGCCCCATCTGCCGGTGTCTCCAGCACCATGCAAAGTCCCCTTGCTCGCTACTCTCTAGTGACAGTGATGTTTCAGTTCCTGCACCATGCTAACCTCTGCATTGCCTTAGGACCTGTTCCCTTTACCTGGATCACTTCCCCTGCCACACCCACACTGCCCCCATGGAAGCCCCCCATCTGGCTGCCCACCCCCAACTCCACTTCCTCAGAGTGGCTCTCACTAAGTCCTTTATTTTCCTCCCAGTTCCCTACTGTTCCGTTCTCTCTACGTTAAGGCTTTTTTTTTCTTTATTTATGTGGGTTAAAATGATAAAATTCATTGCTCTGTGAATATCTGCCTTTCTCTTCAAAGAATGCATTACATGAGGAGAGGATCCCTGTTAGCTGTATTTAACATCATATAGGCTGCATCTAACAGGCCTTGAAACAGTAGGTAAAAAATATTTCTTGAATAATCAAAGTACCTTTTTTTTTTTTTTTTTTTTTTGGTTTTTCGAGACAGGGTTTCTCTGTGTAGCCCTGGCTGCCCTGGAACTCACTTTGTAGACCAGGCTGGCCTCTAACTTAGAAATCCGCCTGCCTCTGCCTCCCGAGTGCTGGGATTAAAGGCGTGCGCCACTACGCCCAGCCAAAGTATCTTTCTCACGCCAGGCACTTGTGGATCACCCACTCACTGCCTTACACACAATTTCTGCATGAGGAAACAGAATCTCATAGAGACTAAGAAACAGGCCAAGATCTCATAGAAAATGAGTATGAGTGCCTCCCGAGCCTTGGAAGGCTACGGAGGAATCTTAACTACACATCTCCAACTGACAAAAGGCAGCCAGAAAGACTAAGTATGAACTAAGGAATTGCAACTCTAGGGACCTCCGCAGACACCCAAACCGTGGAGAGTGTGAAGGATTGCTGATGGCTGACAGACCCACCATTGACCCCAGAATGCCCCTCACATGTTTTGGGCTTGGACCCAGCTTGGGACCCTATTTTGTAATTTGTGGAACCTTTAGGAGACGGGTCCTGGCTGCTGGCAGTAGGTCACCAGGGACAGCCCTTTCAAGGTCATTCCTGGGAAGATGAATTAGTCTGTTAAGTGCCTGACATGCAAACATGAGAGCCAGCGTTTGGGTCCCCAAACCCACATTAAAATTAAGTGTTTTAATCCTCGGCATCCATTAGATAAAAGCATGAAAGCATGCCCAGTGGCTGAACAGAAAGAGTCAGGTCCCTAAAGCTGGCCAGGTAGCCTAACCTAAATGAATGAGCTTCAGATTCGGGGGTGGGGTGGGGGTGGGATCTCCATATCAAAAAGTAAAGTCAAGAGTGATTGGGGAAGACACCCAATGTCCTACATACATACACGCATGTACACCTGCATGAACATGTACACACACGTGAACATGTACCTCTCTCTCTCTCTCTCTCTCTCTCTCTCTCTCTCTCTTATACACACACACCCTATCCCCCTCCCTCCCTCCCTCCCTCCCTCTCTCCCTCCTCTCTGCTTCCTGCTCCACTTGACTTAAGGACCCTCTGCCTCTCACTCCCAAAGCCCCTAGGGGAGCTGGTTCCACTGCTGTGCCTTTTGAGGATGATAATCCTCTGAGACTACAAGGCCCACTAAACATTTCCTCCAGGAACTTGTTTTTTCCAGCTGTTTTGGTCACTGCAAAAGTAATTAATACAGTTGGCCCCAGAAAACCAGGTTGAGGGGGAGAAACAGAAAGAGTGGGGATTGTATTCAGGGGAGTGAAACCAGTCTAAGATCCTAAAGCTGGCTACGCGTCATTACACATCTGTCCAGACCCACGGTCTGTACTGCGTGGAAAGCTAACCCCAAGGCACACTCTCTGTTCCTTACAGACCCTCCTCTGCTTGGGGGTGATGGTGAATCTTTATTCTTTCTGCTCAACTTTTCTGTGAACTTGAAACTCCTCTGAAAAATGAAATCTTTGTTTATTTTTCTTTAAAAAGGCTCAGATCTGAGATTTTAAAATGTATTTGCCTCTTTTTCTTTCTCTTTTCTTTTTTTTTAGATAGGACTTCCCTATATTGCCCTGGCTAGCCTGGAACTTACTATGTAGACTAGGCTGGCCTAAAATTCACAAAAAACCCATCTGCCTCTGTCTCCTCCAGATTAAAGGTGTGTGCCACCATGCCCAGCGTATGACTCTTACTGTTAGTGCATTATGGTGTCTCTCAGTTGATAAATTCAATCCACTCAGCTTCCAAAGTGTGAGTGGCCACATGTCTTTCCTCTTAATTTCCATGGTTTCTCTGTAGCTCCCTCTAGCATTCATCCTGTAAGCAGTCCAAGCTTGATAATGGCATTCGGCTGAGGAACTGGGGTCACAGTGAAGACTATCCCACAACTTCCCCTGTAGCAGGTTTCTAAAGAGCTCTTTCGTGTGAGGGGAAAAAAGTGTGTGTGTGTGTGTGTGTGTGTGTGTGTGTGTGTGTTGTAAAGTTGGCCTGCTCCCCCCTCTCTCTTTCTCTCTCTCTCCCTCCCTCTCTCTTTCTTTCCCTCCCCCACCTCTCTCTCACACAGTCTGTGGGGCTCCCCCTCACCATCACATAGCTCCTTACTCAGGCCTTCTCTCTCTTCCTCTCACATGCATATTTTACTTTGTTTCCCCAACAAAAGTGCACACATCTTAGAACAGGATCCTAATAGACTTGTAAGCAAAAAGCAGAAAGATGCAATAGAGCACAGAGCCACATTTTGTTCCCTCCTCACAACCCAATCCACACAGAGAAGTCGACACTCCCAGTGCCTCAGAATGCTACTGCAACCCCAGTAGCTATGGTTACTGCAGTTAAGATAAGGGCATAGTGAAGGAGATCCCTGCCCGTTATTAATATTGTCTTATAATGAGACTGTGCTGTGGAGACGAAGACTTGTGAGTAGAGAGAGCACCGTGGTGACCGAGGCAGAGAGCAAGGCCACACAACAGAAGCCAGGAACCCCACAGACCCCCAAAGAGAGCTGCAGCAGCTTGACCTCAGAGCCTTGTCTGTTGTTTCCCCTGCTCAGTTGTGATGCCTCCCTGAGGCTGCATAGGGAGCTAAAGGCAAGGGTATGATCCCAAATGGGCAAAGGAAAGGAACCTCGCCTTATGCAGCAAGAGAGAGGATGACAGAGGGATTCAAATGGAGCTAAAGATACAACTTGCATGTGCAAGACGGTCTGTTCCCACCCCAGCAGAAAAGCAAACAACCCCCCAAACTACCTCAAACAAAAGCAAAAGAAAAGATTAATAATGATTTTTTAAAAATTCACTCATTAATTCATTATTGAGATTAGGTCTCACACAGTCGTCCAAGCTAACCTGGAACACATCATACAACCCTAGCTGGCCTCAAACTTGAATTGACCATTCTACCTCCGACTCTCGAATGATAAGATTACAGGCCAGAGCTGCCATTCCTGGTTTTGCAGCTAGCCTTTTGGGAAGGTGGATACTATGCAGTTTTACCTTGTTCTTTGCTTGGCATGTTTGGTTTATCCCATCCTATTACACCCATATGAGCATATTATTTCACTAACAACAATCCTCACCTGTCACTGAAGAACAGCTGCAAAGATGAAAGCGCCTGGCCAGTCTAGTAGGTCAGCTGGTTTCCCTGTGGGAGGCAGAGCAACTCCAAAGGAGCACGGCTGGGTGCAGTGGCCTGCATCCTCTCTCCATCTTTCAGCTTTCCAGGGGCTGCAGGACAGTGTGGGGATGCTGCCTGGTGCTGGCGGTGTGTAGAGCTGGTTGTGCAGACACAGCCCAGGAGGAGAGCTGGTGTGGCATGTTGGCTTTGGAAAGTCAACAAAGGAAAGCAAGAAACTCTGTTGCCAGTTTAAGCGAGGAAGGTTGGCTGGATATGGACAGTGTAGCACATCTGTGAAGTGGGGTTGGGGTGCGGCAGCTGAGAGGGAAAGAGGGGCCAAGATAAAGTAGGAATCCTAGCCAGGAATGCAAACAGTCCCTTCCAGCAGGAAGAATGCTCTACTTCCTCATTTCACCCTGGAAAAGCTCTGGGAAGTGCAGTAAACGCCATAACTTAATTATCCTTTTCCACAGCCCGTGGGAAATTGTTCTTTCCCAAGGGTGGGGGTTGTGTCTATGGTGAGCCACTCTTCTCTGAGCTCTGTCGAGGAAGATGTTACCAAAACGTGTAGCCTTGCCTCTAATTCATCTCATCAGGGGAAAAGAAAAGTCTAGAACCTCCTGTTTATTTGTGGGTTGTTTTGCCCCTCCCCCTTTGCACGTTCCTATTTCTCTCTAGCTTTATTCTAAGAAAAAGCTGGGTCCCCACAAGACTCATTCACAGCCCCAATGCTTTATGGAAGTCCCCAGTGTCCTTCTCCCATTTAGTGTCTCCTTCCATCCTCAAGATACTGTGGGAGCTTGGGTATATCACTTGTCAGCCAATAGCAAAGACTGGTCTCTTATAAAGAGAGCAGCTCTCTTACAAAGAGGCTCTGGCATATAGTTCCAGAGGCTCAAGTCTGATGGTCCACCTGATGATGCCAGAGGCCCAGGTTAATACAGGTCATCACGTGGGAAGAAACAAGGGTACATGTGTATGTGTCTGGACGCTCTCCCTCTTTTTTTTTTTTATTAAAAATATTTTTAAAGATTATTTTTAACTGTACAGTGCATGTGTGCAGGTACCCACAGAGGAATCAGGCAGTTGTGAGCCAGGGAACCTAACTCCTGTCCTCTGTAATGGCAGTATGCAGTTTAATGACTGAGCCATCTCTCCAGCTCCTTCTCTTCCTTTCATAAAGACTCAGCACTGGGGGCTCTCTATCTGTCTAATTTTAATCCTCTCCGAAAGCCCCACCTCTAAAGTCCATAGTGGGATTAAGTTTCTTCAGCCTTAATACATCACCACGGGGTTTAATTTCAACACACGGAGCTTGGGGGAGACTGGAGCCAAATGCAAGCCGCAGCAACAGGAAGCATTAATAACGTTAAGTAAGCAAAAGAATGGGGCACAAAACCTGCGTGCAGACTATCATTCTCATTGTGTAAAAGTCAATAAATGAACAAAAATTTATAAACCTTCAAGAAAAGTGAGATCGGAGAAAATAAAATAATGAGCTGGTAAAGATGAAAGAATTGTGGGGTTTTGGTTTTTTGTCTGTTTAAGATTTATTTTTTATTTATTTTATGTGCACACACTGTAGCTGTCTTCAGACACACCAGAAGAGGGCATTGGATCCCATTACAGATGGCTGTGAGCCACCATGTAGTTGCTGGGAATTGAACTCAGGACCTCTGGAAGAGCAGTCAGTGCTCTTAACGGCTGAGCCGTCTCTCCACACACACACCCTTATTTTTTTTTATTCTTCATGTTCTTAATGTTTTTTATTTAAATAATTTTGAGGGATTTTGCTTGTTTTGATTTTTTTTTTTTTTGAAAGAAGGTCTTACTATGTAGCCCAGGGTCGGCTTCAAACTCATACTCTTCCTGCCTGGGCCTCCTGAGTTTACAGAAGTGAGATCACAAGCGTGCACTACTATACCTGAATTAGAAAATTAATGTTGGGGCTGGTGAGATGGCTCAGCGGGTAAGAGCACCCGACTGCTCTTCCAAAGGTGATAAGTTCAAATCCCAGCATCCACATGGTGGCTCATAACCATCCGATCTGGCTCCCTCTTCTGGAGTGTCTGAAGACAGCTACAGTGTACTTACGTATAATAAATAAAATAAATCTTTAAAAAAAAAAAAAAAAAGAAAATTAATGTTAATTAATAATTAGAAATTAACTAATAATTAGAAAATTAAGGTAATACAGAATTCTCTTGTAATTAAGGAAGAGACTTGTTACAATGGGGTTAGGACAAAATTAATAATAACAACTGCTGAAAGGAACAGAGTAGAGAAGTCTGTAGAAGCCTGTTGTTGATAAGGTGATGTGGATGTGAACTTGTGAATCATTCCACTTGTGTCTGAGCTGAGGTCGAGATCTGATCCACGAACCCTTAGGGAAGGCTCAAAGCCACTCCTCACCCTTGCCATTCACCAAGGGGAGGGAGGAAGACTTCAGACATGGTAGGCAGTCATGAGCTGGCAGAGGCACTAAGTTTAGGGGCTTCTAGCATGCTTCAAGGATGGAGCACTGCAACTGTGTTACCATTTATTTTTAGAAGTCCTGTCCTCGGGAGGCGGGCATTCTGTTCACCTCTCGCTGAATTAGCTGTGTTCCACACAGCCTTTGGACTTCTTTCTGCTGTAGCAGCACTCGGATCAAAGCACGTGTCAGAAAGAGAAGTGAAAAACACCAGATGTGAGCGAAACCACAGGGGGAGTTTTCAGCCAGGCGGTGTACACCGGATGACCCCGTTTGGAATGTGGCCCAGGACCGGGATAGACTGACCAGCAAAGGATGAGACGGGACACACAGCCGTTATTGATCCCGATTGGAGCCAAATGCGGTTAACTTGGTCTATGACCTTGCTCAAGTCATTGACCTCTGCATGACTTTCACCATCTGGGCAACACATGGGCTGCTCATTTCCTCTCAGGAAAAAAAACTCATGGCAACCATGTTAGTCACAAAAGTAAGAAGGAAGCAGGACCTGGTGACCTGGTGGGTGGTGACATATTATATCCGAGAACGTGAATACCACAATATAGACGTGCAGGTATGAATTTTATGAGAAAAGTGTGTATGAAAATACAGGATTAAAGACTGTGCCACATTAGTTCAAGAGTAAATAATCTTAATATTGACAATTGAAGGGTGTAACCGGACTTTTTTTTTTTTTATTCTTTCTTTGCCTAAGGCTCTTCAGAAATCCTGGGGTCAGACTAAAGCCCTAGCCTGACACATACTTAGGGAAGTAAATGTTAGTAGAGAACGGAGCTTACTCCAAATTCTCACTCTTTGCCACTTAGATGCTGTGTGAACTTGCAGAAATTATAGTTGTGAATGTCAGGTTCCTACTCTACTATACGAGGCCAATGCTAAGATATACCTCATGGGCTTGTGAAGACTGAATAAAGTAATAAACCAAAAGAGACGAGGAGAATGGTGAGTATGTGTTTTTTGTTGTTGTTGTTGTTGTTGTTATCCAATAAGAAAAAAACTCTGCTTTAAAAAACCTTTTTTTTTTTTCCCTAAATCTTGCGGAGTCGAACCTTGGACCTCATGCACGTTCACTAAGTACCATAATGCTGGCCTACATCTGAGCCCCGCTTGGCTTTCTGTTTGACAAAGTCTCACTAGCTTGTTTTGGCTATCCCTGAATTCTTGCTGTCCTAAATTTGCCATCCTCCTGCCTCAGCCTTTTGAGTAGCTGGGATTGCAGGCCTTCACCATCCGGTTTGGTAATCTCTGTACTTTTAAATTTGGTTTGAACTTTGTCCTGCATGTTTCCCGCTTGCTTGCTCTATTCAAGAATATTTCCCAGATCAGATGAGGTAGGATGTGTTCAGGGAGGTGTGGTCTTTTTGCAGCTTGTTATACCGTGTCTAGTTGATACCCCTGGGAGGCCTGCTCTTTTCTGAGGGAAATGAAGAAGCAGTAGATCTGAGGTAGAGAGAAGGTGTGGGGAGGGGGGTGCTGGGAGGAGGGAGAGAAGGGAGGGTTCTGCTCTTGGGATATATTGTATGAGAGAAGAAGAACGACAGAAGAATCTTTCCTATCTTACTCATCTGTGCAGCACACTGGTCCCTCTAGACTTTAAACTAAGCTTTAGTCACTAGGCATCAAAGCCATTTCATTCATCTATTCCTGTCTCAGCTCCTCTGAGTCAGGCTGATGCCACAGCAGAAGTCTCTGAAGCATCCATGAGTCCTTTGCTCTTTCACCCATGGGCCTCTGATGTATCAGGATGCCCTGTCACCACTAAGGCTTAAAAAGTCTGATTTCTCTCTCTCTCTCTCTCTCTTTAATAGGATAGCTCACAGCTAAGGCCTCAGGGAGACACATGAGGAATCAGGAAGAGGAGTCCTGATCTAGAGATGAATTCCTGCCTCTTCCCAACCCTTCAGGGTGGCAGAAGGCTATGGTACCACGTCCAGGAGCCAACATGCTGGAATTCATCTTGGGTCTCCTACTGAGGAAATGACTCTACACAAGAATATGGGAGACGAAAACCCAAAGTGGGCCCATGAGAAACTCGATAGTTAAGCTTCAGGCCTGTTGGGGAATGATGGACAGACCTTTCAGAGCTTCTGAAAGTTAGGGGTCACATTTCCTAAAGATCTAACAGGAAATTGATTCCAAAGAGCAGAAAGAGGTACAGGGAATCATGGAATTGGCCTGGTCTAGCCATCTTGAGAGGCTTGGGTCGTGGAGTTTTCAGGTTAGGGTCTGTGGCTTCTGGGGCACTGTGTGCCTTTCAGTTCCTGAGAAACTGAGTCACTCCCTCAGGTAGTGAGACATTCAGGCCACCTGTATTCTCTGCATTCCAAAGAAGTCGGCAAATCATATAAGAAGGCTGGACAATTAGTCTTAGACATTAATCTTGTATGCCATCATTGTATCCTGGCAGTTATAATTCTATTCTTCTTGGTAGCTGCCATTCTATTCTGTATCTGATAAGGGTATATAAAGTCTGACTGCTTGCAATAAACTTGTCTCAGCCTTAGGTTTTGGAGACCTAAGAAGATTCCCACTGACCATTTCAGGAGACCCTGGTTTGGTAAATAAGCACTTTCCAAGAGTACTCTTTAAAAATATACTTATTTATTTTTAATTGTGTGCATATGTGTGTATGTATATGCATGTGTGACTGCAGGTATGCTTGGAGTTCAGAAGAGCACATCAGATCCTCCTGTAGCTAGATTTATAGGCAGTTGTGACCTCCCTGATGTGGGTGCTAGGAACTGATCCTGGGACTCCTGCAGTGAACCATTTCTCCAGCCCCACAAGACACTCTTGACTTCCACACCTGCCATACATGGTTGTGTGAATCAAGGGAAGAAAGGCAACGTCTCATTGCCAAGTCAGTAGCTTGTAAACCCCGGGGCCTGTGTGGCTCCTATGCTCTGATCCTGTGTGGATTAGAACCTATAAAATATATCTATCTTAGTCACTGTTCTATTGTTGTGAAGAGGCACCATGACCAAGGCAACTCATAAAAGAAAGCATGTAATTCAGGGCTTGCCTACAGTTTCAGACACTTAGTCCATTATCATCATCACGGGGGGGGGGGGGGAACATGGGGATAGAACCGTAGCCAAGAGTTACATCCTGATCTGTAGGCAGAGAGAGAGAGAGAGAGAGAGAGCAGAGACAGAGCAGAGACAGACAGAGAGACAGACAGAGACAGTGAGAGAGGCTCGGCCTGATGTCAGCTTCTGAAACCTCAAAGCCTCGCCCTAGTGACACATTCCCCTACAAAGCCACTTGTACTCCAAGGCCACACCTCCTAATCCTTCTAATCTCAGAGTCACTCCCTGATGACTAAGCATTCAAATCTATGAGCCTATGGCAGCCAGTTTTATTATACCCGTGGTCTGTCAATTAACACTGCTAAATAAATGAAGACTGATGGAATATTAAGCTCCTGGCCAAGGATACAAAAGACTGTCTCAGAATTTTGTTTTTCTTTTTAGTTAGAAAAACATGTCAGATGGAAGTATTTTTTTAATCAATGGGAAGAAGAAGAAGAAGAAGAAGAAGAAGAAGAAGAAGAAGAGGAGGAGGAGGAGGAGGAGGAGGAGGAGGAGGAGGAGGAGGAGGAGGAAGAAGAAGAAGAGGATGAGGAAGAGGAGGAGGAGGAGGAGGAGGAGGAAGAGAAGGAGGATCCTTCTTTATATTATCAAGGTCTACAACTGATACAATTAGTGAGTACCGGCTGAGATGAGTCTTCTAGGGGCTTCAGCCTACTCACAGAACCCAAGGCACGGCAGAGAGAATGGATGACTAGTTCTCACTTGAAGCTTGGACTTAGATGGTCCTCAACTCAAATTGCATCTCAAGTTCCTCTTTCATGCTGTTGAGGTCTGGGCAAATGCAGCCGGCATGATCATCTATCTTCCCATTTGTACAACACAGATAAGCATTCCCACCTAGCAGGGTTCTTAGTATTAAACAAAGTGATATGATTGAAGGCACTTAGCGGGATAGGTACTCCATAAGCCTGCCATTCCTCTTTTCATTTAGAGATAAGGACAGAGCCTGGAAGCCTGGGGACCCATGGCCAGCCACTGTCTCTCCCAGATCAAAAGCCCTGCTTCCCTGACTTCTAGTTTATCTGTGTTTCCACCAGTTCAGAATGAGAGCTGCAGTGAAGACAGTTAAAACTGTGTTATTTGGTGGCTCCCTAATGCTGGAGGGGATGAAATAAGACAGAGGCATAAAAAGGACAAATGCCTCCTAGACTCACACAAGGTTTGCCCAACTTCCCAGAGTTTACACAGCCTGAGCACACACCTACCGTGGTAGGGAAGTGGCAGAGAGGTGCCAATATGGGATTATGATTATATCACATCAACCCACAAAGTAAATAATCCTCCTGTCCACAAATGAAGTGGGTGTGATGAAGCGTGCCCTCCCCCATCTGGGTCTCCTAGGGTCATCCCATATCTACTTTTCCAGAAGGTTCAACAGAAATCTTTTTCGTTGGAATTCTGAACTTACAGAGATACAAATTTGGCAGAGAAATGGAGAGAAATTAAAGTGGATTTACAAAAGAAATCATTAGAGGCCTGAGATTGGCTCTCTGTGGGAATAAGAGTCTAGACCAGACTTGGTGCCTGACTGTTTGTTCCCTAGCACGGCCAGGAACTAGCTGGGGCTCTGAAGAATTATCTGCTCTGAATATCTGCTCTGTCACCTACGAACTAGCACCAACTAGCAGCTTAGCATACACTGAGTGCAAGGCACCTCTAAAGTTTTCTTTTATCTTGGAGGGACCTGCAGGGGATATGCAGTAGTCCTCTGGTTTACAGATGGAGAGGTGGAGGTGGAGAGATACTGTGACTCACACAGCTTCAATCAACTGCTGAAAGATACTGACTGTTCTGCATCCAGATTATAGCTAACCCCTAGGCTATTCTACCTAACATGTGAGGGGAAAGCGGTTGCTGAATCTCAGAGTCCTTTGAAAGATTTTAGGCAGATGTCGGCTCCAATCACTCAGAGGCAATATCCTCGCGCAGAATGCTTGTGTTTAAACTCCTGTTCTGCTCACTGACTCTCTTAGTCATTGCCTCCCTCTGATCTATGAGCATCAAACCACAATTGTCTTTCATCTCCTCTGTGTTTGCTGTCTGTGCTCCAACACATGCTACTTCTTGCCAGCAGGAATGTGAATGGAAGAAGCCATGCTTTCGCTCTCTGTCTCTGTTTCTGTCTCTGTCTCTGTCTCTGTCTCTCTCTCTCTCTCTCTCTCTCTCTCTCTCTCTCACACACACACACACACACACACACACATACACACACTCACGCACACACACATGCATACTCTCGAACACGTCAACATCCACCCACACGTGTACATGCATATTCATGTTAGTGTGGTGTACCAATATGTGTTTTTAAAAATTGACAGACAGTTTAAGAGTATATCATTATTGTATCATGTGTAAGTAACACCCAGAATTAGAGTTTGGAATGGAAAAAAAAAAGCTGTGTTAAAATGACAGAAAACGGAAGATGCATCTACTAGGGAGACTAACAGCAGAGAAGGGGTTCTCAACCTTCCTAGTGCTGTGACCCTTTAATACAGCTCCTCACATAGTAACCCCAACCATACAATTATTTCCATTGATACTTCATAATAACTGTAACTATCTACTTTTATGAATTGTAATATAAGTATCTATGTCTTCCAATGATCTTAGGTGACCCCTATGAGAAGATGGTTTGACCCCCTAAGGGGTCACTGCTTTAGAACCTTCTGAGTTCCTCTCCAATCTTGACTGCTATTGCAAGGGTAAGCAGACCCTTCCCCTGAAGGGACAATGAGTCAAACCTCGTTTCTTCATTTGCTGACTCTGAACCTTCACTCCGGGCACTGGTGGTCTTCCGACTGTTTTCTCTGTGACCTCCGGTCACATCTATGGAGTCTTCCCTTCCATGTTGGGGAATGGCCGGTCATTCGCTCAGTTTTTGTTCATTCATTCATTCATTCATTCAGACCATGAGCAAATGGTTTAGAGATTCCTTTAATCATGTATACTCCACACCACGGGGACACTGAACAAGGAGTGATTCAGTTAAGTAATACTTGCTGAAAAGTCTGATAATATTGTTTGGGTATTTCCTCTACCAGAGTGAGTGCTATACTAAGACTTTCTTTTTAAAAAATATTTATTTATTTATTTATTTATTTATTTATTGGTTTTTCGAGACAAGGTTTCTCTTTATAGCCTTGGCTGTCCTAGAACTCACTTTGTAGACCAGGCTGGCCTCGAACTCAGAAATCCGCCTGCCTCTGCCTCCCGAGTGCTGGGATTAAAGGCGTGTGCCACCACGCCTGGCTAAATTATTTATTTTATTTATATGAGTACACTGTGGCTGTCTTCAGACACACCAGAAGAGGGCATCAGATCCCATTACAGATGGTTGTGAGCCACCATGTGGGTGCTGGGAATTGAACTCAGGACCTCTGGAAGATCAGAGGGTACTCTTAACCACTGAACCATCTCTCCAGCCCATACTACGATCTTCTAAGAAACCTTTGTAGAGAGTAAGAGGGAAGATCACCCTCAGTTGTAATCAATAGAGAACACTTACGGGCCTCTGAGTAAATGTTCATACCCTGCATTATTCTTAGCGTGATTATTAATCACCTTACTTATAGAGCCACAGATCAGAAAGCCGAATCCCTTGCTGACCATCTCAGAGGAGGGTGGAACTGGGCTGAGCATCTCAGTTTTCATGCTTCAACCCCATTTGAGGAAATTGTCCCTTGAGATTGAAATCACAGAAGGAAAAAGGAAGTGCCTCGAAGGAAGGATCTGTGTGACAGGTTTTATGGTGGGTGAGTAGGGCAGAAGTCTCCAGCCGCAGCAGAGCTCAAGGGAGAGGGCAGGGCCTGGGCCTGAACCACAAACTGCGGCACTGTTCTCATTTGCTTCCTCAAATGCTCTGTCTCCCCCTCTGCCCCTTCACGGAGCACATTTCCCTCCTCCTTTACCTTCCGTTCGCCCAGTTCTCCACCTGCTGCTCTCAAACCCAGCACTTCATCTTCGTGCAGGACGGGTCCCTGGGCCTTAGCCACACCCACTGACAGGCACTGTGGCACCCAGAGAAGATGTGTCTTTCAGAGTACTCATTCAAGATCTAACGTCTTCCCAGCCAGACCTCAGCACTCAGAAATCATCCACTGTGTGTGCTGCCTATACTGCGCCTTTAAGGCATGCAGTGAGTGTATTTGTCAAGTGCAGAGCAGGCTACAGCTGACGCTGATGTTAAAAGGGGAGAGGAAAATGTTTAAGGAAAAGGTGGGAAATCATCTAGTGGGGACGGGGGGGGGGGGGGGGGGGGGGGGGGGGGGGGGGGGGGGGGGGGGGGGGGGGGGGGCGGGGAAGATGCACTGCTATTTTGCTGCTATTTTGCTTGAGAACACTCTAAGTAGTGAGGATGGAGGAGATGCAGAGGCAGCAGTTGAAACTCATGGAGAAGCCCTGTGCAGTCCACACGGGTGATTGGGGCAATCAGCGTGCATCCTGACAGCCCCGAGCTGTGATAGACCTCTGGTAGCTGAGCCTGTAGCCATTCTCCAGGCTCCTTTTGTTTACTGTGTCTGCTGCCCTCATCTAGGAAGAGATAGTAGGCCCTGCTATTCACAGGGACGGGGCACAACTGAGGGAACACAGCCTTAAAGAGCCTAAGGAGGGAAGGAAGGATTCCACCAAGATGATCCCTTTCTGCCTCCACCCTCTTGGAAAGCAAAGGATGCCCGTGGTGGGACTTTAGTCAGGAAGGGTACACCTTTAAAGGAGTGAGAATCGTTTTGGACTCTGAACTCTCCTCCCAATTCCCCCACTCCCCACCATCACCCTCCCTTACTCCCCATCCCCTACCCTCAACCCCCTTACTGGCCCCCACCCCAAACCAGGCTCTCTATCCTCTGCAGAGCTACACAGCATGCCTGGACCATATGCTCTGTGCTTCCTCCTGGATGGGGCAGTACTGAGGGAGGACAAGATGCCCTCGCTGGAGCCACGTTGTTTATGTTCCCACTCCCTCACCCTGGGAAGCCCCGAGTTCCCACACTCACTGAGGCAGGAAGGTCACCACGGACACCTCATCTGTCTGGGCTGCTGACTAACTACAGATAAGCAGCAGCTGTCTTCAAGTTAGGGTCCCCTCCCAGATTGTCCACCCTGACCCCAGGCAGCATACCCACCCTTATGGCCCAGGGCCTCCCTTGTGCCCCCAGCTTCAGCTGACCATGGACATGGGGTGGCCATGTGGGGACTCTGTGCACACTCACTTTTGTAGGAGAAACAAGACATGACCCAGGAATCAAGGGGTCTTGCCTTCTAACAGCCAGCTGCAGAGAGAGCCTGCCACCTTCCTCACCTGGCCTTGCTGAAGGCTTTGCACCTCTCCACCTCTCCCCTGCATACATTTTCTCACAAAGACTGTGACCATGCTCTGTGAAGATCGGCAGGTGGTGTGTGTGTGTGTGTGTGTGTGTGTGTGTGTGTGTTTGCGTCCATTCTGTAGAAGAGTAAACAGGCTCAGGATGTTCCAGAGACTTGCCCAGATTTGCACAGCTAGTCAGGGGTAAAGGTTGTGTTTTTGCCTCCCGTTCACGGGGCTTTCCACCACCCCTTGTGTGCACACAAGCAGAGTGGATACAGGTCTCCAGTTCTATCTCTGAAAGACCTATTCTCCTAGCCTTGACCTGTCTTCCACCCACACCTGGGATGCAGTGGGAAACGCTTCAGGCTTTGAGAATTGACTTTCAAACGACTGCACAGTTACACGATTTGGGACTTGATTTCTTAGACTACCTGCTTCCATGTATATGAAACAGAGAGAGCAAGTTGCCTAAGTTGCAGGATGGTGTAAGGATAGCAGGAAGTATCTACTCTGTTTTTCTACTCTTGGGTAGTTGAAATCACCTTGCACGCATTGACTCACTGAACTGTCACGACTCCCTGTTATTTCACTCACTCTATGCTACTCTGGTCCAGAAAACAATAGCAGAAAAGGAAAGAAACTCATCTCAAGTTACACAGCAAACAAACGTCTGTCAAGAGCCCAACTCATGCTGCTGATCCCAGAGTCTAGGGTTCAGCCTCCGTGCTATGAAAATTATATTTATACTCCACGTTAAGTGG
The DNA here is from genome assembly GCA_902729485.2 of Mus minutoides. Classification (NCBI taxonomy): domain Eukaryota; kingdom Metazoa; phylum Chordata; class Mammalia; order Rodentia; family Muridae; genus Mus; species Mus minutoides. The sequence goes on along the minus strand of LR749696.1, from coordinate 398,838 downwards.
AGAATTGGAACAGGTTTGGTTTGATTCACAAGGAAAGGAACAAATGGATTAGCAAATCAAAGGCCTCCCTGAACTACCCCTAGCTTTTTCTGCTGTTGCTGCTAACTTCCTAGCCTTACATTTACTCTTTTAGAAGTCACTCTGGAAACTTCCCAATGTCTGGAGATATTTAATGGTACTGCTGACCTCTCGGATCATAGCATAGATGATGCTCAACATGCCCCAGGGCCCAGGACAGTCCCTCACAAAATGTCAACATGATGGGGTATAGAAACTGCTTTAATACTGAGCATTTAAAATAGACTCAAGAGGATTTTAATCTTGAAATGCCCCCGTGATATCTAAATTTGTCACACAGAATGGAAAATAACACCCTGCATAAAATCTATTGATAAATTAACATTGTTCAAGATATGTTGTTATTGTGGGCCACTGATGTTACAAGCAGAAGAAATGTGGTCAGATGGAGTTGGGACTTGCGGTAGAATTAGAAAATCAAGGCTATTTTCTCTGTCAAATGATTCTACCAACTCCAAGATTGCTGACGTCTTCCGATATGGTGATATAGATGATAAATAAACTCACAGCAATGCCATGTCCTCTCGGCATGCAGCCCTGCAGTTCCCAACAACTCTCAGTCAGGAGACTCTTGCTTTGTTCTGTTTTCTCCTTACTTACACATCAAACCCACGGCAGAAGTCTCACCTTCTTGACTCCTTTTGGAAACCTGTATTTCCAAAACAGTAAAACTTTACTTTGCAAAATAGAGCTCTGTCCAGTAGTACATTCTTGGTGCCTCCTGCATGTCCGAAGCTTCAGAGATGAACAGCAGAAGGTCAAGCTTACTTCCTCTGAAGGAGAACACTGTGGTCCACTGATTTCACATGACACCATTCATTAGCATGAAGACTCCATCAATAATCCTGCAGGAGTTGAATCACTTTTATATAGGATGTGATGTAATAATGACCCCCACATCCTACCAACAAACATATTTATCTTCTGTTTATGTTTTGTACATCATAAATTGGTTGCTGTCCTGTCTGGGCCGTGGGGCTATTACAGCCAGTGAGCCAGAGATGATGGGATGGCATTGTAGCTCCCAGAGGTTCCTGCCAAATTAAGATGTATCCCATATGCTTATGTTCTACTGGCCAATACACGTCAGTGGCCATGGTAGCTATCAGTTTCTTCTATGGGCCCCACAAGCTGCGGTAGCTAAAATCCTAAACAGAAGCTGCTATAGAAGGATGCCTTTGCCACAAACTGCTTCAGAGCCAGAGATTTGGCCTTGGATTATTATACATTTAGGAGACTCTCAACAAGATATAGGACAAACACATAAAATGGAAGAGGTGAAAATTTCAGAATCTAACGATGATTTGATAAGAGGCAATGTCAAGGCACAGACAGGGTTAAGGGTCATGTCTCAGATTCCCCTGGTGGCTGATGAACAATAATGCCAGCAACTAAACTTATGATTAGAAGAGGAAGGGAGCTTCACACAGGGAAAGGCTATGCCTATTCTTTAGGCAACCTGTTGCTGGCTCCTACCCTTTGAACTCTGCCTTGATTTTGACCTGTTTGAGCAAGTCTTTGCTTCTCAGTCTCCAGGGCCTGTGTCTGCTCTCTGCCTGTGTGTTCCTGCCTTTGAGCATCCATGTTGAAGGAGACAAGAGGCAGCTGTATAGGGAAGGAAATCTCTAGAAAGATTACTGAGCTGGATCTAAAAGCCTAAGACCTGAAAGCATTTAAACAGTAACAACAGCCGGGCAGTGGTGGCACACGCCTTTAATCCCAGCACTTGGGAGGCAGAGGCAGGCGGATTTCTGAGTTCAAGGCCAGCCTGGTCTACAAAGTGAGTTCCAGGACATCCAGGACTACATAGAGAAACCCTGTCTCGAAAAAGCAAAAAAAAAAAAAAAAAGTAAACAGTAACAATGGCTGCTTAGGTTGTGTTATTGATTATTTACTGTGTTACATACTGTGAAAATTTTTATTTTAATTTATTTTATTTTCACTTAATTCTCACAGTGGCCCTATGTGCTTGTTGATATCATTTAGCCTTCTTTGGTAGCTAAGGAAATGAAGCCTTGAGAAGCTTTAAAATTCAAAATAAAAGCTAGCCTTAAGTCTCCCAACTAAGAAGTTGCATAAATGACCTGTATTGGTTCCTTTTCTGTCACTACCAAAAGCAACCTGCAAAGAGCTTATCTGTGCTTATGGCTCCACAGAGAGAGTCCATAATGGGCGGGAGCCATGGCAGCACGCAGCCAGAGCAAGAAAAGGTCGCATCAGGATTCAGAGGATGAACCGAAAGTGAGAAAATTCTCAAAGCTGGTGCCCAGTGACATAATCTCTTCAGTGAAGCTGCTCCATCTCCCTGGACAGTGCCACCAGCGGAAGGACTAAGTGTTCAAATACCTGAACCTATGAGAAACATCTTTCATTCAAACCGCCACAGGAGCTGAGGGTTTTGGTGTGTGTGTGTGTGTGTGTGTGTGTGTGTGTGTGTGTGTGCCCTAATAATGACCTCCTAAAACAGAGCAGGAAACTGGCCTTGATGTGCTGAGGTTAACACTAAGTCCATGCAGCTCATGTCTCCCCTCACCTGTTCCAGTGGAAGATCTGCAAACCAGCCAATGTTCTCAGAATGTGGCTCTATCAACCAACTCAAACCTACGCTAATGTAAGAGACATATGGTGTTATTATTGCTGTTTTATAGGCAGGAAGTCTAGAAGCACAGTTAGATGTTAGCCTTTCATTAACGTAACAGATTTTAAAACTTGCAAGAGCTAGAAGCTGAGAGTTGCACGCGGACAGGCCCACTCTGTCCTGTTCACCAGGGTGCCAATCCGCACAACCAAGCCAAGATTGGTTAATCTGAGCAGACTGGTGCTGCCCACATTGTGGAGAGGGCTGGCCTGACCCAGAAGGAGCCCTCTATTATTCATAACTGAAAAACAGATAAGGATAAGGCATGACATCACACACCTTTAATCTTAGCACTTGAAGACCGAGGCAGGGGGATCACTTTGAGTGAGCTCTAGGCCAACATAGTAAGAATCTATCTCAAAACAAACAAATAACGTGAAATAAAAATAAATATAAAAGAAAACAGAGTCGGTTTTCTGCCAGGATGTCATCAAACCTTTCTTGCAGTCTTGAGTGTGTAATGTCCTCTGAATTAGTCATCAGCTACGGAGGCCGTGCAGCCTTCGGGCAATGAGGCTAACTGAAGGTGGTCACTAGAGTTGTACCTGAAGGAGTCATTGGGACTCTGGCCCCTCTTTTCTCTTTTCTTGGCATCTTGGCCACCAAGGGTAAGCAGCTTTCTTTTGCCAGGAGCTCCTACCAAGAGGAACTCTCACCACAGACCTAGCAGCAGCCCCACCAGGTGAATAAACACTGAAGTCAAGAGACAAAATAACGCTTTTCCTCCTTTAGTTAATTTGCCTCAGATACTTTGTTACAGAGACGGAAAGCAAACAGCCCTGGGGGCTCTAGCTGAGGATGCGACCTTTAGCCGCCTAACCTGGAAGCTCAGCCGTGTTCTGCAAGACAGAGATAGTCAGCTGTCAGTTACGTAACCAGCAACAGGAATTCCCAAGTCGACTCTCTCTCTCTCTCTCTCTCTCTCTCTCTCTCTCTCTCTCTCTCTCTCTCTCTCCAGGAAGCTGGAGTACAAAAAGCACCAGGCTCACCCTGGAAATTTCACTTGAGAAATTCTCTATTTCCTCTTCAGATGACAGCCCGGCATTTACATGTGGTCTAGCCCAGAGCCATTGCTTCTGGAGAGTCAACCAGGGGCAGTGGGTGGGAGGGCCAGTACTCACTCCTGCCAGGAAGACCTGAAGCCTCGGCTCAGCCACCTACTGTGTACCAACACCCAAGGGGTGCCTTCGGTGCTACCCAAGAGGTCACACTGTGCTTTTCCTTCCTTCCAACGACAGTGGCTTTCTTCCTAACCAAAGCCTCGCTCTTTTTATCCAGTACTATTAGCACTCCTGAGGGCAGACAGTGCCTGGGAAGGGATGTACCGCTCGGAAAGAAGTTTCCTGAGAGTTTCCGACTCTGGATGGCTTTGACCTTCAGAGAAAAGATTTGGATATAGTATGCCTTGTAATTCTTGCCAAAATGCAATGATGAGTGAGGGTGCTGTTTTAACATCGGTTCACAACTGAGAGATGTGCCAAAGTCCAAATAGGTTGATGACAAAGCCAAGTTGTAAAGTGGGCTTTTGGTCACTCTGCTGCTAAGTTCTGTTCCTGATTCTCCAGCCACCAGCAATGTGAGCAGAGGAACAGGAATTGTGTCCCCAAGAGGAAGTGGAATCCCTGATACCACAGATGGAGCATGAGACAGCTGAGGGCAGGAGAGTGATCCCCCCAACCTCACCTTACCCCACAGATGGAGCATGAGACAGCTGAGGGCAGGAGAGCGACCCCCACCTCCACCTCACCTTACCCCTCCCCCACCCCTCACCTCCTGCCTAGGGTGGTTTTCTCATTCCTTCGGTTTTTGAGGCAGTGTACTCATACTCTGTAGCTGTCTCGAAACACTCTATGTAGTCTTGTTTGGTCTCAAGTTCACAGTGACCTTCCTGCTTTGCCCTCAAAGTACGGAGGGAGATTAGGTTCAAGCCATGGGGTGCCCAGCTAGGAGATCTTTTAATTTGGTCCTTTGAAACAGAGACTGTTGGGGCTTGGTGTGGTGCTGCTATGTATTCAGATGCTAAATACTGCCCCCCCAAGATCTGGTTGCCCCCCCCCCAAGAGCAGATCCTCATACAAACCAAGTGATGCTATGTAAACCTAACTCCCCAATTTTAAGCTATTGGTTAAATAAAATGGCTACAGTCAATTACTGGGAGTATAGGGTAGGTAGAGTTTCCATGGAGGGTGGGGGGTGAAGAGTGGGGGGGATGGAGGGTGGGGGGATGGTCACAGGTAGGGACCATGAGGAAGAAAGGAGAGTGAAGGAGGAGAGAACAGGAACGCTCCATTAGCCGTGATGGACTAGGAGCACATGCTCTAGTGAAATGTTCCCCTAGAACAGACTGTTGGAGCAAACATAATCCAGGCAAGATTCAAACAGCAAGTATCTGGGGAGCGCCGCCGGGCAGCAGACAGTCTATCAGGCCCCTGCTTTTATATGTATTCATCTCTTCTTCTATAAGTGTTTTTTTTTCTCCATCCCTTCATTGATGGATCCCAGATACCTGGAACCACGTCTACTTCTTGGGTGGTGCTCAGCATCTAGGAACTCAGCGGAGTTGGGCGTGGCCAGCCTCATGAAGGACACAGGGTTTATTAAGTCTGGTGCATCCAGGTGACAGGGAAGTGGCTGACAAGATCTTCAGGATAGAGGTCCCCACTGCTCAGCCTCTTCGTGCAGGATTTCTCCCTTCCCACCTCTTCCAGTGAGCAGACTCTTCTGACGCTGACTCGGTACATTTTCTCTACCTCACAACTGTTGCCCTTTCACGAACCCCATTTTTTTGTTTGTTTGTTTTCGAGACAGGGTTTCTCTGTATAGCCCTGGCTGTCCTGGAACTCACTTTGTAAACCAGGCTGGCCTCGAACTCAGAAATCCGCCTGCCTCTGCCTCCCGAGTGCTGGGATTAAAGGCATGCGCCATCACGCCCGGCTTCACGAACCCCATTCTTATCACACTGCTCTGCTTTCTCACAGACTTGATTTGCCCCCGTCCTCTGAGGGCCCACTCATCTCTATGGCATCCCTTCAGCTTCTTTTCCATAGACAAAGGCCTTTTTATATCTTGCCTTCTGATCCATGACCTGGAAGGACGGAATCCATTGATGAAGCTCATCTTTCCCACTCTGTTTTGGAGAGGCAGCCCTCCTGTCAGGCCAATCCCTGGTCCAATCAGGAGCCATTCCTGGGTAAAGAACGACCTAGGTCTGTGGCACAGAGCAGGGGGCTGTGGGTGGGGCAGTTTCACCTCAAAGAGGAAGTTGGGTGTGGCGGGCAGTTTGTTGACATAAAATCCAGTACAGGAGTGTTCCTGGGAGCCATCTCTCATCTCTGACAGAGATAACTGCAGATTTACATCTGTCACCAGACATTCCCAGAAAAAGTACAGCCTGATGCGCCATTGGCTTTGTGAGTTTGGGCTTCCCATCATCTATTCTTTGCTGTCTTCTTTCTGGGCCTACTGCGATTCTTCAGCCTGTACCTGTTTGGAGTTCTATTGGGAGTCTTTCTCCTCTTTTGGTGAGTTGGCTGCTAACTGGACTGCCTGACTCGTGGGGAAAGTGAATGGTTGGATCCAACCTTGGTTCTGGATCATTCTTTCATCTTGGAAACCAATGGCCTTCTTTCTCGTCTCCTCCCATCCACTCGTGAATACTCTGTTCCAGGTTGTCATCTACCTCAGAGCACCCTCCCTTCCCACACCCTCCATCTTCTTCATAAGGAATGGTATTAATAAGTAGCTAGTGGGTCTAGGGAGAGCAATTTTAGAGAAATGGTTGGGACTATAATTGGGCAGAAGCCACGTGTGGAAGTGGCTTCAATAAGGGAAAGACTGCTAAAACAGCTGTGGCCCAGAATCTTGTGGTCTTGTTAAAAAATTGTGTCTCTAATTATTTAGTATATGATTTTATACAGTTTCAAAGAAAATATATGAGCAATCAATTTATTTCTTTTTTAAGATTTATTTTATGTTTACTTATGTATATGTGGAGGTGGGGGGGTGCACATTAGGCACCTGAGTGAAGGTTCTTGTGGAAACCAGAAAAGAACATCAGATTCCCAAGAACTGGAGTTACAGGCAGATATGCACCACCTGATTTGGGTGCTGGAAACCAAACTCAGGTCCTCTAAAAGATAGTAAGTGATCTTAAGTACCTCTAAAGATATATTTTTATTTTATTTATTTTTAAAATAATTTATCTTTATTTTATGTGCATTGGTATTTTGACTGCATGTGTGTCTTGTAAGGGTGTCAGAAACCCTGGGACTGGAGTTACAAACAGGTATAGGCTGCCATGTGCATGCTGGAAATTGAACCTGGGTCCTCTGGAAGAGCAGTCTTAACTGCTGAGCCATCTCTCCAGCCCTAATTTTTATTTTTTAAACTTATGTGTATGTGTCTGTGAAAGTCTATGCCACCTATGTGGGGGTGCATGCCAGGGCCAGAAGAGAACATTAGATTCTTCAGAGCAGGAGTTACAGATGGCTGTGAGCCAAGTCATAGAACTGGGAATAGAACTCTGGTCCTTAGAAAGAGCAGGCAGTACTCTTAACCATTGAGCAAACTCTGCTGCCCATAAATATAATTATTTACTTATTACAGGCAAATGTATAGTGTCTCATTAAGGTACTAGCTAAATGAAAATGATAGTTTCTAATTTGTGAACACCTACCAAGTAGATCTATGCTAAGAGCTTTATACACTTTGTACTTCTTACACAATACAAAGTTCTAGCCAAGCAGACTGTGGACAAAGAGATCTGTCATGCAGAGAAGGTCAGTATCCTTTTCCTTGTGCATCAGTGGGTATCCACTAGTTTACAAGGGATTGAGAATTCTGCTCGGGGAAACCCTAGATCTTTGCTCCACGAGGGTTTTGTCAGAAGTAGACAGGCAGAAATGTGTGAGATTTCTAAGATAGTCTGATGGTGGCAGATAGAGGAGGGTCTCACAGAGGGCACAACATGTGGAGGAAAGAGTCTGAATGGCCAGGCTAGTCTTTGGCATTAGAAGACCATGCCTATGGCCAATTCATGTCAAGACTAAGCCATGACCCAATATGTATCTTCTCAGAGAGAAACAAAAACATGCCGCTGTGTAATACAAACTGTTTTCTGGAGCCAGCCAACCAAACAGTACCTGAACACGCTGTGAGGAAGAGAGCTTTCCATTTCCTGCTTTGAAAGAGGATGCTGTCAGACATCCCACAGGCTGCCATGGTCCTTGGTACCCTATAGACCCAATAACGTGGACTAGTTATAATGGCAGGAGATACTTTCTTCAAGGCATTAGCCTTCTTACAAAGCATTAGCAATTATTTCATGTAATTATATAGTAACACTTCAGGTGAGCATTGATGCTGAAAACGTAGACTGTCTTGCTTCCTGTTTTTGAAAAGCATCATTGACTAGGGTAGCCACAAGGGCTCCCTGCTCACACCCTGATTTGGGTTTCTAACTCATACTGGAGCTGCCATCATGGGTCCAGCCAAGCTCACTAATCGTGATGATGGTAGCCCTGTGGTCTGGTCTGGCCACACAGCACCTAGGTATCTCAAAGGGACCTCACTGTTGGTCACACCCTAGTACCTCCTACCTTAGATTTCCACAACACTCAGCCATTTTGTGTTCTTCTATCCTTTTGATTCCTTGGTTTTTACTGTTTCTCTTTTATATTTTATTATTTATTTTTTTGTACATGTGTGTTTGCGAACGAGTGCTCATGTGCATGCCAAGGAACGCATGGGTCAGTCAGAGAAAAAGAATTCGGTTATTCATTCTCTCCTTCTGCCACATGGGACCTGGGGATGGAACTCAGGTAGTCAATCTTGGCAGCAGGCACTTTTACTACTGAGCCATCATCTATCTTACTGGGCAGTTTGTCTTAGTCAGGGCTCCTATTGCTGTGACGAAACACCATGACGGAAGAGACTTGGGGAGGGAAGGATTTGTTTGGCTATGTTTCCACATCACAGTTCAACATCAAAGGAAGTCAGGACAGGATCTCAAACAGGGTAGGAAGCTGAAAGTAGGAGCTGATATATAGGCCATGGAGGTGTGTTGTTTACTGGCTTGTTACTTGTGGCCTGCTCAGTCTGCTTTCTTATAGAACCAAGACCACCAGACCAGGGATGGCACCACCTATAATGGGCTGGGCCCTCCCCTATCAATCACTAATTAAGGAAATGCCCTACAGGCTTGCCTGTCTGTAGCCCAGTCCTGTGGAGGCATTTTCTCAATTGAGGCTCCCTCCTCTCTGATGACTGTAGCTTGTGTCAAGTTGACAGAAAACCCAGCCAGGACACAGTTGTTGTTCTTTGCCCTATCCTATAATGTAAATACCACGGAAGGACTGTCCTGGTTTGTTTATCTTTGTGTGCCTTGAATCAGTAGTGGGCACAGAGGGTTCAATGTACATTAAGTTAATCCACTTCATGAGTTTCTCAAAAAGATTTGAGGGGGAAGATAAAAAAAAAAATCAGAATCTTAATTATAGACTAGGGAAACCTAGGATTTTTTTTTATGTTGTAACAACCCTACAATGGAAATACTCTGATATGATATATATATATATATATATATATATATATATATATATATATATATATATATATATATATACTAGGAAACGGAGGGATTAGAGTAAAGAAGCAACTTGCCTCTGGCCCCATAGAGATTGAATTGACCACAGCTAATAAAACCAGTGTAAGAAACTGTAGAATGTATACCTCCTCTAGCTGAGGCAGGAGCTAGGGAAAGTCTTAACAGGGGGGATGAAATGAAGCGGGAGGGGGAATAGCAAGCAAAGCACAGTGGTGCACACACGGCCGTGTCAGCATGTGGGATGCTGAGACAGGGTGATGGTGAACTTGAGGCCAGCACGGGCAACAAAAGAAGAGCTCTTTTCCTGGCGTCTCTTAGGCAGTCTGCCATTTTGAGATGAAGTTGTACATCTCCCTCCCACCCCCTGGCTGTGAGAAGCTCGTTGAAGTGGACGATGGACATAAGCTTTAGACTTCCTCTGGAGAGCACATGGACAGAGAAGCAGATGATGATGCTCTGGGTGAAGACTACAAGGGTTATATGGTCATGGGAACAGCAGCAAGGTCTGCCTCACGGCAGAGTGTGCCTGATGTTGAGTACAGACATGCTTGCTATAGACCAGGGAGAACTGGAGAGAGGAGCGCAAAGCTATTTGGGGAAGCACTGTGGCTGCCAACCTGAGTGTCATCGACCTGGTTATTGTACAAAACAGAGAGAAGGGTGAAGTGGAAGCTTCTAGCTCATTGGAAAGTCAATTATGTTAGGTGATGGGGCACATGGGTGAAAGGAAGTCTTGCTAAAGCAGACATGTGTAAGACTGTTTTCCTGAAGCAGATACAGGTGAAATGATGTGTTGATATAGCAAACACATGAAAGGACCCACGGTGAAAGAGTATACATATGGAAGACAAGCACTGAGCATGGGTTTGGTTTGCTCCGCCCTGCTATTCTTCACTAATGACATGCATGTGTTGGTTCGCCTTCCATAGTGTTATGGAGCTCAACTTGTGGTAATGATGACACCATTGAGAGAAACTCAAAGAACTGCTCATGAGGTTCCTGTGGCAGCTTGCCACTTCCTCGGCTTCACCTTGGACTGGCTGGGGAGCCTGGTAGTTTCTTCAGGATTGAACTACAGCTGCTGGTTCATGCCTGGTGTCTGCCTGTCTAGAGGACTGGTCTACAGCTGCTGAATAATATTTGGTGTTTGCTATGGGACAGAACTGCTTCCAAAGAGGACCGAGCTGACCCCCAAAGAACTATTGCTGAACAGGTCCACTTCCCCCATATCCTAATAACTTTTCTCTTCCACTACTTCTGCTGGGTGGTGGGCTAGAGGAGAGGTTGAACCTTATTAAAATTAGGTTGCAAAAAGATTATGCCTATAGAAGAGTATTCCTGGATTGACAGATATTACTGTTCCCCAAAGGTTGGAAACCAAGAGACCCAGAAGAATCTGAAAGTTTTCAATATCTCTGAAGATGATGTCCACCAATGTGTTAAAAGAAAGCCCCAAACAAAGAAGGTCAGAAGCCCAGGGCCAAAGCACCCAACACTTGGCACCTTGTCATGTGCCTGCCCTGAAACACAAGTGCTGACACAGAGCTCTGAAGAAACAACACACCAAAGCAAACAAACACAAAATGAGCAAACAAGGAGGAGGTTGCAAAATATGGAACGTTCAGCCAAGAGAATAAAGGAAGTCAAAGGAAAATGTCAGGGACAAATTGTGAGGAGGACCTGGGCTGTCCTCATGGAGAGCTTCTACTCCTGAGGACGAGGGGGAAGAAAAGAAAAGAAAGGAAAAGAAGAGAAGAGAAGAGAAGAGAAGAGAAGAGAAGAGAAGAGAAGAGAAGAGAAGAGAAGAGAAGAGAAAGGGAAGGGAACGGGGGAGGGAAGAAAGGCTTTGAATAGTAACAGATAAATGATCAGAACTTGAAAGAGAAAAAAAAAGGATGGTAGGGAAAAGAGACAAACATAGAAAGAGAAGAAAGATGGAGCTTGTGGGGGCAATGGGGAAACTGTGCGTTGGGTAAAGTACTTACTCTGTAAGCATGAGAAGCTGAGTTCAAATACCTACGCACTTTCCCTTCTGCAGCAGCAAATAAAGAAACCCTGTCACACAAGCCCTAACCCCAGAGACGTTGGAAGGTAAGGACCAATACTGGATGAGGTCCTGTGAATTCTACACAAACATGCTGTCAAGGACGCATGCGCGCACACACACACACACACACACACACACACACACACACACATATGCACACGGTACTCGTGTACACATATGCACACATCACGCAAATACACACAGAAGAAGAAAAGTAAAAAAAAACCATAAGCCCTAATTAAAAAATTAAAAGAATCCTCCAAGGGAGGAAATTACGTGAACTGAAGGCTAGCTTGTTGTAAACCAGGGAAGAAACAGATGAAGTCCTTGCAGCTTTTTGGGAATCTATAATAAATTTATGCTAATATTGAACTCATATTGGGATTTTTTTTTAGCTGCAAAATATGATAGTAAAACACCTTGTGGCAAAAAGGGCCAGAGATATGTCATAATACAGAGAGAATTCTCAGAGTGTTATTGGATGAGCAAGTGAAGGAGCCCAGTAAAGCCTTGGAAGGGGAGCCCAGCTGTAGGCGCCAGCGCTGTTGAGGAGCGTGTTTCTGGCGGTATAAGGGATTCTGAAAACAGGCCTACACTGAGGAAAAGGAATTTATTGGGCCCTGCAAGAAGGTCTGACTCCCCTTGTCCATCACCATCCACCAGCTGCAGTGGCAGACTGTACTGCAGCCTTCACAGGGTCACTGGAGAAGGTGCCCGATGACGATCCAGATCAGAGGATCACCTAGGAGGGTCATCCAGATGCAGGGGTAGGAAGGGAAGACGCAGAACAGATGTGTGCAGTGAGCCTCAGGAGGCTGAATTCATCCCGAGTCAGGCTGGCTTACGGGAATGGGTGGCAATGTAACTGTCCATTCGATCAATATTTACCACACACTCTTTATAGCCCAGGCAGTGTGCCAGGGATTGAGCTGGGTGCTGGCACTGGAAATAACAAACTATTTCCTGATTTCTCCCCTGGAGAAAGAATTAAAGATGTCATTTTCCTTGGCCCAGACCTGACCAATACTGTGTCTACAAGAGATAAGCCTCTACTTGGATAGTAGTGTTAGACTGGGGTGGAAAGGCTTAGACAACCTTAACATTACTCATGGAATATGTGTTTCTTTTCTGTGTGGGCGTTGCTGTGTGCATGTACATGTGTGCATGTGTGCATGTGTGCGTGTATCTCTGGAGGCCAGAAGTTGATACCAGGAGTCTTCCTTGCTTGCTCTCCATTATTTTCTTTAATATAGAATATCTCACGGAGTCAGAAGCTTGTTGGTTCAGCTAGACTGGCCAGTTTTTACACCCCAGAGATTTTCCTGCCTCTGCCTCTCCAGGGCTAGATTTTAGGTGGTATCACAGCTCGAAGTATTTTTACTTGGGCCCTGGGCATTGTATTGAAGTCCTCATATTTACACTGAGCCATCTCCCCAGCTTGTTGGGTTTATTTTCTAGTCTCAACTCAGAATCATTTATATTTAACAAACTATCTGTTTTATAAATATTCCCTACAAATATAGTTATGGCACGGGGTGATGTGGAAACTTGATTTTCATCTCTCAAAGTAATAGTGTATCCAAATGAACTTGACATATCAGGCACATTTCAGGTCACGGAGGAGAAGCAGCCGCAGGAGAAGGAAGAGCACGGCCCACTTCCACATTATCACATAGTCACAGTGAGGAGGAAGCCGTCTTGCAGGGTGAGGACTCTGCACCATTGCCTGTGCAGGGATCAGGCAGGCAGCTGAGTCTGCAGGCAGGATCCCATCCCCAACCCTCTAAGATGCAGTGCTTAGCAGCTATCTAACTCAGAAGTGTGCTTCCTTTCTGGGTCAGGGTGCATGCCCTACTGACCCAGCACGAGAAGGGATGTAGGGTCGGTCACTCCTGCTCTCTCTGGCAAAAAGATTCCTCCCCATTATTGAAAGTGAATTCAGGAAGCAGAGCTGATGTAATCAATAGTGCTGGGCCCCTGACTTGCTGAATGGAATAGAGATGAATCCCCTAAGGAACGTTGCCATTCGGAAACTGTTTTTCTTAGTAACAACTTGGGTAGTTAAGCATCAATGGCATACAGCTCTCCTAGTTGCCTTTGAGGGTAACTCCAATTGTTCTAATTGAAACATATGCTACACCAGTAGAAAGAATGGGAGAGAGAATGAATGAGTCCTGGAGGAAGAAGAAAAGTTCACCTTTAAACAAAACAAAAAAAATCTGCCTTATAAGATGACAAATACTGTTTCTAGCTGGGAAAAATGTCAACTTCTGCCTTAATATAAACCATGTGGATTCCAGGAGACAGATTTTAGGAATCACTTACAAGCTTTCCAGGTCGGTCCCCTCCATTCAATGGAAGTTCTATTCCCAATAAGAATGCAGAGAATCAGGCCGGGCGTGGTGGCGCACGCCTTTAATCCCAGCACTCGGGAGGCAGAGGCAGGCGGATTTCTGAGTTCGAGGCCAGCCTGGTCTACAAAGTGAGTTCCAGGACAGCCAGTGCTATACAGAGAAACCCTGTCTCGAAAAACCAAAAAAAAAAAAAAAAAAAAAAAGAATGCAGAGAATCTCATGGCTACAAAGAATCTCAAAGCAACTGCTCCTGTATGCCAGACATGTTGTAATCCCGTTCTATGCATTAATCTGTTCCCTGTTCAACCACGTCTATGAAACACGTGTTGCCACTGTTTCCATTGTACAGGGGAGGAAACTGAGGCCACAGCTGGTCTAAGAACTTATACGGAAGGAATGGCAATCAGGATTCACAGCCAGGCGGTCAGGCTTGCAGACATGCACTGCAGGCTCCCCCCCCCCCCCCCCCCCCCCCCCCCCCCCCCCC
>LR749696.1:190682-377074 GCA_902729485.2 Mus minutoides | reverse complement strand
ACACACACACACACACACAAAGTAAATATGATGAAATATATTTTAAAAGATAACTAAGAATCCAGAGTTTCCTAACTAGGACACTATGATACATTTCTAAATGATACGTTCCAAAATTTCTATAGTTCGTTCCAAAACTCACCTAAGCACAGCTATCTGATTATCTGGCTTTTCAGTGATTAAAAAAAAAAACCAAAATAATATTCTCAGGAAAACCATCCACCTATAAGCTGGTGCTCAGTGCCTGTTTCCTTGTCAGCCAAGGCTGAAGATTACAAGAAAGTATTCATGCTGTAGGCAAAAACTAAAGCTCTGTTGTCACAGTGCGAACCTATGTGCATGGACCCCAGGGGTAGTCCCCAGCATCACACAAGGCAGGCACAGTGGCAAAATAGAATATCAATGAAATGAGTTTCTCTTCCCATTTTTAGACCCTGCAGAAGTGGGACAAAACACCCAAAGAGTCACTAAAAGTCTATAGAACATCACAAATTAATAAATGATTGTACAGAGGTCAGAGGGAAACTCGTGGGGGTTAGTTTTCTCCCTTCACCCTGTGGGTTCCCAGAATAGAACTCAGGTGGTCAGGCTTGGCAGCAATGGCCTCTCCTCACTGTGCCACACCCCTCCATCAGTAACCTTGTACCCCCAGGCTTCTTTCTTTTCTATTATTTTCGTTTCATTTTTGCTTTGAGAGTCATTAGTAGCCCAGATCTCAAACTTTGGTGCTGGAGTTATGGCCAAGGATAACCTTGAACTCCAGGCCTCAAATTTACTATGTAGCCAAGGATAACCTTGAGCTCCTCCCAAGAGCTATGAATAGGCATGTGCTCTCCAGGCCTAGCCCCGCATTTCTTGAATATGCAGCTTAGTGAGAGAACTCTAGGGGCTCTGAATGGGATTAGAGATAACTGTCTATGTAACAATGGGGGCCTGCACTTTTACTCAAATCCAGGATGCCAAAGCTCTCCAGAGAAGGGAGCTGTCTCTGTGGGGAGGACCCCTGTATTTCTCCTCTCGGTTTTTTAGGTGATACTCTAGAGGCAACCCCTCTATTCCTTACTCTCCAGAATAAAAAGTCTCTGAAAAAGAGCTGCAGCCTGGCTAAGTCAAAGCCCAACGGGCACTGCATGGGAGCCCCACCAGCCCCACTGGAGCCTGAGAGAGGCAAGCAAGCAAAAAGGGAGAGGTGCGGAGGGGAGGGGACGGAGGAGTGTGTGTGTGTGTGTGTGTGTGTGTGTGTGTGTGTGTGTGTGTGTGTGTTTCTTTCTTTTTCAGCCCTCCAAAGAAATAAACAGGTCTCCCTCCCTCCCCTCCTCTTGATTTAAGGGAGGTTCAGAGCAGTGGGAGCATCTCCACATTTCTGTGGCTGGTTAACAAGCCAACCTAGAGAATTATACCCTGGCATAAAATTAGCAGCTTTGTTTTTCAGTAAAAAGAAACCCAGGGGTATAATTTATTATGAAAATATGGTACAAGTGAGACTATTCTTCATGGGTTTTTTTTGAGTAAATATAGATCTTGGGTTAAGGAATTAGACACATGAGCTCAGTAAAGGAGAGTGAATAGTATTCGTTAAGAAAAAGCTAAGAGGTCGTGACATTCTACAAGTTGAAAAGAAACACCTCTAATAAGTTAAATGTAAATAATTTTATCCCAACATCCACGGAGATCAATTATGACAGAGAAATATACTAAGAAAATTTATTATTTAAGAAAACAACCTGTGGAAAAGCAGATAATCAATGCCGTAGTGTGTGTGCTGGCCTATGACTCTAATCTAGTACTCTGTAGAGATGAGACACGCTAAGTTCCAGGCTAGTCTGCTTACATAGTAGGGCCCGATCCCCAATCAAATAAATTGTCCTGGCGGTGGAAAAAAATATTAAGGTATCTTTTACTTTCACTAAGTGTGATGGTGCACACCTCTAATCCCAGTGCTCAGCAGGCAGAAGTAGGTAGAACTCTGTGAGTGTGAGGCCAGCCTGATCTACATAGAGAGTTCCAGGACAGCCAGGGCTACATAATGAAACTCTGTCCAAAAAGAAAAAAATTCTTTCTTACTTTTGCCTCTGTGTGTGTGTGTGTGTGTGTGTGTGTGTGTGTGTGTGTGTGTGTAATCACACACGTGTGACTATGAAAACCCAAAAGGAATACCAGTTTCTTTGGTGCTGAAGTTATAGACAGCTTTAAGCTGCCCCAAATGGGTGCTAGGAACTAAGCCCTGGTCCTCTACATGAACAGCACTGGATCTTAAACACTGAGCCGCCTCTCCAGTCCCTTGTCTATTTTTTGAGACCAGACCTCATATAGGCTAAGGTGTCTTTGAACTCACTACTACATAGTGGAGGATGGCCTTAAAGGTCAGCTCCTCCTGCCTGCAGTCTGAGTAGTGTGATGGCAGGTGTATGTGCGCATACCTGGTTTGTGGGGTGCTGGGGCTTGAAGCCAAGGCTGGGCAAGCACCCTGCTAAGTGGGCCCTCCTATCCACAAAGGGGTGCTTCTCAAGGAGAGGGGCCTCATTAACATAAAAGCCAAATAGCTCCAAAGTTAAGAGAAATATTTGCCTCTTTTTGACCACAGTAGTAGTTCTGATGTGGAATTTTATATTCTGGCGGTCAGGCTAGTAATATACCTATGCCTCAGAAATATCAGAGCCTTCTCTGTTAAATCAATTGCGGACAATAAAATAAAATAAAATAAAAATCTACGTATGGCTCATGGAGAACCTGACAGAGCTTTATGTACTCTGGAGAGCTAGTAAAGACAGAAGTAAGTTCAAGGGAACACCACCACAGGGTTTCTCTAAGCTCCTGCTGTTCTCCAAGTATACTTACACTCACATGGTTACAGAATTCAAAGTTCTAATTGTTTCCTTTCAAAAGGAAGAAACCTCAGAGGGCACAGCTCTGTATCAGATAGCAGGCAGATATTAGCCAGGGTAATGACCACTCAAGAGACAGTTTATTCGGTGGTTCTCAAGCTTCCTAATGCAGTGAGCCTATAACACAGTTCCCCGGGTTGCAGCGACCCCCAGCCATAAAATTAATTTTTGTTGCTACTTCCTAACTGTAATGTTGCTACTGTTATAAATCATAATGTAAATATTAGTGTTTTCCCATCGTTTTAAGCAATCCCTGTTGTTGGAGCCCCTGAAAGGTTGAGAACCACTGGTTGATGCAATGTTCTTTTTTTTTTCAACCTGTGCTTCATGGTACACTAATTTCTTGACACCTCTCGTTTTTTTTTTTTTTTTTTTTGGTTTTTCGAGACAGGGTTTCTCTGTATAGCCCCGGCTGTCCTGGAACTCACTTTGTAGACCAGGCTGGCCTCAAACTCAGAAATCCGCCTGCCTCTGCCTCCCGAGTGCTGGGATTAAAGGCGTGCGCCACCACGCCTGGCTTTGACACCTCTCTTAATGGTTATTTGTATTGCCAAATATTGGCTGCAAACTTTCAAAAAAAAATAGGGAACCTCCCTTATACAATCACAGAATGTCAGAGCAAAAGAGAACTGAAAGATGACTCTGTATGGGCCACCATTTTAAGGATGAAGAAACAGAAGTGCAGAGTGATTCCCTGATGCCTCATGGAGAGAGGACGCAGCAAGCCTGAGAACCCTCTCCTCACTCAAACCCATGCTCGGCACCAGTAGCACAAAGCCTGCTTCTCACTGGCCAGCGAATGAGCCTGTGAGATGCTGGCGAGCTAGAAATGAAAGTCACAGGGCACCTGACACCAGGGAGCTGCAAATCTAGGAGACGTTTACACCATGCCTCAAGTTACTTTTGCTCCCTGTGCAGCGTTGGTAAAATGCTTCCCCTAAAAACATGGATCACCTTGTAGCAGTGCTGGCTTAAAACCCAACAATGACTCCATGAAGCCAATAAAGCGAGACATCCTTTCCGACTTCATGTGCGCGCTGATGCCCAAGCCCTAGTCACGAGCTGCTTTTTCCTGGCTTAGCAGGCTGTGCCACTCCACCGGGCCTTTGCTCACACTGTCCTCGAGTGTTATGGCCTCTTCTGTCACCCTCTAGGAAGGCTGTGTCCTTTGTAACAGTAGCTTTGCATCTCTCTGCTTCCTCTTGAAAGCTGAATTGACCTTGCTTCCCTTGTTCTAGTCTCAGTGTATTCTGTCGTCCATGCGTCTAGAGCCAGAAACTGCAGCACTTTCTGGAACACTGACAGTTTCTCAATACATAAGCATATCTACTATTTACACTGCCATCTTTCTCTACCATCTGATTGGAAGACCTTTGATGCCAAGGTCTTTTTTTTTTTTTTTTTTGGTTCCCCTAGACTCTAACTCAGTGTCTGGCTCACATAACCTCTGTTGAATGAATCACCCATAGACGTACGTCATTAAAAGGTTGCACAGATGCTCTAGACTATGCAGTGGTTTGTGCTTGGAGTACAGGAGCCCTCCCAGAAGTGTAAGCATGGGCTTCGAGGTGGTGAACACCCAAAGTGTTCTACCTTGGGGTAGAGGGCAGGGGTTGATTGCAAGAAAGGAGTATCACAAACGCTGGGCGTACTGAGAAATGATGGCATGTTTGGGAAATGTTGAGATTCCCAAGAGGATGCATCTTGGTGATTTTTTTACTGATGTCATTGTTAAACTGGGGGTGGTTACAGAGTCTAGTCAAGTCCTATGTGGGGGAAAAAAAGGCCTGACAGTCCTTGTTAAGAAAGGAAAATTGAAATTGAAAGGAGATGTCTTGAAGGTCAGTAGTGTTGTCTCCGAATGCTAGCAGAGCCTATAAGGGAATGGGAGCTGGGGTACCTGGGTTCTGGAGTCTGGAAGACAAACAGCTGAATCCAGGTAAGGTATTGCCATAGTAAGGACCAGAGAGCCAAGACTGGTCCATGGGAGAAGAGATGAAGATGGGAAGAGAGGCAGTGGGGATGGAGAAACAGAAAAGCTGCCTAAACTAGCACGGTGGCGATGGACCGTGATGGCTACTGGCTGACGATGAGGCGTGGTGGGAAAGAAGGGATCAAGAGTGACTTCAAGAGTTTATCGTGAGTGTTTACGTAAATAGTGTTGTCCTGATATGGAATGCATGAGGAACATTCCATGCGGGGCTGCAGAAGCCACAGAAAAGGGATTGTTCACAGAGGACAGCTGGATACTGGTGATGAGGGCTGAACTAATGTCCCAGAAGAGCTGTAATATAAGGCTGTGGTGGTACTCATTGGGGCCTGGAGGGAATCCAGCACAGGGCAGCCCTGGAGTTAGCCAGAGAACCAGAGACAATGGCTCCTTCTCTTTCCTCATCCATCCAGCACACAGCCTGAGGTTGATTTGAAACTGTGATTTATGTTCAGTAGCTTCATCTAATTAGGGCTGGCAAAACCTAGATGGCCGGACTGACTCTTTTGAAAGAACTTGATAAAGAATTCAACATCTTAAAAAAGAAAGAAAGAAAGAAAGAAAGAAAGAAAGAAAGAAAGAAAGAAAGAAAGAACTGAGAGTCTCACATTAATCTTAATATTCATTTGTGTTGAGAGGAGTATAAGGAAGTAGCTGATGAAAGAAATGGAAGAAAGAACAGGAAGTAAGTACTCATTCTTTGAAAACAGATGATCTGTCAAACATCCTTCTGCCTGCAATAGCCCAAGGTCTATTTACAGGAACAGTACCAACTACCAGGGCCATTATAGTCCTTAGTGGGCTAGCAAAAACAAAAAAACAAATCCCAAACACCAACTAGCATATAATTAGGCATACACACACACACACACACACACACACACACACATATATGTGTGTGTGTGTGTATGTGTGTATATGGGATATATATATATATATATATATATATATATATATATATATATATATATGGGATATGCCTAATTATGTACATATATACACATATATGTATGTGTACCTAATTATATACATATATAGGAGTATATGCCTATATATCTCTAATTTCCTTTAAACTATCCCAGTGAAAGAATAAATGATAAGTGTGAGGAACCAAAACATATTCTATGAAAGTTGCTTAAATTGAGAGTAAGCATTAAGAAACTTGAGAGCATAAATCAAGATATTACATCAGACAAGCACCAGGGCTTATGTCACTGGACTGGGTGTGGGCCAGTTTGGGTGTTATGAAATTCACATGAGTCACTTGTAGTATGACCTGTGCACAGTCCTGTGCAGGACACTTAGTGAGTTTGAAAAAAAATTAGAAAAATATATATTATAAATTTAAACCCCATAGATAGCTTAAGCAATATTGCTTCAGTTCTCACTTGTAACCTGAGAACTCTTATTGCTAATCTGGGATGAGGAAGTTAACAGGGAGCCAGAGGACACACCCAAAGTTGTACATGTAAAAGTGAAAAGAAAATGGATGTTATTACAGGAGATGTGCACTCAGGATGGAAAGGTTCCAAGTTGCCCTGGACACTCTAGATGCAATGTTAGCTGGTTTACTTCTGTCATTGTTTCATTCTTTGGAATAACCTGGAGTTGCTAATGTCTCGTAAGCTGTAAGCTATCTATCTGTGGGCACTGAGTGAGTTGTTCTAACTACAAGGCAGGAACTGCAGTGAGGATGGGAAGCTGAGACTTTCTACTCAAAGGCTGGTGGGCTTCCTGTCTCGGTGGGTGTGGTAATGGGGCCTCCAGCTGAGAATATTGCTGGTCACTTATTCCTGCACTTGGGAGCCCATGGAGACTGCACATAAGTTCTAGGCCATCCTAAACTACACAGCAAGGTCCTTGTCACAGACAAACAAGCACATGGATCTGAGATATATTTGGTGGAATCTCCACTTCTCTCCATTCAGTTAAGACAGCAAGGCCATCCAAAGGCCCAACCAGAAACCTTGGGTCACCTGGGCTCTTTTCTTTTTCCTTGTCCCCAATAAGCTGTCACTCTCTGGGCCCTAAGTCTCATTATTCTGACTTTTTATTTGCTCACATTGTGTCCCTTGTGCAGGACTTTTGCAACCACTTCCTAAATAGTCACCCCACCCCAGGCTCTTCCCCATTCTCTTTCTTTCAAAATTGAAAATCTAGTAGCCTTACTGTTCTGTTTGAGACCATAAAATGGCTCTCAGTTTCACTTCTAAACTGAAGCAGTACCTTAGCTGCATATATGGCCATCCATGGCAGCCCCCTCACACAGCCCCTTTGCGGTCAAGAGTTTGTTTGCAGTCTTGTTTATTCTTTACTTGGTGACCCCAGGAGTGTGACATGCTACCCCAAGCCTCTGTGCCCTGGGGTCTGCCATTCTTTGTGCTCACCGTGTCTTCCTGTCTGTCTCACACCTGGCTGGCCTGGCCACCTGTATGAGATTTTTATTTATGTTCTTATGGATTACGACGGTCTCGGTGGCTCAAAAGTAATTGAACATCGTATTCTTCAGCGATTAGAAGCCTGAAATGACTGGGCCCAGGCCTCAGAGGAACTACTCACCCTCCAGGACTCATGCAGAAAATCTGCTGTTCACTATTTTCTCAATTTAGTGAGAGCTTGTAGACCAGGCTGGCCTCGAACTCAGAAATCCGCCTGCCTCCGCCTCCTGAGTGCTGGGATTAAAGCCGCGCGCCACCACGCCCGGCTCAAGCTCCACTTTTCTATCACTTCACGGTTCTTCCCTTCTTCTCTCATTCCTGCCTCCTTTTTTAAAAAAAGAAAAAAAAAAGAAGACCCCATCAGGACCACTCAAGTAGTCTAAGCTTCCAATCTGCCTTGAATTTGTGGCATCTGAAAAGTCCCCAGTGCCCAATAAACTTACATTTATGGATTTAGAGTGGTGACTTGTGTGGGAAGCCATTACCCAATCATCCAACTCCAACCGCTCTACAGCTCAGCTAGGATGCTTTCCCTCTGCAGCACACTCTCTGGATGTGCCTCCTCGGAGCTGTCACATGCATGCCACCACGCTCTGCTTACCATGCCTGCTTGCATTGAAAGCAGATCTTCTTTCTCTACTGTGCTTCAGCTTCCCGAGGTACAGCTTATTTGCCTTCATCCACCCTGCCTGTACCTAATTCATTACAACATACACTAAATGTGAGCTAATTTTATTTATCAAAAGTCAAAGAGCCAGGCACTGAGATGATTCATTTTCGTGTAACTTCGGCATGGTGATTTAGTTAATGACTAATGCTGTAATAGCTTCAGGTGGTAGCGAGGGCCTTGAATGAAGCCTGAAGGTGGCAGAAGCAGGTGGATTTCTCTGAGTTTAAGGCCAGTGTGGTCTACATAGGGTGTTCTAGGCCAACCAGGGCTAAATAGCAAGTCCCTGCCTATAAACAAACAAACAAACAAGAGTTAGTGATAAAACTCTTTTCCTCTTATATATCCTTTGTAATCTCCCCAAGGCAGAGTCAGTCACTTTCTCATTTGGGTCACAAAGGTGTCACATATTGGTCTACATTATATCCTTTCCATTGTGTTTTGCTTTGTTACATTGCATTGGTTCTGGAGCTAGTAGTTACTCTCTGTCCAGAGAGTGAATGGGTCCAAACTCACCAGCTCTAGAGTTAGGCAATTATGTTCTTTCCGGGGACTTAGACTGATCCTTCGTTGGGATCCCAAGGTCCTTCGTATCGAAACCCTTCCAGGGGAGACTAGGAACCCAGATGAAGACAAAACAACAACAACAACAAAAACCAAAAAGCTCTGTCCCAAAGAGACGGGACCGACAGGACCTTGAGTGAATTCTCGTCCTCCTTTCCCCCGTCGGTAAAATCATTAGATGACTGAAAAGTAGCTTGGGGAGAGGTTCCAAACCAGCAAGTGACTGTGAGCATTTAGGGGCGATCAGGAAGAGTACCATTGTTTTCTCCTCTTCTACTTTCTCCTTCTCTGCCTCCTCCTCCTTCCCCCTCCTCATCTTCTACCACCTCCTCCTCTTCCTCCTTCTCTCCTTCCTCCTCCTTCTGCTCCTCCTCTTCTTCCTACTTCCTCCTCCTCCTCCTCCTCCTCCTCCTCCTCCTCCTTCTCCTCCTTCTCCTTCTCCTCTTTCTTTCTTTTGGTTTTGGCAGTCTTCACTCTTCTGATGTTTGACAATCCCCCTGCTTCAGGCTCCAGAGTAGTGGACAGCATGGAACCATCACAGGGGCATTTTGGTCCAGACAGCTGCCCACTTTCTCCTGCTTCAGCAGCTTTTATGCTGATTACACACCTGCAGCTGACTCCACCCCCACGTTTTGCAACACAAGAGGAGAAAAACAGTGCCCAGATTGTGTTTGTGGAAGCGTCTTTCATGGCATCCTTTCAAAAGGTTGGGCAATTTAAATGAGGCAGTCCTCTTGTGACTAACTCGTTACCACGCTTGAGGGAAACCTGAACATCCTTAACCTACTTCTGAAATGAGAGGCAAGAAAATTATAGAAGAAGAACTAATCCGAGGGGAACGTGCTATCTTTGAATGACAGACTCTACAAGTCCCTTAGCTGAGGCCAGGGCAACATAATAGACAAGAGAGCTCGAGGGAAGCCCAACAGTTGTTTGTCTGCTCACTCCTCCAGCCTGTGACTTCTTTGACTTTTGAATCCTTGCATGTTTGTTCAGATGAATCACACACAGAGTGGGCTCATCTTCTATACTCGACTCCTGTCGTTTCTTTCTCCCCTGCTCTCCTGCTCCCACCCCGAGAGCTGAAGCCAGGGTGATGTTGAGCTGCAAAGCTGAAGAGGGAAGATGATTGAGCCACAGTGTCCACTTAGAACCCACAGCGAAGTCTTGGCAATGTATCCATGGTAAATCTTGCTTGCTTTCAGCTTTGTGTTGACTTTATCATCCACTCTTGTGTGCCGAGCTCTATGACAGATGTTATCTTCAGCTCTGTATGCTCATAATGCCCAGGCTAGAAGCAGAACAAAGAAATACTCAAGAAGATCTACTTTTGATCTTTTGACAGTGGTGGCACATGCCTTTAATCCCAGCACTTGGGAGGCAGAGGCAGGTGGATTTCTGAGTTCAAGGCCAGCCTGGTTCTAGGACAGAGTGAGTTCTAGGACAGCCAGGGCTACACAGAGAAACCCTGTCTTGAAAAAAAAAACAAAAAAAGAAAAAAAAAATCTACTTTTTAGGTGCCACATTGATTAGAAAAAACAATAGTTGTTTAGTGGATCTGACATTGTTTTAGAAATGAACAGCATTTATATCTTGCTGCAGTAGTTGGATATATGGTCACAGCTTTCTTCTTCCTTTCTGCCCATACTTGGTACTCTAGAGAGAGGATGAGGAAGAGGGAAGATTTTTAAAGCATTATTCTTAAGTAAGATGCAAATGAGGTATGAATATTTGACTTTTGGGTCCACAGAATTATCTCTACCCTCCTCAGAGGGGCCATAACTATGGGAACGTAGAGATAAGGATAGGTGGTGAGCCATTTAGACAGTTCTTTTAATTCCTAGTCGTTTGCCCATTATAATATCATTTTAAAGTCTTATAGATTCTTACAACATTAAACATATCCATCCAATTCAATATAGTGTATATTTGTGGGCTGCCCTGGCAAACAGGACACATGGATTTTTGTCCTTGGTAACCCACTGGCTGATGTCATCATTTTCAGTCTGCTTACTTCTCCAAGATGTTTTGAGTGATAGAAAGCAGACAAGCTGGAGAATTATTGCAGTAAAAGTCCAAGCTTCACCCTCTACTTTATGTTAGCTTTAGACCTTGACCAAATCATTTCACCTCTGTAAGTCCCTGTGTCTTTATTTGTTGAAAGGAAAGATATATCGCTCTGAAAGAATATGATAAGGTTATGTATTCAAAACAACTAGCATTTAGGAGTCACTCTGTGAATGGCTGCTCTGTAGGAAAGTGAGGAACCATGAGGTGAGCTCATTGGCTAACCATGCTTTCTAACCTCACAGGATCGATCACTAGAGAATGAGAACACAGGCCAGTCACACAGTAACTCAAGGTCCTTTGGTGTCTGTAGTATCCGGCCAATACAGAAGTCAGCAGAGGCATGGTGGGCAGGGAGGCGTGAGAGGGGGAGAATGAGGAAAAAAGGCAGCGACAGAATCTGATCTTTCCCTAGGCAGAGAATTTCCTGACACTCCTTCAGTAGTGGAATATGATGGCTGCCTGCTGGAGTGTGTGCACCAAGCCAGGCTACCAAAATCTTTTCCATCTAATCTCCACACCTGTTGTTCCTTAGCTCTGGGTAACTGCGCCTGCAAGTATTTTGCCAAAGCAAGAAAGTGAGATGCATAACCAACTGCTCAGCTCAAAGCTGACAAGTCACTGTGTCATCAAAGAGAGAGTCATATGAAGCAAAAGAGAGACTGTGACTCCACCTTTCAGTCAGGGAGTTGTGTGTCTATGAGGTGGCAGACTGGCTCTTGCTTGCGGCCAAATTTCCCTTCATGGCCTCTTCTTCCCATTTCCCTGTCCACTGCTAGGTTCCAGTGGATGAGCTGGGAGTGCCTACTCAAATCATCCTGTATTGAGTATGCACTAGGTTCTTAGCATTCATTCAATAGACCAATATTGAAAGTTTTCCCTGAGAGTAACAATGATAAGAAGAGAGAGTCTAGACTTACATAAATCCCAGTACATTGGTATCATTGTTGGATGGTATGTAGTATACTGTGGAGTAGCTCAGGAGGGGAACCACAAGGCAAAGGAATGCTTCACAAGAGATTAGGCTAGGCCTTGAACCAGGAATCCACAGATGAAAGAATGATGGGGAGGGAGAGGAAAGAAGAAAGGCAAAGAAAGAATATAGAGAGAGGTCAGGAGAATGTAAGTCCACAGAGTGTCTTAGGAGTTCCTGGTATGTGATGGCACCATGACACAGTTTGTGTGCTATAGGACAGCAGCAAGAGAGGAATGAGCATGAATGGAGGTGGAGGTCAGTGGACTGCTATGCCGGTCCATGGTGCTGAGGGTGGACCAGTGGAGAGCGGTGGGTTTTAAGTTTGGAGTCATAAAGTACACTTGTGTTTTGGGAACTCATGTGGGATTAGTGTATCTGTAAACTGACCAAATGTGAGACTGGCACCCGGGGACTACTAGGTTCAAAGAGGTTATTGGTGCTGTTAAGTAGTAATGGTGTAAACAGGTCAAGAGGGTAAGGATTGAGATTCTGTCTGTTGCATTTGGCAGTTGAAAGTCTGGTGACACCTAAAAGTCACTTCATCCAAACAATTTCAACAGAATGGAGATAATAAAAGGTTCCAGACCAGGAACTGTCACACCACCCACCACATCCCAAACTAGATGAACTGCAAATGACCTGAGTCACCAAGAACTGACTTGATGTTCTCATACACCTTCCGGTGATGCTGATATATACTGAAGATTGAGAAACATTGGTCTAAGCAAATCTATATATGGGTGAGGGGTTACTTACAGAGATATAAATGACTCAAAGACAGCTGTATCACCAAGACAGCTCAAAAAGCGGGGAACCTAGAGCACACAGCACAACCTGTAAGCAGCCCAACATGTTGGACAGTGTCCTTTCCAAGTTCCTCAGCTGGTCTAAACTTACTCAGGCAGCTTGGCTGGTTTCTGCTTCTTCCATGCAGTTGGTCGGGGCTGAGAGTCTTCTTTGCAGCTTGATTTTGTTACCTTAAACTTGTACCCTCAGCTTTTGTTTACTCTGTCAGGGAGAGGCCTAGTGAATCTGGTCAGTTTCAGGGACTTCCTGAAGCTATTTTAGGTTTACCTTTCTCCTTAATTGGCTTCCCTGAAGAATGGAATGTCTCAATTTCAGAGGAAACTATCACATAACAAGTCTTTTCCTCTTTAGTTGGGTACTCAATGACTCAGTATACTTGTAAACACCAAGGATATTGTTTGACGTCACCTCCACAGGACTCCATTCAAGTTCCTTTGGATCTTTTTTTGCATACATTTCTAGAAGCTTCTCAGGAGCAGAAACTGCCTTGCTCATATCTATTTCAAAATTATTTTTACCTGATAGATACTTGCTACATGTAGGAGGGTGAAGCTATCATGGGTTGGGCATTATCAAGGAATAAACTGCCCCTTTAAGAAGGTTGGGTTGAGCTGGGCATGGTGGTGCACGCTTTTAATCCCAGCACTCCGGAGGCAGAGGCAGGCGGATTTCTGAGTTCGAGGCCAGCCTGGTCTACAAAGTGAGTTCCAGGACAGCCAGGGCACACAGAGAAACCCTGTCTCGAAAAAACAAACAAACAAAAAAACAACAAAAAAAGAAGGTTGGGTTGAATCAGAGGGTGGTGTCTCATGCATTTAATCCCCCCACTTGGGAGGCACAGGCAGGCAGATCTCTATGAGTCCAAGGTCAGTATGGTCTACAAAGTGAGTTCTAGAACAGCCAGAGCTGTCACACTGAGAAAACCTGAAAAATCAAAATAAATTAAATAAAAATAGCCAGGCAGCGGTGGCGCATGCCTTTAATCCCAGCACCTGGGAGACAGAGGCAGTCAGATTTCTGAGTTTGAGGCCAGCCTGGTCTACAGAGTTTCACTAATTTGAGGTGAGGAAGGGACCACTGCCTCATCCTTCTGACCTGAAAGCAGAGAGCAGGGCACTGTCTCCAGGGGTTGTCCCTTCAGTAAGGTAGAATACTTCTGAACACTGATCCCTAACTTGGGAGAAAGTATTTGACATTCATGTATCAACTAACACCTCAGTATTTTGTAGACAGCAACAATGTTGCATATGACATTTATGCAGCCACAAAGGAAAACTGAATCTATGGGTTTACCAGAGGAGGCAAGATAAAGGCTAGGAACGTGTCTGGATTATCACTCCATAGAAATGCAGGCGGATTTCTGAGTTTGAGACCAGACTGGTCTACAAAGTGAGTTCCAGGACAGCCAGGGCTATACAGAGAAACCCTGTCTCGAAAGAACAAAAAAAAAAAAAAAAAAGAAAGAAATGCACACATGATTGGGCTGCAGAGGTGACTAGGTTGATAAAGCATGAATGTCTGGGTTTGAATCTTCGGTCCCCCATGTGTGGAGTGGTCGTGCTTGCCTATCATCCAGTGATAGTAGGGGGAGTCTTGGGACATCTGAACAGCTCGTCTACCTGAGTTAGTAAGCTCTGGGTTCAGAAAGAGACTTTGTCTCAAAAAGTAAGGTGGAGAGTGAACGGAGGAACGTGCTTGACTGTAGTGAGGACTTTGTTTTCTGTAAAACACATAGAAATGTTATAAGAGTATGTTTTTGTTTTAATCCTAGGTGTGAAATAAAGGCTTGCTTCAGGTTGTTCACGGCAGCAGACTGCGATTTGCGTCATGCAGGGGTGTGATTTTTGCCAGTAGCAGATAGTTTCTGTGATTGTGTGGCACTTGGAATTATGGGAACTTTTCACAGGGTATATAAATGCTAGAACCCCAAGAGGCAGGGTAGGTTGGTGGTGGTGGTGGGTTGGTTGCTGTTTGTTGGTAGTGGTTTGTTAGGTAGTCGTGCACAAAGAAGGAACAAGAAGAAATTAGATATCCTGACTGTGAAGATCAAACTTGCCTCTAAGGAACTCAACACCCCTAATCAGCAGGAAGTAGTCTATTGATAATGTATCTTTTTTCTCTCTTATCTAGTGTTAGGGGGTTGAAAGGGTAGAAGAAAGAAGAACCCATGAAGTAGCCAAAGTCTGTCTACACTTGGCATCATTCTGACAGACGAACAAACACATCATGAATGCGCGCGCGCGCGCACACACACACACACACACACACACACACACACACACACACTGTGCCTTTGAAGAGCAACTGAATACCTCCAAACTGTCAGTGGTAATATTATTATAGAAAAATCTAATATAGATATCTTTGTGTTTATAATTCATTATGGCAAAAATAGAATGGATTCCTTATTGGGCTGATCTCATTTTAGGTAGAGAATATTAGAAGAGAATACTTTAAAATGAAAAGCTGTAGCATGTAACCAAGCACTGAAGTCTGGGTTTCCCTGTAGCAGTCATAGCAGGCAAGGTGGGCAAGCCTTGCTTTAGCATTTGAGGCGGATGAACAGAAATGCAGTTGTCATGCTGTAGTGAGCACAGAGGGCTGTGTCTCATAATGCCCTTAGGAGACCTGGCTTTAGATAAATGAAAGACGACCTACTAAGTGCTCAAACAGGTCCTCTAACCAGGGGCGGTATTTTAGGGTGAGTTACTGCGGTCATAATGCAATAGAACACAGAATAAGACAGGTGGCTTTGGCTTTCTAAGGCAGAGACTTGTGGCCTCTGTGTCAGGTAGAAGCCGGAGGATCTTTGGCTACTTCTCTGTGAAGTGAGAACAATACATACTTGTAAGCTAAGGTTGGAGAGTTATACATGACAACCAGCTAAAGTACGTAGTGTGACACTCAGCAAGTGGGAGCTACTGCATCAACACTGGCTGCCTGCCTGTGCATTAATGTTGTTATTGCTAAAAATCTATGAAGACTCACAGTGAGTGTGTGTGTGTGTGTGTGTGTGTACCAATTTGGACTTCAGATACTTTGAATTCAGAGAGGTGGCCAGAGGCAGCTCTCTCACTGCTGGGACGTTGCTGTGGTCCCCTTTGGGAGGAGAATGGGGATGTGCAAGGGGGAACTCCATGCTGGTTCTTCTTTTGCTCCTCTTCCTGCTACTTCCCCGCATCTGAGCAGGTGCACGCTGCTGCCCCAGAACAGCCTTTCACCTTCCGGTTCTTGCATTCTGTGTTTCTTTCCTTCAGCTTTTCATACTTCCCTTTTCTCCTCCAAACCCAAGGAGGGTAGATGACTAAGGAACAATTCTGTCTTCTTCGTGGTTGCCTTTTTAAAGCTGAAAAGCTAGCTGGGCGTGGTGGTGCACGCCTTTAATCCCAGCACTTGGGAGGCAGAGGCAGGCGGATTTCTGAGTTCGAGGCCAGCCTGGTCTACAAAGTGAGTTCTAGGACAGCCAGGGCTATACAGAGAAACCCTGTCTTGAAAAACAAAACAAAAACAAAAAGCAAAAAACAAAAAAGAAAGAAACTGAAAAGCTGTTTTCCTAATGCCAAGCACTTGGAGTTTGCATGAGTACAGTTGTGTCCACCCGAATATCTCTTCTCTTCCTTTTAATGATGCCTTTTCTCCAGCAGGAGGGTGGTTCTATGGGTAAAGGCACATGCTGTCAAGTCTGAAGACATGAGTTCAATCCCTGGGACCCACATGGACTCTGAAGGTTGTCCTCTGACATCAGCACACACACACACACACACACACACACACACACACACACTCACACCCCCCCACACACACTAAAATAAGCAAATTAATAAAATGTGATAAGAATGTCTATTCTCCCAAAGATTGTTTTTAGTAAGTGTCAAAAATGACAGTGACAGTCACCAGAACAGAGACAGGATAGAGTTCACTTCAGGTGACTCTGTCTTGCACAGATGCAGGGCGCTCCTCAGAGCTTTCCTGCACTCTGGTTGGGCCTTTCTAGACTCAGACATAGATCTTAGTGTGAGAAACATTCTCTGTCTTGGCACCATTTGCTTTTTGATTTCTGCTTCAACCTCTAGCAGCTGTTATGAGAGGGAAAGACACACACACAGGCGTGAAGGACACACAGCTGGACCAGGGAGGAGTCACACAGCTCAGGGTTGTCACCAGAGCAAAGTGATTAAAAGCAAAACCAAGCTGATATCCAGGATATTCGAGTGCAAAACACCCCTCATCTGCCAAAATCGAACCCACCCCACCTTCGCCAAAAATACTGGGGTGCCCCTGGTTTTACTAGAAATTCTATTTGCATGTTTATAAGCCCATTATCTCCAGGCGCACATACCCATCTTGGTCCAGCAATTACTACCCCATCTCTCTGCACACATTAGCAGATGTACACACTGCTGATTTGTACTCTACCATAAAATTACTCTTTCCCTTTTTAATTAGGGTGCTTTCAGAGGCACCTCCGCGTTAAGGCTGTGTTCGCTTCCATTATAAATACCTGTTGCCAGCCAATAATTATCCCCTGATGAATTACTCACTCAGAAGGAGACTTTAAATGTTCATTATATACATATATATATATATATATATATATATATATATATATATATATATAAACAGGGATTCCCCTTCATTACTTCTGGTGCCTCTGCTCTCAAACTTCATTAATCACTTTGGAGCCGTCCGTTTGTCACGTAGCATATGCCTATGAGGAGCAGCCCTCCTAAAGGCATCTTCACATTTCTTTGTTTTAATATTGACTGAGATACCTACGTTTGCAAAAGGGAAGAGAACACACCAAGACACCAAAATTACAGCAGCTTTTGTTATTTGCATACTTCATTAAGGCAGGACAGTTGGGTCTATATTCAGGGTGTGTGTGTGGGGAGTGGGTCTGATCAGCATATTGACTGACTGCTAAGTTGAATCTTGAGGTCAACTCCTGCCTCCTGTCATCTTTTTGGCTGAACTATGCAGACAATTTCGAGGGTGGAGTGTTTTGGTTTTGTTTCATTTCGTGGTTGTTTTTAAGACAGGGTTTGTCGTCTGTGCCCAAACTGAACTGACTTTGAACCTTGAGCTTTCTTGCCTCTGCCTTCCCAAATGCTGGGATTACAGGCCTGGAAATGAGGATCTTTACTGAGAACTTTATTGGGGTGGGGGTGGGGAATCCATTTCCGTGGGCTACAAACCTGAAGAAGAAATAAATTAGAGATGGCCCCGGTCTTCAAATCATTTTCAATTAGTTGTGCTGGCCACCCTGATTCATATTGTTCAGGATGAGGACTTGAAAATACAGAAGACCTTGAAATTAATCTCAGTGCTGAGAATGGTGGAAGGGCCAGCACCTTATCACCATTGTCGCTGTGGTGTGAGTCTGGGATGTTCACAGAGCAAGAGGGGCTGGGGCTTGTTTCCATTTGTATTGTCACAGAGTCAAGGACGTGCTCTCCAAGAGTTGGCTGACTTGTTTAAATTTCTCAGTTGCCGTGGGTCAGCTTGCTCTGTACCAATGTGAAAGTGGAAAGAGGCTAGCACTCTGTGCCTGCAGGCCCCTGCACGGAGCAGCACCTCCCAGAATGCTTGCACTATTGTGCCCCATGCAGTGAAACTGAAGATGTAGTCAAAGCCAAGGGATTTTGTTTTATCTCTGTCATTAATTACTTATTTAACCTTGGGCAAGACACTTTATCTTCAATATATTTTTTTTTTTCATCTGTGACTGGCGATGATAATGGCTGGTCTGTTTATTTCCCACGGCTGCTTTGAGGATCGAGAGAGATAATATACCTTAACGTGCTTGGGTAAGTATAAAGCACTTTCTAAATAAAGGCATTATTAAAAGAAATCTCACTTGTAATTCCTGCTTCCACTAACACTGCCTCCGCCATCTCAGAGATGGTGAGATATGTAATGTAGGTCAGCTCAGGTCTGGTCCCCGCTGAGTCTCTACCTCAGGATGTATATATAGTACCTGACTGGCTGACTCTACCTCAGGATGTATAGTACCTGACTGGCTGACTCTACCTCAGGATGTATAGTACCTGACTGGCTGACTCTGCCTGGGATTTTCTAAGATACAGTCTCACACCTGCTGCAAACTCATTTCCCTTCCAACACATTCATTTACCACACACGTTCATACACCACACACACACACACACACACACACACACACACACACACACACACACACACACGCACATGCGCGCGCGCACTCATACACAAAAATACACATGGGCTCAATGGCTTCTGGAGGAGAGAAAAGGCATGTGCTTAGCTGACTGTGATGGGACATTTGTAATCCCAGCACTTGGTAGGTAGAGGGAGGCAGGAGGATCAGGAGTTCTAAGTCATCCTCTGTGATGTTTACGGCTAGCCTGTCTTAGAAGAAAAACCCAGACCAAACCTGAATAAAAGCAAAACTAGGTCAAATCACAACAACCCCCCCCTTACCATATATTATTGAGTGCCTCTGTATACAAATGCCCTAGAAACCAGGACAAAATAGATAAATGAGATAGTCACAACGGTCTGTAACTGTCTGTTCCAGAGGAGCCCTTGAGCGTCTTATGACCTATGGGTTCTGAGAGGACAGACTGGAGAGCAGGCAAACACTCACTTCTGTTCTTAGTTTTGAAGGAAATTTTATTTGTGGGTTTTAATTAAAAAGGGCATATCTGCATATTTTAAGGTTTGAGTATAATCTAAGCCTTTGGTAGCTCGTGTTTGTATTTCTGTACTAATGGAGTGTGAATTGAGACGGGGTCCTGGAGGCAGAGTGTGTTTTCAGGTGAAGGTCTGTGGGATCCCATTTTTCTTTGCACCAGCAAAAGCTATGGGGTCACAAAGGATCTGCAGCTGCTCTGACTGGTTAAAGGAATCACCCCCCCCCCCCGCCCCCAGCATGTGTCCCTGCCAATCTGGCTTAGAAGAAGGACTTGCTCTAGTGAGGAACTATGTTCTTAGGAGAAGAGCCATCCCCAGTTTAGTTACAGTGCTCAGTATATCTGGGGCTTAGCTTTGTAGGCAGGTTGGAGACTTCCACCTCTTCAGGCTCTGGTTCAGGGTTTGAGATGCTACCACAAGCCACCCTGGCAGCAGGAAAACAGAGGCAGACAGTGATATTCGGGCTTCACCCAGGGAAGAGACCAATTGCAAGAGTGCAAGGCCATACTTGTGAACCAGTCAGGCTACATCCGGCTCTTTCAAAAGGTGGTAACTGCTGTAAGTCCCGAACACAGTTTCCCCTTTGAGCTATGCTGATTTCTTGCCTACTTATCTCCTCTATCGCACCACCTTTCTCTTCCTTTTGCTAGCCTTTATCAGGGAATGGTGTCTTCCTGCCCCGAGGGATTGAGGCCATTGCAGATTCCTTGATGTTACTCTTGCTCTCTCATTTGAGCTGTTGCTAATCCCAGAAGCCACACCCACCTGTCCAGCACTCCCAGAGCTCCTGTTTAGGTTGCTATCTCCCCAGTTCATAGACAAACTTTGATCTTCTTGATTATCTGCTTTTACAGACCCTGTCCTGTCCCTGTAAGTAAGCCTCTAAACGTGATAAGTCCCTGCTCACCTGATTGGTTATTTCTTCATCTGATCGATCATTTAATCCTCTGATTTTTAGTTTACTTATTGGCCTCTTCCTGAAGCTTTCTCTTGATGGTAGTTGGTCTGGTGCTGTGTATACAAATGCTATATTCTGTACCCTAAGATCTGGTTGCCCCCAAACAAGAGAATTCTCACATACACCAGCCTTTGCTATTTAAACCTTGCTCCCCAATTTCAAGTTAATTGGTTAATAAAAGGTTACTACCTGTGATGGGCAAAGAGAGAGGGAAAGGCTGGACTTGATGATCTAGTGAGAGGTTTCAGGAGAGACCAGGGGAAGGAGAAAGGACAAGAGGGAGGGAGGAGAAGGTCACCTTGAGGCTGGATGGATCGTGAGCACAACAGGGAGAAATGGACCCTAAGAATAACCCAGGCAAGAACAAAACAGCAAGTGACAAGGGACATGTGGCTGGAATGTAAATTATAATAGTTCCAAACTTGTCTGATTTAGGTTTACAGCTTGCAAATAAAATACCAGGATTTTGTGTCTTTTATACTGGCTAGCTAGAATATGTAATTCACTTTACGTTCTCTGACTAATTCCAGGCTGAACCTGTAACACTCTTGACTGGATTATAACGCTTTTTATGAGTCCCTTCTTATTCCTTCTTTTATTTATAATATTTCTGCATTATTTATCTAGTGCTTACTAGAACACACACGCGGTGAGTTTAACACTCCAACAATTCAACAGAAGTTACACATCATGAAATACTTTCTATTCTTTAATGTACACGGGAGTGCACGCATGCACACACACACACACACACACACACACACAGATGGGTATACGTGTATCTGTGGGTGTGCATGCATATATGTGCATGTGTATAGAAGCCAGAAGTTAAACTTGGGTATTATTATCAGGACTGCCATCTCTTTTGAGACAAGGTCTCTCATTGGCCTAGAGTTCATCAATTATGTTAGATTGGTTGCCAACAAGCTCCAAGGGCCATCTAGTCTCTGCCTCCTTAATACTTGGCTTTTTTTTTTCTTGGTCAAGATTGTGTGTGTGTGTCTCTCTGTGTGTGTGTATGGTGGGGATTGTGCACATATATGTGGGTGCCCATGAAGCCAGAACTATTAGACCTCCTGGAGCTGGAGTTATATGAAGTCATGGACCACTTGACATGGGTGCTGGGAACCAATCTCTGGTTCTCTGGAAGAGCAGACTTAGCTCTTAACTGCTAAGCCATTTTCTCCAACACTGCCTGTTAAGGTAGGGGAGAGCAAGCTCGGGTTAAACCCACTGGGTTGTTTTCCCCTGCCCTGAAGGTTATTGTCTTTAAAGCTGTCACCCTGAGGAACACAGCTACAGCCAGTTCTGGAGCTGTGCCCCAGGGATGAGCACCTTTACTCTCTTTTGTATGCACGTTGGTTGTGAGAAATCTGATCTTTGTAGGTCAATTTAAAGTTTGTATTGGCAACTCGAGATTTACCCTCTTACGTGAGTAGAGATTAGACTGGTAACACCATGGGAGTACAAATGAAAGTTAGTGTTATTACTCTTCTTTTTTTTTTTTTTAATTTATTATATGTAAGTACACTGTAGCTATCTTCAGACACTCCAGAAGAGGGCGCCAGATCTTGTTACAGATGGTTGTGAGCCACCATGTGGATGCTGGGATTTGAATTTATCACCTTCGGAAGAGCAGTCGGGTGCTCTTACCCGCTGAGCCATCTCACCAGCCCGTTATTACTCTTCTTTAAACACACGGCACAGCCAGAAGTTGCCCAGTGATCTCCACTAACTATACTATTTTTAAACTTAAATTTGGTTTTATTTTATGTGTGTGGGAGCTTTGCCTGTGTGTATCTCTGTCCATCATGTGCATGCCTGGTGCCTGTGGAGCCCAGCAGAGGGAAGTGGATCCCTTGGGACTGGAGTTGCAGACAGTCGTGAAGTACCATGTGGGATGTGTGTGCTAGGGATTGAACCCAGGTTCTCTACAAGAGCAGCAACCATTGAGCTATCTCTCTAGTCCTCAATTATGTTACTTTTGGAAAAGAGCTTTTAGGATCCCAATGTGACCGTTTGTAGTAATAGTAGGTACTAGCTTCTCTTTACTAAGGTAATGTATATGTGAATGTGGTATATTATATGATGTATTATTATTATTATTATTATTATTATTATTATTATTATTTTATTTATTTTCCCTTGTTCCGGTCAACCCTGCTCACTCCGCTCGACCCCGCTCACTCCGGCCAGCTCCGCTCCCTCCGGCCGGCCCCCCGCTCGCTCCAGTCGTCCCTGTTAGGCTCTGCTCACTCCGGACAGCCCCACTCGCTCCGGTTGGTCTCTCCGGCCCAAGGATTATATGATGTATTATTATATGTGTTTGGTATAAGGTATATGTGTGTGATATATGCTGTATGTGTGTGATATATGGTGTATGGTATATGTGTATGATATATGCTGTATATGTGTATGTATATATGCATGTGTGTGGAGGTCAGAGGACATCAGATATCCTGTTCTATTACTCTCTAACTTATTCCCTTGAAAAAGGGGGGCATCTCTTATTGAACCTGGAACTGGTCTACCTGCTAGTTAGCCCCAGAGATTCATTTAACTCTACCCCCTACAGCTGTTTGAGGCATGTGCATAGTCAAACCTGGCTTTTAATGTGAGTGTTGGGGATTTGAACTCAGGTCCTTATGCTTGCACAGAAAGCACTCTTACCCGCTGAGCCATTTCCCCAGACTCTATAGTGCTTATTAAAATGCAGTTTTAATGTCCACACCCATTTGCACTTGCTGAATGGTATTCTGCATTCTAGGTCACCATCTACTAATTGATAGGCACTGGTGATGAAGGCCATGGTCCTGGGCCATAAAGACTTCCCAGTGTAGTTAAGACAGAAATACAAACAGTCCTGTGTTGCTCATGCAATTCCTTGTAGTTGCCAATTTAATTCTACAAATGCATTTACTCCCAAGACAGATCACACCCTCCACCCTCTCACTTTGGAAATAACTACTGTTAGGGTGATAGCCTTATCTTTTAAAAACTATGCACACAAACATCCATACGATATTCAGTGTTGTTTAGAAACATTTATGTGTAAATGGTATTCTTAGAGTCTCGCTCTGCGATTTGTGTTTCCATCATCATTTTGGTTTTACGGCTGACGTATATGAAGATGGTATTTTCAATTGTATTGCACTTCACTTATAATTATGCATTATTCATCTAGACCCCAAGGGTGGGGCATTTAGGTTACTCTTAACTCGCAGCTATTAATAGGTTATAAAGAGTATTCCTGGTTCTTCTTTCTATTTTCTACACCTTTGACTAGAGTTTCAGGCTCCTGCTGTCTCTTGAAAGCCTCCCCTCAATTCTTCTAGACCCTAGAGTGGACGATTCCAGTGTCCCAAGAACCTTGCTACACGAAGTTCACTAAAAGAACCAAGGATGGGTGGGTGGATGGACGGACGGATGAATGAACGAAATGCCCAGAGCATCTTAAGGAATGTCCTCTCAAGAGGACTTTGGCGCCTTTGCCCCCTGCCTTCCGTTGACAGCCCCGTTTCTGCTTTCCCTCATTCCTCTAACCAGCCAAGGAGTGTGTAGGGCATGAGGTCTGCCTTTCTCTACAAGTTCAGGACCGGGGTAAACCCTAATGTTTGATGTTGGGCGCTTCAGCCGCCCCCCTTTCCGAGCTCATGGGCGGGCCAGGCGGGCGGGCGGGAGGGCGGAGTACGGGGTGCTGCTTGCTCAGATTCCTCCGCGCGCAGCGGGCCGGCTCTTCTTTCTGCGGGAAACCCCTGGGCGCGCGGCGGCGACGGGGGCGGAGCCTCGCAGTGGGAGGAGGCCGAGGCGGAAGGACACGCGGGCCGCCCAGCCGCGCGGCGCAGCCAGAAACTTTCAGCCAAACTTCGGGCGGCGGCCTGGCTGCGCGGAGTGTAGGGGCGGCGCAGCGGGAGCTCTAGGACTCAGCGAGCCGCGGGGGCAGGGTAGAGCACGCGAGAGCCGGGCTCCTGGTCGGGACCCGCTCCCCATGCGGATCTGCTCTGGCTGCGGCTCCGAAGATGCCCGCTCTTCGTCCCGCCGCGCTGCGGGCGCTGCTGTGGCTCTGGCTGTGCGGCGCGGGCCCCGCGCACGGTGAGTACCGGGCGCCCGGGAGACCATCCCTCTCTGCCTCTGCGCTCCGGGGGCTGCGTCTTCCAAACTGCCTCGTCCGGGCCTCGAGTCTTGGCAACGCGTAGTGTCCCGGGTTCCGCGTTAACGGGGTCCCGGGCGAACAGCTCGCGGGCCGAGGTGCGAGTATGGTCGGGAGGGCGGCGGGGGCTTGCGGCGTTCCCAGCTTTTGACACCCGGATCGGTCGGTCTGTCCGGAGGAGGAGTTGGGCGTGGGGCTTAGGTCTTGGAGAGGTGGAGGCAGCAGTGGGGGAACTGGTGTGGCAGCGTGCTGAGCCACATGATTGAAAATCTCAACTGCTGTTATTCTTTCCGAGGCGCGGAGCTCTGCTGCGGTTCCAGTGTGCGTCCAGCCCCAGGAATGTGGTGTGACGATCCCCAACTCCTCCAACCTGGCAGCAGCTTGCTGCTCTTTTGGCACCGTTGGGGGTGGGGCAGGGGCAGGCGAGGAAAAGTGGAGACGTTGGTTGATCCAAAGTGCTCGCTTAGAAAGGCTCGTTATGGTGGGATATTCCGTGCCCCCTCGCTAACACGGTGGGAGCCAGGAAAGGAAATCGGATCATACTTTACCCACTCCACCCACATCTTTAGATTTTACGTTTCTTTGGAATGTTGTATGGAAAGAACTTTGGCTTTGGAGTCCAGCTCTGTAATCCTGGATTCAAATCTTCTGTATTAACTCACCAGTAAAATGGGGATGAAATTACCCAGCTAATAGGATTAATTAAAAGAATGTATATTAAACCTGTAGCACTTAAAAAAGATGTTCAGAAAAGTTGTTTCAGGGCAGGAGCAGCGGTTTGGTCTTTCTGAATGAAGTTTGTGCTTCCAGTGGGGTATGTTTTGTATTGGTTTGTTGAACTGGTAGGGTCCTCTTTTACTCAAGAACAGTTTAATTTTACCAGAAATTCTCTAGGACATTTTCTCAGAGAAGGGATGAGTTTCAGAAAAGTACGGTCTTTGTTCATTGTAACAGGCAGCTGACATGCCAATCGCAGATGCTTTGAGGAGGACTCCATTATTTATCACCTGCAAGCAGTGCTGGGCTGTTCAGCACCAACCAGATACTTTTTGGAAAGTGAGAATGTCTTACATTGCTGAGTATGTAGGTTTTCAGAAGTGGACCAGGAGGCTGTTCAGGATGAGTGGTTTCTGAAAGTTTTCCTAAAAACTCAACGATGGCATTCTTGCCTTGCCCTTTTCCTTTGAGTGAAGCTGTTAGCCCTCAGTGTAGACTTAGTGTAAAGAGGTATATGGTTAGTGTGATTTTTTTTTTTTTTTTTGTTTCCCTGAGGATGAAAGTGCTTGGTCTCTCACGACTTGTTTTACGTAGGAAGTAACATTAGTCTTCATGATGTCTTTTCCCATATGGAATAGGATTCAAAGCATAACTTTTTTTTTTTCTTGAATACTTTGGGGACTAGTTTGTAAAGTGACTCGCAAATGCTAACACCGGCAACACTAGTGGGATGAGGCTGGCACATGGGCTTTCTTCCATGTTGAACCCCAGTGCACTAAACTGATACCCCTACTTCTGCTTCTGCTGCCGGCCCTTGCTGTCACCGATATCGGTTAGGGGCATCACATTGAGTGTCAGTCCAGCTGGCTCAAATTTAGGCATTTTGGGTTTTGGACAGGTGTTCTTTAGATGCTAAACTATTCTCATGAAAGAGATTAAAGAGCTCGTTGTTGTTGCAAATCTTAAATCTTCCCAGGGTCTAGCAGGGAAGCTTCCTAATCTATTACGGTGTATTTTGCCAAGGTACCAATTATAACTCTCCCTCCCTAAGTTTTGAGTGTTCCCATGTTTGGCTTGTGGCCAGTTGTTAATTTGAACATCACTGGTTCCTAAGGCAAGGAGCTGTCAACCCATCTGTGTGAGCTTCTGAACAGCTCTCTGGACCACCCCTTACTTCTGGCTTTCTTTTGGCTCTGCAGTGGGAGTGATTCCCTGGTTTTACTGTCACCCAGTCACTTTTTCAGTTGAATCCCTACATAAAAAGAACAAGTTTTTTTTATTTTTTTTTTCCTTTAGGGTGGAGATGAAATTCACCCTATAACTATTTCCCGTTTTTCTTTCTTGGAGGGAGGGGGGAGCGGTTGGTTGCAGAATCTCTTGTTTTATGGTGTTTGAATAATATATACCGGTATT
The DNA here is from genome assembly GCA_902729485.2 of Mus minutoides. Classification (NCBI taxonomy): domain Eukaryota; kingdom Metazoa; phylum Chordata; class Mammalia; order Rodentia; family Muridae; genus Mus; species Mus minutoides. The sequence continues at coordinate 350,770 of LR749696.1, read as the reverse complement.
TTGTTGGCATCTCTTTTTCTGCCTCCTCTGTGGATTTGTGTTGCCCAGAAGGGCAGCCTCGGCTCACCTGGCCTGTCACTGACTTCAGGACCTTTAAAGAATGTCTAAGTGCAGTGGGATATGCTTGGATGCTTGAGAGAAACCTTATAATACATTTTAAAAATATCACACCCACAGAAATTTTATTTTGCCCACAGAATTTGCATTGATGTAGTTCCCACTCTTCCATTCCTGGTGACCCTCCTCCCTGCCCCTTCCATTGTGGTGGGAGAGAGCTGCATGTCCTGGCTGCAGCAGACCTGTACTCAGCACTCTGGTGTCCTGACACAGGAGGCCTGAGACTGTCATTAAAAAAAAAAAAATAAGGCTTACAAAAGATTCTGACAAATTGACCGGGTGAGACAATCACAGATTAATTCTGCCTTCAAGAGGTATATGAGACCTTGCCTTTTAGATTTTAATAGTTTCCACACTGAACCCAGCTTTAACCAGCCATTCCAGCAGTTAACCCTTTTGACTCTTAAGGAGTTCAGAAATTGTTATCATGAAAGCTGTAGACTGTGATTGGATCCTTCTTGTGCACAACTGCTTCTAAAAAGGTTTCATATGTGAGTGACACCCCCACCCACCTCTGTTATGGATTCTTCTTCAAATGTTATATATACATATAAATTTTGGATTCTTTATAAACTTTTCCAAGTTTGTGTGTGTGTGTGTGTGTGTGTACCTCTAAGGCATGATCTGAATAGGAATGCATTCTTGTGCTGTATTTATAGACTGTATCTGTTTTCTTTCTTGATGTCTGTCCGGATGTCTCATTGATCTGTTCCCTCTCCTCCTGAACTTTCTGGATCCTCCTGCTCCTGTCTTCTCTTGCTTTCCAAACACACCTTGAAAACAAGAATGTCCCCCGTCTGGCACTTTCCCTCCGCACCGATCCACTGTATGTGTAGTAACTGGGACAGGCCAAACTAAGCCGGGAGCCAGAAGACCAGAAGTCTCCTCCAGCTCTGTTATTAATTGATTTGGTGACCTTGCGAGGGGAGCCCATGGTTTGGTAGTTCACATTCTCATGGACTTTGTCACCGTTCACAGGGCTGGTTACAGAGTTGGGACTAGGATTTCTTTCTTTAAGGCCTCAGGTCCAGGGCCTTGTGTATCGTCCATACAGCTTCTGTCTCGTGCACAGATGGATTTGTGTACACAGAAACACATCCACAGAAACAGAGAGTGCTTACTGTTAGTGTGTGCTCCAGGGAAAGAATTGTGCCTCTGCTTGTCTGTGTTCTGGTGCCCACATCGCTACCCTGTACTTGGCATGGTTCCTTGGCATCTCATTGGCATCCTGTGAAGACGTGCTCATTTGAGCCAGTACCTTTCGGTCCTTTTTCATTGTGGGCCACCGCGGTCCTCCGGGATGCCTAGTGAGTGGTGTTTGCAGTGAGGCTGTGGCACCTTCTCTTCCCTGGCCTTTCCTGCTCCACGGGGTGGTCACAGGTTAGCGTTCACTGGGCTTTTGTTCACCTTTTCTATAGAAGGCTTTCATTCGGGGGCAGCTTAGGATCATTTCTGGAATAGTACATCTTTCTTTGGGGTCAGCTTTGTTTTGCTAGTTTTGAGCCTTTTCAACTTAAACTTGCAATCTTGTGCAAGACTAATAGCATTATACTTTTAGTAGCATATATATTTTTTCTGGAATGTCACTACCAAACCAAATTGAACCAAACAACAACAGAAACAACAACAAAGTATCCCTCCTCCCCCAGATGAGACAACCACGTGTGATTGGTCTCTGACACGCAGATCTTGCTCCTTGAGAGAGGTGCTCTGCCTCACACACACAGCCCTTTCCTGTGTCCAGTGTGCAGAGGCACCTGAGTGGAAGGCCTTGGTTGAGCACCTGTGGCTTGCTCAGTGCTCAGTGTGCCTTTTGAGACAGGGCTGGCTTTGGACCCTTGGTCCCCCTGAGTCAGCCTCTCGAGTGCTCCTGTTCAGTGTGCACCATCATGTCTAACCTGGCTTTGTGCTAACCCTCCCCTAATGGGTGGGTCAGGTTTACCTCTTTGTTGTATGTGCTGATGGGGACTTTAAAGCCCCCTGGTGCTTCTCTCTGTCCATGCTAGATCTGATCTCCACCTGGCAAGGGGCAGTGTATCTGTGTCTCCTGTCAAGAGGCAGGCCAATCATTCTTTGACCTCTAGTTCTTATATGCACCAAGTTTCTCTCCTCTTGGTTTCTATTCATTGGCATCATCTCTGGATTTTGTCCTTACAGTCCTGACCTTTGTGTGGGTGACAGAAGTAAAAAAGAGCAGGCTATGAACCCTTCACTGAAGTGACACCCACTTGTCCATAAAAGGAGTGGAACTTGTGAAGAACGTTATGTTCTTCTGTCTGGGAAGGCTGTTCAGGTGAACTGCCTTAGCCCTACGTCTTCATACCTCCCTGCCCAGAAAGATCCATGAAGAAGGAAAGAATTTGTCCAGCAGCTTCCCTGGCTCCTCTTACGAAAAGAACACATGATTGTCGTGGGTAGTGTGACTCAGTGGATCTCAAGTTGTGTCTGGGAATTTGTCCGTTCGAGTTAGGGGTGGGGATGGCTCCGTGTGTAGAGTACCTGTTATAAGCAAGAGCACCTGGGTTTGGATCTCCAGCACCCACATAATAAGCTGCTGTGGTGGTGTTTATTTGTAATTCCATAGCTGGGGGCAGAGATGGGACGATCCTGGGGCTGTACCAGCCAGTCAGTCCAGATGAAACAATAAACTATCCTTTCTTAAAAAGTAAGGCAGATGGTGCTGGAGAGCTGGATCAGGGATTGTTGAGTGCTTGCTGGTCTTTCAAGGTCAGGAGTTTGATTCCCAGCACCTCTATCAGGTGCCTCATAACTGCCTGTAACTCCAGTTCAGGGGTGGGGGTGTGTCTGATGCCCATTTCTGGCTTCCATGGGCACTGACACACACATGACTTACACTCACACAAGCATATGCATAAACATAGCTGTATGCAATACAGTGATAGCTTGAAAAGGAGGCCATCGCTTGCTCTGCTGGCACAGCAAGGCTAATAACGTTGCCTTGTGCTTTTAAAGAGCTGGCCTGTGAAGTCTATATTTTAGGACTGACACAGGTATAATGTGTGACTTTAAAAGCGGTCTCCCTCCCTCCATCAGTGTCACTCAGATAGATCCCAGAATGCACGGATTTCACAGCAGTGCTGTCTTTAGCCCGGGTGATTGACGCTTCCTCGGAGGATATCTGTTTTGTTAACCTGTGAACGCCTTGCTGCTGGCAGCTTTTCCCTTGAGTACAGGAGCATGAAGAGAGATGAAGACAACTTATTTCAGCCTGTCCTGATTTTTTGAGAGAGGTCTTACCACTCTGTAGCCAGAATTGACTGGAACTTACTGTGTTCCAGGCTGGCCGTGAACTTGGAGTTACCATGGCACTTCATGTTACCGCCTCTGATGGAAAGAAAAAGGTGGCTTTAGAAGTCGTTGGCTGTCCTTTGGGCTTCGGTGGGTCAGACTGCAGGGTGTTCCCTGGCAGCAGCAGGAGGTTTGCAGCCCCTTTCCTATTTGAAGGGATCCTTACCTGTTTGCCAGTTAACATTGTAGCCCTCAAAAGAGTAAAACAGAGAAAGAGGGCTCGTGGGAGCTGGAGGGAGCAAAGCAATGATCACATTCATTTTTTATTGTTACTTTTTAAACAATTGTCTGTGTGTTCAAAGAACTCAGGGTCACTGCTCAGTTGCCTGCATGACTCTCAGGGACTGGGCTCCAGGGCATTAGAAGAGGGACCCAGGCCCTCAATGCCTGGCTTGAAGACCAAAGTACCAGCTCAGTCATCAAATTGGTCTGCAATTCAAGGGGTCCAGGGACATTTGCATAGAATCCTCTGAAGACTGTGGGCCCTTAGAGTGATGCTATGTTAGGGCCTTGGGTGTGTCATCAGGCTTAATTGGTGTTTCCCTTGGCATCCTGGGGCAAGCAGTGCAGGGAAATATAGTCTCCAGGTATGTGGGAATTGGACCCAGGGTGGAAGTTAGGATCCTGCCCCCAGGACTGATAGCATCACTGAGATGAGGCAGAGAGGTACACGGTGTGTAGTTCGAAAGCCAACTAGCCATTTATCCAACTCTCTGAAAGCAGTTTCCTGCAGTCTGGGTAACTAAGAGCAGTGGGGCTCCCGGGAGTACCTAGGAGAGAACAGCCTCAGCTCCCCCCACCCAGGGAGGCTTCTCTGCTATTTCGCACAGTCCGATATTTTCTTTTCTCTGTTGTAACATAGGGAAAGAATAATCAACTTGTGAGAAGACAAAGACCCCCTTGTCTGGTGGCGGGTGTGAATATAACATTGGCAGAGGTTGTGGTGGCTATTAGTGGGTTTGTGGTGAGAGAGCACTGGGTCCTCAGCCCTGCGTGGCAGGCTTGCTACAGGACATGTCAGGGTGGAAACTGTCTTCCTTGGAAGATCCAGTTCTCAGCAGCAGTGGCTAAAAGACCTCCTCATCCCAGGCCTGGGGAGTGTGTGGTGTGGACACACCCAGAGTCGCTGCTGCAGGTGGCATTGATTAATCACGCTGACATAGCCCTCACCCTGCTTTACTTGTCTTGGCAAAACCCTGTTCTGCCAGCTCCTCAAACACTTATGTGGTACCAGGAGAGATGGAGCAAAGTCCTGGTGGTTGCGGGGGTGGTCATTCCACTGTCCTCCCTCTGCTGCCTGGAACTGTTGGCTGTCACCTTGGTTGACTGGATGACTTTTCTGCCAGGTGTGGAGGACCTGGGTCCCATCTTCCAGTGGACTGAAGCCCAGTTCCCTGGAGGCCTGCCAGCGGAGATTTCTGGTCTCTAAGTCAGTTCCTTCTACAGGTTGTTGGCAACTGAATAGTAATTCTGGGTTCTTTGAATATATCAGACCAACACTGTGCCAGAGTGGACTCATTGCCACACAAAGACTGGTTGGGTGTGTGGTTGCAGAACCTGTTTCTGGGGTAAGAGTAACTCTCCCACTCATAGACATGTTTATTCATATGAAGAAAGTATGAGCGTTTTGTGAGGCCAGAAAAACACGATGAGAATATTTTGATTGGAGTCAGATATTGTCTCCTTAATAATACGTCTTCATTTAACAAATAGCACCCCCTTTAAATGCAGCCTTGCTTGCCAGGTAAGGTGTTGAAGACACAGCTGTGGTTGTATTCTAAAGTATATGTCCTTTTTCAGAGGCAGGTGTGTTTTTAAATGGTGTGATTTGCTTCCTTTTCATTTTGTGTTCTCCTCCCTGCCCTCCCTCCCCTCCCTGCCCTCCCTCCCTGGGAGAAGATTCTGGGTAGTGTTTAGGTCACAAGCATTACCTAGCAGGAGAAATCTTGTCTGTTGGACTCACGAGGTGTCCCAGTAAGAATAAACGAATGCTGTCTACTTAGGTGGTATCGATGAGTTAAGTCCTGCAGAGGGAAAGTGGTAAGGTGCGGGGAGCCTTGTGTGTTTCTGGGCTCTTGGACCTGTTTGTTTGGAAAATAGTAAGTCTCATTGACAAGGACAAGGACAAGCTATCTTGCTTATTCATTTTGAGTGTACATATCTGTGCATTTGCTGACTCTTCTTTTAAGTGGCACATATTTATCTTTAGATATATATTTTTTTGCAACATTTAAGACACTTCCAAATCTTTATGAGGATTTAAAGGAAAAAGCTCAAATGGTGTGCCTGGTCCAAGGTTTGTCGTTATGTCAGCAACAGCTGGGTGGGGTGTGCTTACCTAATTCAAGAATGCTGGAAACTGAGACAGGAGGATTGCTGTAAGGACAATGCAGCTAGGCTCTATAGGAAGATCCACTGTCCTCCCAAAATAAGGCCATCAACCACTTACAGTCCTTGCTCCAGACTTCCTAACCATTTAGGAAAATGGTTGTAACTAAAAACAAACATTGTAACAGTTTCGCTTAGGTAGGTTTACATAGCAACAGAATTATTCCTTATGTTTACACATAATTAACTTGTATTTATACTGTGTTGATTTTCCCTGGCACCTTTACAAGATTTTGTGTGTATATGTGATTTTAAAAGCAGTTACATTTAGAATTCTTTAGGTATGTATGAGCAATCAGAATAATAACACCACACCTCTGTTAATGTTTTGGTATTCATGTATGTATTTTGTTATGCCTTTTTTCCACCCATAGATTTTAAAAGCTCCTATACATTTGAAAGTCACTATGTTATCTATACATTTTAAAATATATATATATATATATATATATATATATATATATATATATATATATATTCAGTATACAAACAGTTTTCTGTTAAAATGTTTTCATACATTTGATTCCAGTGATTAAATAGTACTCTAAGGAATGGACTCATGTGTTTTGACCTCTCTCTTTTGACTGCAAATTTGGTTGGATCCAACCTACCCCTCATGTCCCATGTACAGGTAGGAATCAGCTGCCCACCGGAGGAAGCTTTGCTCTTTGGGATTCCAGAGATTTCTAAATCTAAGAGAGTGGCATCTCAAAAAAAAAATCAGAGACAATTAGCATTTCCAATAATCACATCGTTTATAAGCCAAACTTGTGGTTAACATTTGATTGATACTTTACAGTATTTTTCCATGCTCAGTGTCCATTATAAAACTTTAATTGGGATTTTAACAGACATATAGTTTTCCACTAAAAATAATATGAACATTGCCTCCATATATGTTAGTAGCCTTTAAGCATATGACTTCAAAGGCTACATACTACACTATCTTAAGGGACCTACTAGTCTTCATTTTTGTGGAAATCCAGCCTTAGTTTCCAGGTGTCATAAATATAAAGAATTCTGTAATGAATATTGTTGTCAGGACTGGCTCGGGTTAAGAGCACTGGCTGCTCTTCCAGATTCCCAGCACCCATCTCTGGCTGCTTGCAGCCATCTGTAGCTCTAGTTCTAAGGGCTTCATACCTTCTGAGCGCTGTGGGCCCAGCACACATGTGCTGTGCAAACATGCACAGAGATACAGCACCCATACACATAAAATAAAAACACATTTTTAAAAATTGAATCACTTACTTTCTACCAAAATCCAGAAGCTTTTCAGCCAAATGGTTGCATTACTTTTTATAGAGTTTGACCCTGTCATACTTTTCATTAGCACAATTTGAGGCTGCCAGCCATCGACAGCCCTGGGATTCATTTAAATAACTCTGTTATTACCTGGCAAATGTGAATCCGACCTCATCTCTTGTTGCCGTTTATTAGAGCAGTATAGAAAAAAAATCTCTGGATTCTTCGAATGTCTTTTCTTCCTTTCTATTTCTTTGTTTACTCAACTGTGTCTTTTACCCTTGAATTTTTTTAATATATCTTAATTTTAGCTATTATAGGCATTGGTATTTCACCTGCTTAAAAAATATCACAGTATGCCTGTCAGTTTACAGTACATACAGGCTGGGGGTGGGGTGGAGTACATGTGTAACATGCATGTGGCCCTGGGTTCAATATCCTGCACCAAAGGCAGTCAACGAAACGGAACCCTCTTGCTGTCTGTCTCTGCCTCGCTTAGTCTAACATAAAGATCCAAAATAAGCAAACCAGAGCGCCATACACAATACCAAGTTTAGTATAAGAAATGTCCTTTGATAAGGTAATCGTTTATCATCTTTTGAATCCTAAAATGCTTGGCCAACGTTTTTAAAGTTTTTGAGACAGTGGCTGGCCTAGAACTCAGAGATCTGCCTCGGCTCTGCTGGGATTAAAGGTGTATGCCATCATACCTTGTCCTTGGCCAAATTCCATTTTTGGATGTAGTTGTTTAGTTCTGATTTTTGAGAATCTCATGTAGCCCAGGCTGGCCTTGAACTCAGTACAAAGTGGAGGCTAGTGTTGAACTCTTGATCTTCCTGCCTTCATGTCCCTAGAGGGGATTATAAGTACCAATTGCCTTTGCTTGGCTTGGTGCTCTCAAATTTGGATCTGACTTTACCCCACAACAGCTGCTTGTAAGTTATATGCATCAAGGAACCATACATTTACTATATACTGGGTTTAAGAAGAGACCTTGGCAAATGGTATGTGGTTCCACTACTGTCCTGTCTTCCGGAGTGTGCAGAAACGTGTGGAGCACATAACACTCTGAAAGGCAAAACCAGCATCCTGCCCTCTCCACTCACTGGGACCTAACTGGTGAGCCTGGACAGTGGTCAGGGCAGTCAGTTCAGGCAGACAACTGGGTGACTGAGACTCCCTTCTCTCTACCCTCACCAAATTGATTCGTTGTGGGATGGAGTGGCCTGAAGCAACCTGTTGTTTTGGCACCCTGTGGACACCACCTGTTTCTTCCCTTTCTCACTCCAGCCTCCCACTTGCCGGGTCCAGGGCGAGTGCACAGCGGGGAAGCGATCAGTGTTGTTGCCGAGGAATGTTGCAATAAAGAGGAATAGATTGCGTTTTGCAAGCTTGTGAGTTCCTAAGACGCCCCACTGCTTTTGACATGGAGTGCTCCGGCTGAACGGCTCTGTGCTGAAGCCTTGCCGGCCCCAAGCGCTTGCTGCAGAGCAATTTCAGGCTGTATGAATGCTTAAGTATCATTGGAATTTACTGGGCTGGTTGTTTGCCAGCAATTACCATATTTAGCATGAGGAGACCTGGGGAATGAGGACATTTCTGACCAACCAAAGAAGGAAACTCTCTGAAGGACTGCAACTCCTTTCTCTCTTCTTTCTTTCTTTTTCTTTTTTCTTTTTCTTTTTCTTTTTCTTTTTCTTTTTTTAATGAGGTGGTTAGGAGAACACCAGCCAAGCTAGGACTCTAATTCGTGACAACTGGTCTTTGTTTTTGTGCCCCTTCCACATAATTAATTTATGGACGGGCAAAGAGATTTGGTAGTGGAGTTCTTTCTCACCCTGAAGTCCACTTCTGTCTTTGGGAGGAAGTAGGGAATTACTAGGCCTGAGTCCTGCTGCCTGGCTCAGCTGGCAGGTGAGACTGTGGATCCAATCGGCTAGTTTCCACTTTTTCCTCACTTAAGATGTGTTAGTTTTCGGCTTTGTCCTGGCCTGAATTTATTTTGGCCTAGCCCTTGTCTCCACCCTGTGTTTGGAGACATCAGCCTTCCTGCTGTGGCTTAACAGTCCTCTGCCTCAGTTTTTCCAGTACTGGAATGACCAGCCAATATAATTAACATAAACATTGTTTTTATAAAGTAAGACAACCTCCAACATCAGTACAGCCCTGTGTAGTTCAAAGAGCATCTCACAGGAGTTGTTCCTTTAATCCCTACAAACCTTTGCTGGAGCCCAGCGCCAAGGGGTCAGGTGGCTTTGCACTGCATCCTGTTGCTTCTTCCTAGATGGTCGAGGGCACGGCAGGCACTTAAATGCACATTTTGATTGTTTTCTTTTCTTTTCTCTCTCTTTTTTTAAATGTTTGTTTCCTTCCCAAAAAGGTCTGTTGCGCTTTTACTCTGTAAGCATCATCCCTACAGGGCTGTGGTGTGGTTCCTCATTGCGCTCACATGACCGTCCTTTGGGGTAAACAGTATTCACTGGCATTGTAGCTTGAGTTTGGAGCTTAGAATGTTAAGTGAGAGGGGCATCAGGCTGCATCCAGAGCCCTCCCAGGGCCTCTGCAGCTGCTGCACACTTCATGACTCCCTGGAAGACAGGGTGGGATGGGGAGACCCAGGTGCTGCAGTTAGTGGTTGGCTTAGTTTAGGTTCATAAATAGGTTTGGTCCCAATGTTCTTCTGTGTTCAAAGACACTGCACACACATTTTATGATAGGAATAACTAAACATTAAATCCCAGAGTCTTCTGTTTTGAAGAGCCAGCCTCTTAGGAAGCCTTTGTGTCTTCTCTTTAGGATGGATGTGTCAGCTGACAGGTGCAGCTGTGGCTCTGGCCTCCCCTTAGCTGCTCCACTGCCAGGACAGGCAAATAGAATTCAGGGAGATTGGCAGGAGTTCCTGTTAGGTCAACATAGGTCTCTCAGCTCTGAGCTCTCTCAGGAGGACTGCTCTTAGGAGCACCGGACTCTGGCTCTCCTCGGGACATTCCAGTGTGTGTCCAGCCTTTGTGGGGAGGAGGTGGAGGCACCAACAAGTTTGGTTCCCAGCTTACCAGCTGTTTTCTCAGGACAGATTTCTTTGTGCCTTCATTTTGCTGTCTGTGTAACGAGGAGAGTAGTAGAGTGTGATTTGGGGGCTTGTTGTAAGCATTAAATAGTCTGAGTTAGATTCACAGGACAGTGTCTGGAGTGAAGTGAGTGTGGTAAGGACTTGGCAATGGTGTTCCTTTAGGGCACAGTGTGGACAGCCTGTTCATTCCCGCAGAATGGAATGCTTCATCCATCTTCCGGAATCTAGTGTGAGTGAGTGGCTGCAGTCCTCCCGTGAAGAACCAGGAACTTTTCAGCTTCCTGTCAGGGGCTGTTCTCTGGTTGCTTCTGACTTGGGAAGTGTTGAAGTCTGTTCCCTTCATGGGGTGGAAGTCCAACTTGGACAAGTTTTGGGTTCTGCTTGGAAGATGGTAAGATTTTGCAGTTACTTTTTAACCAGGCGTTGTGGTTATATGTTATGTCAGGCCACACTGAAGGTGTTGATCTTAGAATAGTTTTAGGCTCAAAACTCTTTATTTTTTTAAATTGAGTTTTCAAGTTTTATTTGTTTGTGTCTCTGTGTGTGGATGTTTACAGAAGTCAGAAGAAGATGTCTGGTCCCCTTGGAGTTACAGGTGGTTATGCACCTGAAGTGCATGCTGGGAATTGAACTTGCTTCTTCAGGAAGAGCAGTCTTATGCACTGAGCCATCTCTCTAGCTCCAAGGTTCATACTTACTCTAGACTTTCTGTGATATGACAGATGTTCTTGTCTGCCATTCAGTACCATGGTGAGGGATATTAATAAGGCTAGGATACTCAATTCATTATCTCTGTTAGACATTGCAAGATAATACCAATGTGCCACATCTCTCACTACAATTGCAGAGGTAATTGGAGGTTCTCAGGCTGGGAGCTATCCTCCTACTTCATACCCACTTTAAAGATGGAGAAACTGAAGCCTGTAGAAACAGTGTCTGCCAAAGGGATAGGCTCCGGGCCAGAGCCAGGGCCAGGGCCAGGATTCATGCTCCTGATTCCTGGTCAGGTGGCTTTTGTTGTGTTTTTGTTTTTGTTTCCCTCTGTGCTTGCTCTCAAAAGTGTGTCAGTGTGTTGACTATCTGGGTTTTGAGGTCTGAGGGTTGATTTCAGAGCCAGCTGCAGTGCTAGAGTAGGAAGGATGTGGGGAGAGCAGAGGTTCAGCCATCTTGAAGCTGTCTCTGAAGTAAAGATCTTGTTTCCTGGGGACTCGGGCTTGTCCCTTTGGACTTCTTTGTCATAGTGAGGGTAACCAGTGGGCCTGATGTGACTGATGATTCAGAGTTGGGTCATCCAGGACTGGGAAACTGCTGTGTCAGATGTATGTTAACATTTGTTTCCCGTGACGGCTTGCTTATCTCAAGTCTTGGCAGCCTTGGACAAGTGGTTGTTAGGGTTCTTTTGTTTTGTTTTGTTTTGTTTTAAGACAACATTTCAGATTCTACTTTGCAGATTTTGTGAGCCACTTTCTACCTACCACTCCCTTCTGCTCCCTCTGTAATTATTTTTAAGACTTTTTTTTTTTTTCCATTGTGGGACTATGAAAGGTTTCTTTTATAGTCTCAAGATATTTATAATTACTGGTAAGCACACAATTGACAGAAAATGTGGTGTGTTCATTTTAACTTAAGATATCCCTAAAACCCTTAAACTGCCTTCCCTATAATGTGGATCTTCCTACAAAAGCAGTTTAAGCTCCTTTCTGAGAAGACTGTAGTAAGGGGAGGGATATCTGGATATAACCTAGATATGTATGAAGACACTCTGGAGAAACTGCAGTGTCTGTGTGAAAGGTGACCTAGGACATGGCCCCTTGCTCATAAAGTAAACCAGACAGACACCTCCGTTCTCATGGAGCTTATGTGATTTCCAGTCAGTCATTTGCATGCTCTGAGGGCTTAAGTCCTTAGAGTAAGCATTATGATCCCTGATCACAGAAAGGCCAGGGAGTGGCGATGCATGTGACTGTCCTAGCCAGTGGATCAGAGCAGCAGCTGAGCACTGGCCTGACTCGAAAGCTGACCCCAAATGTCGGGCAGTCTGGTGGGATCCTGTGTCCCATTGATGACTTAGCTTTGAGTTTAATAATTTGTGTACTGAATTGACATTTGGTTCTTCTTAGCGGTATCTTCACTCTGAATGACTACCTGCATAGTATTATAGAAATTATTAAAATTTCCACTTCTACTTAGAAGAACTCTAGTTCCTTCTGATTTTTTCTAACTAGGAAGGATGTATTTATATTGATAGTAATGCCAAAGAGTTGTTTACTGGTCTCGTCTGTGTTTTCTCTTGACCCTCCCAAAGAAACTCTTCAGTAGATTGGGACCAGGAATGAATAGTATAGCTTTTATATTTTTTATAATAAGAAAAAGTTTAGAAAAATTGGAAATGGTAGCCTGGAGTCCTATTTGTGTTCAGAAATGTTTTCTGGCAGGCTTTTTGGTTATAATTAGCTTGATCTGGACTGTGCCGTTGTCTTCTTACTGTGTCCTTCAAAAAGAGATGTGTAAAACGGATTGGAATGCTTCTGTCTCAACAGTGGACACAGCCTGCTACTAAAACTACCCAGTACTAACCTGACCTCACCAGAAACCAAAACTACCCAGTTCCAACCTGCCGTGCCTTGATGTTAGTTAAAACTACCCATTCCAGCCTGTCCTGACCAGGAAGTTTGAACTGGGTATGGCATTCTGTACCTGTCGCTCCCTCCAGGCCAAGAACAAAGAGGCCTTGCCTTTTCCATGAGTGTTCCTCAGTGTCGTCTCCTCTGGCACTGAGAACTAGTGGTCATTTGCACTGATGTTTGTGAGAAGAGGGAGCCCCAGAGAACCCTTTCTGCTTTACAGCGCAGGCTTGTCCTGGCCATGCAAGCTTGTGAGTCTTCTCAGCACACCCGGTTTCTGCCAAGGACTTGCTGTGCTCCTACCAGTTGAACAGTGACGGGGGTGGGGTGGGGTGAAGATGGGGAGCAGCATAAAGACTGGCCAGCGGCAGTCAGCGCTGGCCATTTCTCAGCAGCCAGCAGGATGGCTTAGATGCGCTTTCTGGATGCTTGGGTTTTGGAACATGGATAGACTTGGCCTTGGCTTTGGTTCTTATCAGCTGGGAATATCAGAGAAGCCATTGAAGTCTTTAGGTCTCAGGCCCCTCATTTGTGTAGTGGGAGTAATAGTAATAACTAACTTATAGAGTGTTCTTAAAGACTAGAGGCATTTAATTATGCCTGTGTGGCTGTGGGCACAAAGTAGGAACCCAAAGGTAGGGGACCCAGGACTTTAAGTGTCATTAGACTTGTGGTAATTCTACATCGGGGGACCCCCCCCCCCCCCGGGCCAGTTTGTTTCAATGACTCCGTCTGGCTCTGCTCTGCTACCAAGGCAAGAGTCTGGATTACTCAGAATGCAGGCCGAAAGCTTTACCAAGAGTCTGGTACTCTTGTTTGCAACGGTTTTGTTCATAGCATGCAGCCTCTTGCTCCTCTCACCTCAGAAGCCATTGATTCATAGAAAAATACGGTTCAGGATTTCAGAGTAAAGTTGCGGAACTCTGCTAGTGCCAAGCTACTTGGTTGTATTATTTCTGTCTTTAACCCCCAAGTCCATGGTTTCAGGTGCCAGGGGCTGTTGTTTCCCAGCACTAGGGAGCTCGACTAACAGACATGTGATGTGACTTCCACTGAAACTTGTGCCAGAGAAGGCTGGAGGTGGGTTGGGGATCAAGGTAGTGGGTGGGGGCCTGCTCCTGCCTCTGGTTCCCGAGTGTGGTTGAGGCAGCAGTGGCACCGTGGGGAAGCTGCTTTCAGAACTGGTTGATGCCACATCACCTAATGTTGTACATGTTTGTGCCCTGTGGGCTTGGGAGGGGGCTTTCCTGACTTAAATCATGTCGCCATTTATCATTTCTGGCCTAAGATGGAGGAGGACTTTTTTTTTTTTTTGCTCCATAGAACTTTACACTGGGAATTTTATTCTAATGAAACACTTATATTAAATAATGTTTCCCAGTTTATACTCAACCCCTATCTTATTTGAGCCTCAAATCAACTCAACCATAGATGAGAAAAATGAATATTTAGTTGCTTCAGGGAATTCTCCCAAATCACGTAGTTAGTGCCTGAGAGAGCCAGGCCCAGGACCCACATTCTTACATGTATGCCAGCTCACCTTTTTATACCACATGCTTCCTTCAGAGCACCCCTCATCTGGATTCTGTTCCCCATGGCATGGAACGCTTTTCTTCTGTCTGACTGTCTCTGTTGGTTAGATTTCAAGGTTACCTTCCCCAGCGAAGCTGGGCTGTCCAGATGTTGCTCTAGTCACCTGCCCCTGTCCCACCTAAGCAGGATGGATCCAAGGTGAAGCTGGCAGAACGTGCCAGCGACACAGCTCAGCTGCCACAGGGCCTGTGCCCGCCCACTCACCTTCACCCCCTTTCCTCCTTGTTTACCGTCCAGTCTTCCTATGCCAAGCTTGCTTTCTTTCCATGTTGCCAGAGCAACTGTTCCTTAAAGTCCCCTAAGCTCAAACTGGATGTGGTTGTGCTCACCAGCAGTTCCAGAACTCAGCAGGCTGCGGGAGGACAATCGCCGTTAGTTCAAGGCCAGCTTGGACTGTATAGTAACTTCCAAGTCAGCCTGGGCTAAACAAAGTGAGACCCTGTCTCAAACCCAGAACAAAGGCCGCTGAGCTAACTCAGAAGATGAAGGTGCCTGCGGCCAAGCCTGGCAGCCTAAGGTGGTTTGATCTCTGGAACTCAAGAGGTTAAAAACAAACAAACAAACAAACAAACAAGAATCAATTTCTGAAGGTTGCCCTCTGACCTCTACATGTATGCTGTTACCTCTACATGTAACAGCATACACACACACACACACACACACACACACACACACACACTCACTCACACTCCACCCACCCCCCAAAGTTACCTAAGGTTTGTCTAGAGTACACAGCAGTAAGGAGCCACTCCTTAGTGTGATTTTAAGCTCTGGCTGGCAGTGCTTTCTTCCTTAATCATTATAACAGTAAATAGAACCTGTGCACATGCACACGGGTGTGTCCACAGTGCACTGTCACTTACACAAGTACACTTCAGGTTTCTTCTTTTCATCAAAATGAGGAAATAGAACATGTTTTGTTAATGGTGATTTTATAAGGAAGTATGAGTTCAGGTTCTGCTGCGGGAGTGCTAAGTGACAGAGTTCAGGGGAGGAAAGGCATGCTGCTAAATGTTAGCTGCTAGATGTTCAGGAGAGAGGAAACCCATGCACTCATACCTGCTTCCAGGTGTGCCAGTCAGTTCTGAAGTCATTGTGATGCTGTGTGGACCGTTTATTCAAGAAAACCCTCTTAAAATGCGCTAGTGGTCACAGGCATGAGGGGCTAGTTAAAACTTTGATATGTGAGCTCTCACAAAACACCAAAGGACCATCATTTTGACTCCTGTGGCCATCCAGATGGATGCTTGTCTTGGCCTGTGGTCATTGGAGCACCTCTGTGAAGGCTGCTGCACCTAGCTGTACCAGGATGGCGCTGCACTCTGCTCTCTAGGAAGGTGACAGCTGCGTCTCTGGTGCTGTAATCCCTAGAACTCTGAGACAGCAAGGTTGCTCCCCAGCAAAGACGGCTTTCCAACATTTATGTAATCTTCTCATAGGAAACTGGGGAACTCTAGATGTGGTTGCACATAATCCTAGTACTTGGAAGGCTGAAGCAGGAAGATTGTTAGTTCAAGGCCACCTAGGCTATGTAGCAGGATGAGAGAGTGTGAGTGTGTGAGTGAGTTTGTGTGTGTGTGTGTGTGTGTGTGTGAGAGAGAGAGGGAGGGAGGGAGGGAGGGAGGGAGGGAGAGAGAGAGAGAGAGAGAGAGAGAGAGAGAGAGAGAGAGAGAGAGAGAGAATGCATGTATGTGTGTGTGAGAGATGTGGGTAGAACCTAAATTAGTACCTTTGTTATATTTCAAGCAGGAGTGAAGTTTTAAGTCTGAAAATTTGGATATCTGAATTAGAAATTAGGCATCCCTAATAGGTTAGGTTGGTGTTTGAGTGTGTGTGTGTGTGTGTGTGTGTGTGTGCAGGAACAATAGACTTTGGAACTGTTTTTTTTTTTTTTTCCAGAAAGGATGTTTATCTCTGTATCTCTTCTCAGTTGGCAGAGAATAGCTATCTAGAGAACTGCTCAGGCCTCCTGAAAGATTTAGGGAAGTTGTAGCTCGCTTAATAACCATCTGTGGAGTGACATAGATTGACACACCCAATTACACAAGCCTGGAGTCTGAGAACTGGTGATGTGCAATCATCTCATCCGCATCTGCTGGTCATTATCAACAGCGATAATGGCTCAGCTATTTCTTCAGGGCCACGCAAAAAGACAGGGTAGCTCTATCAAAGGTTAAGTCAGCTCTGAAGAGAACAGCCTTTCCCACCTTCTTCTTCCCAAACTTCTCTTTAAACATTCTCCTTTGAGAGGTTTTGAAAGAATTCATTTTGTTTCTTGTTTTTCAAATATATATATATATATATATATATATATATATATATATATATATATATGAAATATATATGTATCTATATGACTATATATGAAAAACAAGAAACAATGAATACATACCTACATACATATATACATAGACACGTGCATATACATATGCTGCTCCTTCCGAAAACAGAAAAGATCAAAGTATTGTAGGCCATTTTCTCAAATTGAATCTCTTTGTTGTGTGTAGGTTCTTGGTGACATCATTTCTTTGTTGTGTGTAGGCTTTTGGTGACATTTTTGCTTTATTTGTGTGACGGTATTCACTCTTTCTAGTTTATGGTTTTGTCACATCTGCTATTAAGTCACCTGTGGGCAATTTTCTAATGCAATGCATTTGGGTCACCATGAGTAGGAAGGAAGGAGTCAGTTCACAGGGATGATTTGCATGTGAGAACATAAGCTGTCTGTCCACACTCACAGCGGCATAGGTACCTTTTATAGAGACTGGGCCGCGTGTCTGCAGATACGGAGGCAGGCACCTGTGAGATCTCAGGCCAGCCTGCTCTGTGGGTACCAGGATGAGTTAGGGACAACAAAACCAGCTCCCCTGTCTGTTCCTCTTTGTAGAACTGGATTGTTACTTAATTGGCAAAAGTGTGGACTCTTCTTTTAGGAGATGTACTGTTGATTCTAGGAAAGTATGCTAGGATTCACTTCCTCTGTGGGAAGAGGATACACTGTTGCCTTACCATAAAAGTCATCTTACTGTCTCTGAACCATGGTTCTGTTGCTATCTAATGGCACTGCCGGGCTTCTGGCTAGGATAGGAAATAGAGAGTGTCGTGGAAAATACTGAGCTTCTCCACAGCTTTCTGTGAGAGGAAGCCCCATGCGGTAGATGATCTCTGATTTAGCACCGTGTTGCCAACTGTAGTTTTGGCGTTTTAAAGTTTATGTGCCTTGTTTTTGGAATATGTCTCTCTGTACAACACAGATGCTTAATGAGGTCTCATTGTTTTGACAAATGGTCAGACACAGGGGGCCAGAGCAGTGCTGTTACAGTGGGACTAAGAGTGTTATGTAGGCAGTGGTGGCGAGCTTGTTTGCTGTTTGAGAACTGCTGTAGAATATGAGGAAGCACCTGAGACTAGTTTCCAGAAGTCCCGGTAAGGACAGTGTGAGCCCAGAGTATGTGCCAGATTAAAAAAAAACAAAAAAAACAAAAAAGCAAAACTGGCCTGTATTTGGTATTTTGTTGAGGAGTTTCTTCTTGTGCTGAATAATGGAGTAAATAGGGAGTCAATGGCCCAAGCCTCTTTGGAGCCATCCATTTCATTCATTCATTCATTCATTCATTCACATATGCATGTGTGCATAGGTGGTTGCATGAATGACTGGATTCATTCAACAAATATTTAAGTGCCCACCAGGTGCCAGGAACTGAATTGCTGGGGATTTTTGAAGAAAATGTTAAAAACCTCCATTTGTGGGGCTGCCGTGAGCATAGGCTAGCACTGACGTGTTCCTGATGGTTAGTGATGTAGACGGTAAGCCTGCCCTTTTCTCTTGGGCTTTTGTTTGGAATCCCTGTACTTAGTTACAGTGGCCTCCCTGCTGGACACGGTGTAGCTGAGGATGCATTTAATCCTTAGACAAACCTCAGTGACTTAATCAGAATTTAAAAGATGATGAACTTTGAAGAGGTCATAACTTGGGGCTGAAGGGGTGGCTCAGCAGTTAAGAGAGCACTGGCTGCTCTTCCAGAGGCCCTGGGTTCAATTCCCAGCACCCATGTGTCAGTTTACAACTGACTATAACTCCAGTTCTAGGGAACCTGACACCCTTTTCTGGCCTCCGTGGGTATTGCTTACTTGTGGTGCATAGATGTGTATGCAGATTAAAAAAAGACACTGATAAACTGATAAACTATATATATATATATATATATATATATATATATATATATATATATATATATATATATTTGTGCGTGGAACCAGTTTGGTGGTATCAAACAGCACATTGTAGGAAAAGAGTGGACTCGAGAAGGCAGCACAGCCATGATAAGTGTTGTTTGGGGTGTGTACATGTATATGTGGTATAAAGTGTATTTTACCCTAGGCTACTGTACAATGTCAGCAAGCTACAGCTCCCTTAGTTGTGGACCCTCAGATTGGTGTTAGCAGATTGTGGCATTTAGACCTTAGAAAAACTAACTTTCCAAGAGCACGGAGACAGTAGTCACACAATGCCCATCACCTGCTCCCTTGATAGCGCTGGGAATGCCTGGGAATCAAGTCTTATCTTCCACGTGGTGGGAAGTGGTATTGTGGACGCTTTAGAGATGTTGACAGAGCCTGAAACGGGAAGCTGACCCTCAGCCCTCTCTGAGTAGGTGAAAATTCAGCCACCGAGTCCCACTGTTTGCAGACAAAGACAGAACATCTCTCCAGGGAATTCTGGCGTGGATGATGGAATGAACGCGATAGCCTCCGTGAGCAGCACAGGCTGCACATGATGTTTCTGTGTTAGCTCATGTAATTGCTAATTACTTTGGCAGAGGGGCCATAGCTGTTAGGAGTGAGAAGGGTGCCTACCAGCAAGCCCACGTTTCTGTACGCTGCCTTCAGTTCCTCCTTTTGTTTCTGCTGAGGTTGGAGCTGTTTTCCTCAGAGCCTGGCTCACCTGGCATGCGCTCCCTCATTTTTCTTTTGCTGCAATATATATAGCTTGCTTCGTTAGCCAGGTGACAGTGGGTCCAGTAGAGATGCCAGTGAGGGAGCCCAGTTCATCTCTGTGTTTTCTTGGCCTGCCGTGTCCCCTGAAGGGCGTGCATATCCTATGGTGTGGAGTGTTGGGGTGAAAACTTTAAAACTGTATACCCCAAGAAAAACATTCTTTTGAGCCTGCCTACCAGTGTGTGCACAGTCTTAGTAAAGCTTAATCATGCGTTTTCTAGACCGTTCTAACGTTTCCTCCAGCTTCCCGGTGGAGGGTCTTGCACCTCCCCCATACACTTCCAGGATACACATACTTCATTTTGCAGACCACTGATCCAGAAGGTAAATTGAAGAGTTTAATGCCAAAACTATTGGCTCTTACGTTAAATAGATTATCTTTTACTCCCAGTGTTTCTAATGCCTCTCTGCAAAGGAGCTTTTGTGAATGACTGCATGAATTGGAAGGCTACATTTTTGAGGTGGAAAAGATGAGGATAGAGCGCGTATATCAATTAAGTTGAATCTGTTGTTTTCAGAATACTGTTTTTGATTTTGGAAAAAGAGAACCAACAGCTCTCCCTGTAACAGTCTGGGTTGGTGTTTGGTGTGATTAAGTCTTTCCTTCATATCGCGGTGACTAGCCTGGCCCATGATCCAGAGTTAGAGCTCGGTAAATGTTTATAGAAAAAAAAAAAACCCAGCCTACTTGAGAGTAAGCTAGAAGTGACAGGGTAGTAACATGGGTGAGACATCATCTGAGGGCCCTACGAAGGCTGCTAGCATGGTGCAACGGTTGTAGACTTTCTGTCGGCCTTTCTGTGGGCCCAAAGTGGAGCAGGGCATAAGAAAAATAGTCATTTGAGGAAAAACTTGCATTTCAGTGTTTGGAAGCTCAGCACTGTGGGGATTATCGTAGGCCATGGGACACGGAGCAGAAGCAGCAAAAGGTTATTTTGGCATCGGAAGAATTTTCATTTGTGTGATAGAGCAGGCTGCCGTTTGAGATATAAAAAGCGGAATGGAACTGGCTGGCCGTAAGGTAGAAGCAGACAGACTCACGGACATGGGTGCTGTGTAAGTAGACATTTGGGGCATTTCTTCAGCCATCGGCATGCCAGTCTGTTCAGTGTTAGGATGGTTAGCTTATTAATGTCACTGGAAAAACGAGTTGGACTGTGTGCCGCGGAGGCCGAGTGAGCAGCGTCCTAGCCTCGGACAGCGCATTGAGTGAGGTCTTCCCAGCGCTGCGGTTTTCCTCCAGCTGAGTAAAGACAGCTGCTCCTCAGACGTGGGGCTTGGCTGTACAATAAGAAGGCCCGAGCCCTTTGCATTTCTTCTCGGTTGTCCGCCTCCCCACCCTTTTGTGCTCTGACACTTTTCAAAACTCTTTGATTTTAGTTTCCTCAGATTTTTGTCATTGAATTTCTTGAACATTTGGGAGATCATTTCTAGAGTGCACACACACACACACACACACACACACACACACACACACGTACTTTACATGGTGTCTGATAGCCTTACAAAGGCTATAATGATGGGCAGGAGAGACAGTTCCCTGGCTGATAGCATGCTCTGCTCTTTCAGAGAACCAGAACTACATCTGGCTCTCACAACTGCCTGTAACTCCAGTGCCAGGGGATCTGATGCCAGTTTCTAGTCCTTGTGGGTACTGCTATGTGGAGGGTCATACTCACATGTACAAACATATATATACACAGAAGTAAAATATTTAAAAAGTGCCATTAAGAAAGCAGAAAAGTAATGTCTTTAAACTTTTAATTAAGTTTTTTCATTAAAGAAACTACATGTGTACTGATGTTTTACCTGTGTGCATAATGCAACATGTGTGTTCAATGCAGTGTCAACAGAGGCCAAAAGGTGGTGTCAGATCTCCTAGGACTAGAGTTACAGACAGTTGTGAGCTGCCATGTGGGTGCTGGGAATTGAACCTGTGTCCTCTGGAAGATCAGCCAGTACTCTTAAGTCCTATGACATCTCCCAGCCCCTATTTTATACAGTTTTAAAGTAGTGCAGACATGAAATAAGGTGACACTTTGGGGACAACATAAGAAAATGTAATGTACTTTTGTCTTTGGAAGACTAGAGTTTGGGGTCGGCGCCTTGTGGAAAGAATGAGCTAAGGATTCTTGCAGCACTAAGGGTATGTGTCAGAATTGCTTATTTCCTGCCTTGGGAAGTTAGGCTAGTCTCTGCTGTCTCTGTTGATTCTTTTAATTGGACAGAAGCTGAGCAGATGAAGAAAACCCCCGGCCTCCTATGGCCTTTGGTTTACCGCATCAGTCATTACCCACCCTCTACAGAGCATGCCACGCTTTTTCCTGATGAGTGCTCCGTCTTCATTAGCTTCGTTTGCAGATGTGTTTTTTAGTTTGGAGGTATTTGTATCTAACTATTTGAACTGTAGATTCTTTGGCCCAGTGCGGGTGACTGTTCCCTGTCACTAGGCCCACCATCTGTAAGAGTAAATTCTTGTCAAAGTGGGGCATGGCCTGTCGTTCCTGAGTCCCAGTTCTAACTCCTGGGCGGTCTCTTCCTTCCCCATGCTGTTTTGTTATTGAGAAGAAATGCTGTCTAGCCGCAGTCTGATGATCTATAACTTGAGCCTCTCCCCTGCTGCTCTCAACTCCATACAGTCCCGTTTTGTTTTGTTTCCCTGAGTGGCTGTGCTCTCCAGGCTGGGATTCCCGCGGAGGTCGGGGATGGTGGTGGGTGTGTCTTCTTAGGGACACACCACGGTAGCCTCTCCTGTCCTAGGAGCTCAGGCCTCCTTTCACAAATATGTGGGCTTCGGCAGAGGTGTTCTTCATATGCATGGCTAATATGTACGTGGCTGTCTATTTGACGAGACTGTTGTAGTCGCAGATGGCATTAATGCAAGTTTGTTGTTGTTTTGTACCTAATACAGGATCGGTAGAGTAACAAAACAAACCTAAAAAGACTGCATTCTAGCCTTGGTTTGGAGTCTCCATCTGTATGGCTATAGGCAAGTCTCTTATTTTTAAGATTCTTTCCTCTTTTGCAAAGTGGTGCTAATATCAATTTGTACGCCTTGCCAGGTTGTAGGGATTAAAGGATTTGTATGAAGACACCTAGCTGGCTGAGACAGTACTTTATTGTAGCCGTGTATTTCTAGAGCTGCCCGTGAGGAGCTGGGTCGTCCGTCTTAGATACTCTGTACAGGGCTGCTGTCTATGGTCTGTTGCTCCCTCGGGCTCAGTCAATGCCAACTTCAGCTGTGGTTGGAGTGGGTGCCTTTGACCCTCTAGCTATATGGCTTGGGAGGCAGTTAGCTCATTTCTGAAGTTCATGTCCTCAGAGTTCCTCCCTGAGGTCTCCAGTTGCAGGCTTGGGATTGTTTTCTGCTTAGATCCGTGAGGTAGGCTGGAGCCTACCGTGCTCAAAAATCTTGTCGACATTATAAATTTAGCAGGGCGAAAGCCAGGCCTCATTGCAGGGGCAGGTAGGAGCTAGAGACTTGGTTTGATTTTTTTTTTTTTTTTTAAACTATAAAACCTAGAGTATTTGAGACTTTCCATGGAGACATATTCGGGCGGATAGCCAAAGTGATTACAGTACCCTGGTTTTAATATTGTCGGTGAGGTAATCGTGCGTTGGGAGAGGGGGTGCTCGTTTCCTCTCTGGCACTACACCAAACCCCACCAGTGACTCCTTTGTCCCTTTTCTTGAACCTAGGCTTACTTGCACCAGTACCAGTTTTTCCAAAGGATTTGACCCTGGTAATGAGATGAGGTGATGGGAAGGCAGGCCCCAGCCCTGGGCATGGACTGGTGTAACTAGTAAACTCCCTCTTAAGTACCTCCTGTTCAACAGGCCTCTCGCTCCCATGTCCTCAGTGGGGTGAATTGTCCTTGAGGAGAGAATTTTAAGAGTGATAAACAAGAGGGATTAAAATGTCCCCTCCACCAGGTCTCTGTGTCCTTATAAAAGGCTATAATAAACTGTCATTTTGCAGGTTTTCCTTGTGCTTTGTGGGCAATTAAGGCCTTGTTTATCATTCTCTTGGTGGGAGATAGAAAATTACTGGTCTCTCCATTCCTTGGGCAGTTCAGCTTAGCAACCATTTCCCCAAGCATTGATTGTATGTGTGCCTGTCCTCACAGCTGAGCTGAGTGACGTAGGTGGAGCAGGAAGGGCTGGTGTTTGTTGCCTTAGTCCTAGAACCCACAAGCTTCTGGAACTCTCTTCGGCTCCGAATAGAAGGAATGGCAAGGAAGATGAATGGGAGTTGGCCCCGAGTTCACTCTTCTGGATCCTTGAGGGAGATCAGGACTTGTTAATGACAAGCGCGGGGGCGGGTAGGGGTGAGGGTGAGGGATGGGGTGGAGGGGCAGCACCTCACACAGAAGTTACCCTCAGGTCTTAGGTTAGTAATTTAGAGTTTGCTCTGTCATTGGCGGCCTTTCTGAGACCGCCAGGCTGAGCTTGTCTCTTGACCTCTCTAGACTTGAGAATGCTACCAAGGGCATCGTGACCCTCATGGTTACTTTCCTCACTGCAAGTCTCTGTGCTGATTTGGAGTGTCAGATATAGGTCAGGAACTTTAGGACCTTTTGAGGTTCTTGGACTTAGACACCTCTCAGTGACGTGTGCAGGAATGCTGGGCTTGAACACCATGCACGGGTGAGTGGGGTTCATTTGGTGCCGTAGGTATCGAGCATCTGGGACCGAGATGACCATGTAGCTGCCGACTTGCACACTTCAGAACATATCATTGAACTCTGTGCCGTCACCATTTGCACAGCAGCTGTGGTGTTCCAGTGACTCTTGCCCAGCCCTGGTTCTTATGAACAGCTCCTGTTCCCAACACACAAGGGTGTTTTTGAAAAAGACCATGAGGATGGACGCTAGTCAGGAAATCTGAGACTAGTCTCTGGATTTTCCCTGCTTGGTTTTGGGAAGTTGCCATATTTTGTGATAGCATTTAACAATCACAGGGTTTTTTTTTTTTTTTTTTGTTTTGTTTTGTTTTGTTTTTTCCTTGTTAATATAACATTGTGTCTTAGACTTTTTGAAATCTACCTCTGGATGAACAAACACTAGACATTGTCTTCTCGACTTAAAAGCACTAAGAAATTTAAGCTAAAAAGAAATTTTGCTTCTTTTGAGGGGAGGGTAGCAAGAAAATTATATATATTTATAATTTTTTCCAGTAAGGGTACTTAAAAGCTTCTATTTAAAATTATGGGGTTTAAAAACTTTAAGTTGTACTTAAAATACTTAAAAAAAAATCTTTTAATAGAGAGGGCTTACTAAAAGTACAGGGAATTGTTGGCAGGCAAAATTTGTCTTGATAAGAGGACAGATAGAGATAATACAACAGATCGACTAGAAGGCTGGCTCCTTGAGCCTTTGGATGGGGCTTCTTCCTCTACCTGAGGCTTTAGCATATTGAGCCATGGGCTTGTGAGCCCCGTGTCTGTCTTTGTTAGTGTCATTTCTTCCCCAGATGGATGTCCATACTGAGGAAACACACTGGGGCTTCTTGGAACCATACTGGCACCTACTGACCAGTGGATGTGCCAGGAGCACAAGTGCTCACTGCGAGAGGAGATCAGGCATGCATCCTCGCTCACTGCGAGAGAACAGGCATGCATCCTTGCTCACTACGAGAGGAGAACAGGCATGCATCCTCGCTCACTGCAAGAGGAGGTCAGGCATGCATCCTCGCTCAAGTTTCTTGGACAGTTTACTTTTGAGGAGTTTGTTTTTGCATTTGTTGGTTAGTTGCACAGGATTTTGCTTCTGTCTAATTTCTTCAGTCTCCCCTCCGTGATACACATGGCTAAAGGTGCACAGGGGTTGGGGAAGTGGGAATATCATTATGCACACAAATTTTACTTTATTTTAAAGACTTATTTTAGTTATACATGCATGTGTCATGTGCACATAAGTGCAGGTGCACACCGAAGCCAGAAGAGGGCTCTGTGTGGTGCTAAGAGGAACTGTGTGGACAGACTCTCAGCCACTTGCAGTCTCTCCAGCCCCAGCCCATGTGTGTTTTAAGACAGAAACTTTGAAAGGTGTTTTAGTTTTGTGGAGATTAGACATGTACAATTCTACTTTCTCAAACTTTTATTCTTGTTAAAGGCCAGGATGTGTCTACTGTCTTTCTCTATTGATTTTACTTCTTATCCTGACAAAAGTAAGATCTGTACTAGAGTCTCATTTCAGTGTTTCCATACTCAGTAAAATGGATGCCTTTGAACATTTTAAACATGGGAGCTGATGGTTAAGTCTGTTAGTAGGTTTTTTTTCTTAGCTGTTTAGTTTGTTGAATGTCAGTGAGTATGCACCATCCATGGTTCATACACATGGAGATGAGCCATCTCTGTTGTCAGCACCACTGCCTTTCAAGAACTTTGCTAGATGTGAGGGTGAGAGGATGATATCCCTGCCCAGCCATGGCGGAAGCAAATGAGGATGAAGCCACCTTGTGAGGAAGGCTCTGTCCCTGATTCAGAATGCAAGTAGGAATTAGCAAGGGGAGGAGTCACATCACTCAGTGCTGTCTGGAGGGACAGCATGCAGAGGTGCCATTAATAGATTGGCGTGTCCTAGTTCTTCTGTGGGTTTTCAAACCATATGTTGTATATAGAATAATCTTTAACACTCAAGGGCTGGAACTTACCTAGTTAAACTCATTTGCTTCAGCTCACAATTGGGTTCTAGTTGTTGTTTTCTGTAATCCTGATAAGAGAAAAGCAAAGGAGGAAGAGGAGGAGGGGGAGGAGGAGGGGGGAAGAAGAAGAAGAAGAAGAAGAAGAAGAAGAAGAAGAAGAAGAAGAAGAAGAAGACGACAGCAGCAGCAGCAGCAGCAGCTGCTCACTCTGGTGTTACATAGCACATTGATGATTTCAGGTGTTAGAATCAGGGATTCATATTTCATAGAAATGAATTTCTTTATAAAATCCTAGATGCTGGGCGTGGTGACTCAC
Source organism: Mus minutoides (assembly GCA_902729485.2). Lineage (NCBI taxonomy): Eukaryota > Metazoa > Chordata > Mammalia > Rodentia > Muridae > Mus > Mus minutoides. The sequence continues at coordinate 324,464 of LR749696.1, read as the reverse complement.
CTGAGAGGGCAGGGAAGAGGATTGCCAGGAGTTCAAGGGCAGCCTGGATCACATAGTCAGTTTTAGGCCAGTCTGGGCCAGAGTGAAAGACTGTTGCTTCTATTTTCCCAAGCCACAGCAGGTTTCAGTTTGGGGAAGCAGCTGGGACTGTGAACCCTCTAGCTGTCCTGTCTGGATCAGGAATCAGCATATTTTAGGTCAGAAATATTTTCTACTAGGTGATGTCTGAAGAGTGCAGAGATCCCTGACACATTATGGGGAGCATAAAAATCTGCATCTCCCTGGTTGCTTTTCGCCTTTCCTTTTGACCAAGACTGATTTCAGGAGGGAGACAACTACTCCCACGTTGCTTCTGTTTAAATGTGACACTTGGGACTCGGAGCTTCTGCGCTTCTGTTTGTTTGTATATATTTTTTTTCATGGCTGACATGCCCTCCTCCCCCTCAGCGGCTGCCACCAAAAAATGGAATAAAAAACAAAATGGAAGCTTTGTTGTTTGAAATTGAAGGGTGCTGTGAGAATCACTGCAAATCCCTGCTGTCTCCGTCTGCCCTCAGTTCTCCTATTTTGGGTAGTAATACAAGCAGTCATTTTAGAAAACATGGCCGTGTCCACTGGACGGCACTCCTTCCAGAGGCCCTGTGCCAGAAGCTACAGAGGGACACAGCCAAGTCCCAGCCAGCAACCCAGACTTCAGCTCTCAAATTCTGCTACTTGAAATTTGCATAAACGTCGGAGGGAGAAAAGAAGCGCCCTGTGTCATTCTTGTACTTTAGGGTGTTAAACCTCGTCTGAGGATGCAGCCGGTGAGAGCACTGCCGGCAGAAGGAGCAGGCATGAAGAGAGTCATGTGAGTCAGACAACAGACAGAGGCTTATTTGAAGAGGTTACAAAGCAGCAAGTACTGCCAATTTACAACATTGCTTGTCAGAGCAAGGAGTGAAACACATTGTAGGCTGCTCAGATTACACCGTCTGGGGTACCAGACTTAATTACTCATGTTCGAGATTCTTAAAACAAAGGGAGGCTTTTAAGCCTGTGATACATAGCTGGCACGACCCAAAAAGCTCCGGAAAGCCTAGAAAATTGTGATGAGGTCTCCATCAAGCCTGGATGCCTTCAGTCTGTCTTTACGAAGATAAATTCCTGGTACGCTGGACCTGGTAAAGATCACTGATACGTACCTTGTTGTCTGCAGTGTATGTATACAGTGGAGGCTAATAAAATGAAGCCTCGTCTGGACTGAATGGCTTCGAGGGTCTGTGCTGTTTCCATAGTTCCTTGTAGAGAGGTTTTGACAGTGAGCATCAAGAGGGTATACTGAAAGCATCTAATAAAAGCCATTTTTGCTGTGTTCGTATTTTTTAGAGTCATTTGGCTAGGTCACTTTTTCTCTGTTCCATCTGTCCCTTCCCTGTAGGCTGAGGGGATGGTGTGTCCAGAGACTGGTTCATTCATGGTTGGTTGGTCTCTGTGCATTGCTGCTTGAGCGCCATGCCCGTGCATGGAGTGGCCCTTTGCTCAAATGTAGTACTGGTTGTACATTTAGTGAATCATTTCTTTTTTATTGCCCCTTTAAGAGGATAGCAGTAAGCTCTGCGTGGCTTGTGTGTTTTATTAGAGGGCTGGTGATGGCAACTGGGAGGAATTAATCCCATTTATTGATATCATACTCTATATTAAATTGTGTCATTTTCCTTTGATGTGCTTAAACAGGGCAGTTCGTTCCCCTCCCACTTGAAGGAGCAGCTGTGACCTGAGCAGGCCTTTGGTGACTTATCCCATCCTGGCCTCCATGTTCTTTCTCTTGTGACTATTGTTTAATTGAGATCTCAGTCCCCCAAATGTATGTTAGTTCTCTGTGCTTGGGTGCCCGCTCCGCTCAAGTGGGCTTTTCTTATCTCTACCTGAGAACTTTGTGAATTGTTTATACCTCGTTGCTTGGTTTTGTTGTTTTCTAGACTATACCACTGTCTAAAGTGACTTTATTTACATTTTGTTTGTTGTTGTCTGTTTTTCCCTAAAAGAAGCAGAGTTTGTGAGACTTTGCTGACTACTGTGTCCCTGACATCAGGGCCCTGCATCTGCATGCTTTGTAGATGTGCTGTGTTCTGAATGGGTTTCAGCTGAGGGTGTGGCACCCACCTTTGATGCCTGCACTCAGGAGGCCGAGCTAGGTGGAGCTCTGTGAATTTTGAAGCTAGCCTGCATAACATATGAGTTCCAGGATAGCCAGAGCTACATACAGTGAGACCCTGTCTCAAAACTCTGAAAAAAGAAAAATTCTAGAAGCTTTCTTCTGTGGTTTGTGTCACATTGCCAAGTGACTGGACAATGAGACACAAGTCCACTTTCTTGTATTTGCTTTTCCTTTTTTTGTGGGGTGCATGTCCAGAAATACAGACCATGGTATGAAAGATTGGTCTGCCTCTGCTCCTGTGTGCAGCTTGAGAAGAGAAGTCGGGCTGGTGTCTCAGACTCCATCCACTCTTGGATTTGATCGGGGCTGGAGAGCCAGTCCGGGTACTGATTTAACAGGTGCCTCCTATGCATATTGAAGTTTGAAAACTGTGGCTGGGGAAATGTTAAAGGTTCAAGGTAGTAGAATGCCAGAAACCAGCCAAGTGGTATTAATTATTAGCCTGGGGTACCCACTTTTTTTTTTTTTTTTTGGTCAGTGACTTGGATTGGTTCTCTAAAGCAAGGCTGTAAAGTTATTTGCTACATTGATAGCTACATACTGACTGCTGGTTGTTTGTAGACTATGAATCTGTCACTGTAATGATTTGCCAGGACACCTAATAGGAACAGGCTGTGATTTTTTTTTTCTCTCCCTGCTCATAGTTGCGTCATGGGTGGCTGGGGTCCTTCTGCTCTCCTGGATAAATTTCTCTGTATACTGCATATTTTTATGTACTTGTTAAAACTTGGTGTATTTCTTATACATTATTCCAGTGGGTGGTGTAATGTTTATGCGTTTGTGCATGGTACATGCATTGAGTGTGGAGGTGAGTGGCCCCGTGTGCACACACCAGGTTCAGAGGGGAGCTGCCTCCCTCTGCTTCTCTCTCCCTCACTGTCTTGAGACAGGGTCTTAATCTGAGCTGAAACTCAGATTAAGACCCTGTCTTTGGGGATTAGCCTGGCTATGCAGTAAGCTCTTGGGCTCTGCCTCCATCCCCCTCTTCAGGTTGAGATCCCAGGCGTGCACAGCCTTGCCTGGCTCTTTGCGTGGGTGCCTGGGGCAGTGGGGGGGGGTTGATCTCATCTCTTCACTCTTGCACAGCAAGCGCTCTCCAGCTGAGCCTCTGCAGCCTCTTTCATGGATTACAGGGGACTCTGGGGGCGGTCAACCTAGATTAGTTCACAGGTAGGGAATGGAGCCCAGTGAGGCTGTCTTGCCTGAGGTTACACAGCCAGGTATAGGAGGCAGGACTCAGGCTCATGATGGCTTTTACTTGTTGGAATTCTTGTAGGGGACTGAGCTGGTGCACTATGTACCAGTGGAGCAGTCCTTTCCTGAGCTGTTTTCCTTTTTTTAAATAAGAGGAAGAGGAAAAGGCAACCAGAGGAGAGCTAATAAAAGCGTCTCAAGAGGATGAAAACATCAGTCTGAGTGCTGCAGTATGGAGGAAATAACCTGACATTACTGTTTTAATTATGGTAGTTGCATCGGAGCTTATCAGTGTGGGAAGAGGGAGTGCTTACGCCTTACAGGGAAGTGGGCCGTGGATGAGAAGATGTCCCTTTTCCAGAGTCTGCCTGTTGAGTGCACAGCCCAGTAAGTGCTTCTGTGATGCCAACAGCTGTCGCAGAGATAGGCCAGGGCTTAGCGAGAGGCCTGGCTCTCAGGCTCAGTGCTGCCACCAGATAGGATCTGATACCTCATGAGGAAGCCACTTAACCTCTCTGGCCCTCACTTTCCAGCACGTGGTCATAATAACTCCCGCCCAGCCATGGTAGTGGGAAGTAGCCTGTCTCTGTGCTTAAGAACAGTCTCTGGGCCTGGTCACCCCAAGCCGGTTTGGTATCTGGCTCAGGCTCACTGGTGTAATGATCTCAAAGGCTGCTTGCCTACGCTGCTGCTTCAGCTATGGAATAGGGTGTGATGAAAGGAACCATTTCAGGGTTGTTGTCAAGGCTAAGTTAGCTCCCATATGTACAGTGCCTGATAAACAAACACTTCTAAGAGGGTTTTGACTGACTTGAATTAAGTTAGAATAGGCTCTATTTTGCCTTTCTAGTAGTCCTTAGGAGTCTTGATGTATCTTTGGTGATGAAAATTCCAATTCTAAAAGCTGAACATTTGGATGCTAAAAGCGCCTGAGCTGGGCAGACATCCTCTTCTGGCTGAAATCAGTGAAAGTTTGGGGGTATGGCCATTCCCCCACCCACGCTGAGCCGGCTGCTTTGGGGAGCCTTTCCTGCTAAAGCCTCTTCCTTGTCTCCCAAGGGGCTTGTGTGTGTCCGTAAAATATGAAGTTAATTTCTACTTTGTTTACTTAGTCCCTTCTCCCACCGTCTCCAGTGACCACCTTCCCCTTGCTTTCTGTGAGTCCTTGAAATGAGGCGGTTATTGTAGTCCCTTCTCCACAGATTTAGTTTCTCCTTTTTTTCTGGGTCCTGTTAGTGGATGTTGATGCTTTTGGCTGCTTACTAAAGTGGCCCATTTTATTAAAACTTAACCTGAAGCCAAGCAGCTCCTCCTTATGGTCAACCGCTGTCCACTCAGATCTTCAGTAGTCAGGGGTGGACTCTTGTGTGCTTTTCTGAAATGTCTAAATCCTAAAAGGATCACAGCCTATTATGGTTGGTACAGCTTTAATGATCTCACTGTCACTGGGACATGTGTCTGCCAGACATACGGAAGCACAGAGACCTAAGGACATACAAGACCGTGAGAGGAGACTGTGAGGTGAACTGCATCCCTGTGACTCGGGAGCCAAACGTCTAAGGGCTGTGACTGGTGCCTGGTTTCTGATTCCACTTTGTCTTTTATTTCAGCTTTGCAGTGTCGAGGCGGTCAAGAGCCCTGTGTAAATGAAGGGACCTGTGTTACCTACCACAACGGCACAGGCTTCTGCCGGTAAGTTCTGCACATCATCTCTCTGACAGTAGGCTCTAGGCAAGGTGTGCTTGGGCTTTTTATTATTATTATTATTATTATTAATTATTTTCAATGCATCTGTGAAGTGTTGCTGGCTCTTAGATCTTCTGATGTAAGTGGTGGTGAGGATGGAAGGGCAGACTGGTTGTTAGTGAAATGGTTGAGGAGAGTAAGTCTCTATCCTGACATTATCTTTATCATCGTGAAAGGGTTTTAGTGGCTAGTAATATCTATTGAGTGCTTCTTTTATTTTTCAGTGTAAGACATAGCCTTAGAATCTTTTCTCCCTCAAATACCAGATATGATCATGTTTTTTAGTCACACCAAGTAGATACACTCTAAATGAATGTCAAGTAGTCCCTGGAAAACTTTAATTCCCCTGTTTAAAAAGTCCAGTTCTGAAGGCATGACTGGAGCAAAGTATATATGAGCTTGTAGGATGGAGGCAGAGCCAGTCTGTGGGTGGGCTACATGGGCGGGAGGGGATCAGACCTGGAAACTTTCGGTACCTCTTGATTCAAGAACACTTCTCTTCTGTTTTTCCAACTGTCTAGTCTAGCCTAATTTTTTTGTTTGAGACAAGCTGTGAGATAATTTCATACACAGCTCCCCCCCCACTTCTTTTATGTATTGTTTTCTTATTTTAAAGACAGGGTCCCACTATCTAGCCTTGGCTGCTTAGAACTGCCTTTGTAGGCTATGCCTGCTTCTGCTCAGAGTCCTTGGATTAAAGGCTTGCACTACCAAACCATGCTACATTTCTTACTGATGGCATAGGTTTTTTTTTTTTTTTTTTTTACCTCAGAAGTTTTAGTGCTAAGGTAGCTCCATTCTCTTACACCAGGGAAATAAGATGTGGAGAAAAATGTGGGTAGGAAATGGCTGGTCCCTTTTCTTGTGTCCTTATGACAGCTACCCCTAGATTCTGACCTTAGGATCTGCATTCTTTAATGTCATAAGATTTTCAGAAAGATTGTCAGAAACAGTTTTCTTCAACAAAGTGAAAATATTTTAAACTGTGATGACAGTCAAATTTAACATTAGTTTGTTTGGATTGGAATTAAGATAGCATCGGAAATGGAAGATTATATAACTGATTGTGGCTACTCACTTGGGTTTTAGCCAGGAAAACTAAGGGCGGGAGTTCAGTACCTCAGCTGGCGCCCAGTTTGTCTCTGCAGCATGTGCTGTGTGGTTGCTTACTCTGCTCTAACTGGCACAATGCCATCACCTGCTGAGCCCCTTCTTAGTACCCGACTCTGGGCATTTTTGCATAGCTAATACCTAGCATGCTAATACTTAGCATGGTGCCTGCTATGCAGGGACTGTAGAGCAAGGTGTCCTTTGCCTTCTTCAACAGCAGCAGGTCTCAGCCTTCGTAGTACTGCCACCTTCTAATACAGTTCCTCATGTGTGGTGACCCCCACCCCACCATAAAATCATTTCATAGCTGTAATTTTGCTACTGTTATGAATCATAATGTAAATATCTGTGTTTTCCAATGGCCTTAGGTGACCCCTATGAAAGGGTCCTTCAACCCCAAAGGGCTCACAACCCACAGGCTGAGGACCACTGTTCTAGGAAGCTGTCGACAGACACCTATTCACCTCAAGCGAGGCACTGAAAATGGAACCAAGAATTGATGCCACTTAAGTCTAGCTAGCCCACTGGGGTTCCTTACTGGAGCATAGGCCACTCAAAGGCCAGCTGCCACACTGAAAAGCCCACCAGCACTGTGACAAAATCTAGAGAGCCTTAACTCACACAACTCACAGGAGGTGAGCCTGCTCTCTCCATCAGCTGAGGGTTATTTTTGTAACCCTGGAGCAGAGCTTTGCAAATCCTCTGGGTCCCAGGCTTCTTATGCCTTGTGAGTTTCACTAGCTGCGTCTTACCAGCCCCTCCTACCTTTGCAGAGTAAATGTTTCAGTTGGGAGGAAATAGCCACACAGGATCCTTGAGTAAAAAGGTCCATACACACAGATTTCAGCACATGTAATCATTTTCATGTTTCTGATCTGTTTATTTTAACAAGATTGATTTTTTTCCCCTGGGAATTTTACTTGCTTTGTGTGGCATTGGCCTGGCGGAGAGGCAAGCTCGTTGGGTGTAATTGGACTTAATGAGTTATGCAGGAGGAGTTTCACATAGGTTATACATGCTGGTCTGCATATGGTCGCATGTGAGAGGGGAGGCGTCAGGGAGAACAGTGTCTGACACTGGAGAGGACACAGAAGTTCACTTTTAGGGAGAGGCAGTTGCCAGCCTCAGACTTGAAGCATGACCAGGGAGGCATGGTTGCACCTGGCTTCAGGAAGAAACCCCTCACAGTGACGTGCATGCTAGAAGTCGCATCAGCCTGGGACTCGCTGTGGTGAGTGAGTACCGTTTGTCCCAGTACTTGACAGGAGGCATAGTAAGGGTGATCTTTGTGGGTTCACGATCAGCCTGATTTACATAGTGAGTTTCAGGCCAGCCAGGGTCACACAGCAAATAAAGTAGGTTTGGAAAAGGAGGCCTCAGGGCGAACGTTGGCAGAGCCATCCTTTTGGGAGACCAACAAGAAGCCTGGGCAGAGTGCTCTCCTCTCCCAAGTGTCCACTGTGTCCCCAGGAGAGGGCGTGGGCGTGACTAACCACGGGAGAGTGGCAGCGCAGCCTGGGCTGATCACACTGCTCTCTGTCTCCTCGGCGTCATCCTAAGTAACAATGGTGTGTGCTCACGGCACTTGTCAGCAGCCTCCACCACCCCCGACCCGAGGGACAAGGTATGCCAGTTTGTTCAGTAAATATTTTCACAACATAGTACGTTTATTCCAATGCTTAGAGGATTATGAAAATTACACCAGACGTGCAGGGCATGTGATTGTCTTTTTTTTTTTTCCCTGAGGTTGCTTAGTGGATTAAAGAAACAGAGTTGAAGCCAAGTTCCTTCTGTAGGGGGTAGGGTGGGAATTAGGAGAAAACTGTTTTAGAGTGGAAGGTATCCCAGAGCCTGGCATTATCCTGCTGATTCAGCCAAAACCTAATGATTGTTTATAGAAATTATAGAAGCCCTCGATAAGATCACATTGACAGATGCGGATAAGTACTTTCAAAGATGGGTTTTGTGCATAGCTCAACTGTGTGGTTCTCCCCCCGCCCCCCCTGCACTGTGATGAGCCCAAGGACCCTGTCAGATTGTGATGCCAGGCAAGGGGAACCTGTGCAATCTTGCATAAAACTCAATTACTGCTGCTAAATAGTCACTGTCAGCTCTTAATAAAGTCCTCTCACTACTTAAAGCGAAGACATTTTATTCTCTCCCTGTCCTACTGGGAGGTGTAAATATATAATTAAGTTTGGATGTAATTAATCACTTTCGAGTTGTTTGTTCCAAGCCTTCAAATATAAACCACTCAAATCCCATTTTGATTAAAAAATCACAGGCAGTGCATGTTTGCTAGGCTGTCGGGTGTAGGTGAGGTCACGAGTTACCCAGTCACGCAGTTTACTCTAAGGACGTATTTATCCTCTGTTATGTACGGTCTGGGGTACCAGTGGTTAGGTTTCTCCTTGTCTTCACTTTGGGCTCACTTTTGTTTTCCTTCACTCTCTTAAATGACTGCCTGGACACTGGATGATGCATTTGGAGTGTTTATCCCAATAGAGCTTTGTGGGAATGGGTCCGTTCTATCCCTGACGGATCACTTTGATCCCACTGAGGCTATGTTACATAGATTTGCTTCTGTTTCACCCTTACTGCTGGGAGATGGCCCACGTGGCCAAATGTGACCCTTCAGAGGACTGCTGTGGAGCGTGAGGGGCTGACCAAGCCTGGGATGTTTTTATCAGGCCCTCTATTCTGGCAGACTTGAGTTCTAAGGAGGAACTAACTGCCTATCCAGTCTTCGAAGCCATCCAACTCTTTCTCTTGGGCCTTGTATTCTCATCTGCACAGTCAGCAGCATTGAAGGGAAGTGTTTACACAGAGTTGTGTGCAGACTTTGAGCTCCTCCTCCCAGGTCTTTTCTAAGGTTTTGCCTTTCAAATTCCGTTTACTTCCAGGGCTCCTGGTGCCCCCGCCCTGCCCTGTCTCTGTTAGAGAGAAGTCCTCAGCCACTTGCTTTTTTTCTGTAGCGCTGGCTGCAGGACCTTCATGTGGAGCAGCTTGCAGAGGGAAAGCAGCTAACTGGGATTCTCACAGTTTGTGTCTGTGCCCTCTCAAGTCCTGTGTCCTTTGTAGTTTTCTCTAGTGCCTTTAATATTTCATCCTGACAGGATAATTGTTATGAACAAGAGAGTTGTTCTGATGTGATTGTTGCTGCTCATAAGGGTGCAGATGGGGATGGTGAAGGGCCCTTCACCATTGCCTGCCATGGTTGTACTAGGACAGTACTGAGAAAGGGAGGACAGGGCACATGCAAAGCCACACAATTGCAGAGTCCCTGAGGATGACGGCTTGCTCCTGGGAAACTCTAGTTTGTATCTAAAAATTACATTTTTAAGTGCATGATGATGGATGCAAAATGTTATAAAATACAAGCTGTGTCACATTTTATCCAAACCTTGTTGCTAGCTGCAGTAAACATTAGCAACTAAGTATGTTCTTTGCCAGGATTAGGAGTGATGTTGGTGGTCCAGGCATCTGAAATCCATCCAAGAAAACTGGGCGGGTTGCCTTCATTGTCCCCCTAACACGTTAGGTATCACAGCGAAGATCAGAGGAGCTGAACACTCCTCTGAGCTCCCCCAGAACTCAGCTCTGGGTGGAGGCCCTAGCCTAGTGCTTGTGCTGCGGTGGTGGTCTCAGAAGGGTGTGTACCACTGTGGCCAGCTCAGCCTTAGTCCTTTTCGTCACCTTCTCCTGAGTGCATGCAGTGCTGTAAAGGGGCACTGAGGTTCAGAGCCATGGAGTGGACTGTCCACTGCCAATCACTTGCTTCCTTCCCTGCCAAGCTGGTCCTGCCAGCCCGGTTCCTTCATGTTGGGTGCCCTAGTTACTAGAACATCGTGTGTGCATAGGTTCTCTGGAAGGTGATAGCAGAGCTAGCCATACCTCTGTAGTGTCTTCATTTTTTTCTCCATCCTCTTTTTTAGCATCTTGCAGATATTAAGTAAAGAGTGGTATCTTTGGCTTATTTAAAACCTTTCACAGGGTAAGGTTTCTTCTCTTTTTATTAGCGTGGTGCTTAGGAATTATTAACTCTGAGTGTTACTTATTGGGCAGACAGCGATGGCTCAGTGGTTAAAAACACCTGCTGCTCTTGTAGAGGATCCAGGTTTGGTTTCAAGCACCCACATGGTGGCTCACAACCATCTGTATGTAAGTCCAGTTCTAGGGGACCTGAAGTCATCTTAGGCCTCTGAGGCCACCAGACTTTCAGGTGGTACACAGATACAGAGACGCGAAACACCCCCCTAAAGTAAAAACTAAACACATCTTGAAAAACCAAAGAGTGATTTATTGTAGTCTATGTGTACCACAGGTAGAGCCACATGCTCAGCTCAAGTCAGTGGTAGTAGTTGCAATTAATTAATATTGTTATATTATTTCATTCTTCTTTGGAAGGTCACCCAGCCTTTACCAGTCCACTGGATGACTTACAACAGTCCCTAGAAGCCCTGCAGGGCTCTTGTGAGGTCAGGCGGGACATACAGCTCGGCAGGAAATAACTGAATCTCCTATAGTCTGTTCAGAGCGAACAGGGGCTATGGTGAGTGGGGAGAGAGCCACAGCCTCAGGTATGGAAGTCAGGGCACTGCCTGAAAACTCACTCATCAGTCAGGGATACCTCGGTATCATAGTTCAAAAATAACAAAGTGAATGCAAAAAATGGTGAAAAATCCTAACATTCTAAATTAGGAGATTACCAATACCCATTACTGCCTTAGCCTCAGGCTCCAGTGTGCCTCAGCCTGGTGTTTGTGAGTAGATTAAGTCCTGGAAGAGTCCTGTCTGGTAACATGCGGAGAACATAGATTTCTATGCTGATAGACTGAGTGTGAGTCCACTTCCTGCTAGCAGTCAGATCTTTGGCAGGGCTGGCTGACTGTTCGGCTCTGACAGCACTTCCGCTGGTTATTATTTCATTTAGATGAAATGCATGCTAAATTCTTGCTTTATCAGTCAGTATATGGATGCTCCGAGAGTTTGCATAATTTGCCCAAGATCTTAAAACTTTCCTTTTTAACTGATTCAAGATGAGCTTTTGAAAAATGTGCTGTCATTTGTCTCCGTTTACTTATTAATAAAATGGGACCAAATTCCGTATTAAACCGAAAGCTCAAACAAGACTGCCCCCAAAAGAAACTGTGACACTTGAAAATATATGACTAGTAGAATATGATTCAATCTCTGCTTTTATTAATTAAAATTTAAGTATTTGTTTACTTGTTTTTATGTGCGGGCACACATGTGCTGTGGCATGCATGCTGAGGTAAGAGCACGGCTTGCAGGGGCCGGTTCTTTCTCCTCATATGGGTCCCAGGGCCTCAGCACAGGCTCTCAGGATGGGCCGCAAACACCTTTATCTGATGTGCCTATTTTCTGGCCTTTTAGTGCCTGCTTTGAAAATAGAAATAGTGGTTTTAGGTAGGCCTCAGCATCTCATTTAACCATTCACTACTGGCTTTTAGCTAGCCTAGTTACATGGGTGAGCCTCTACTAGTGCCTGTTGCCATTATGTAGATGAAATATAAAGAGAAAGGCAGTGGAATGGGGCGATGGAAAATAATGTTTGTGACTGAGCTTTTCAGTAGAGAAGACAAACGAACAAAACCTTGAACCTCCCCATTTCCTGACTGGGGACTGGCAGGTCCAGAACAGTTTTATACAGCCATGAATGACACTGAGACGGATGAAGCCCAGTGGCTGCTGGGATGTTGCTGCCAACACAGAACTACTTGTTAAACATGGCACTTGGTGTTTGCACATGAATTACCTATGTATGTTGGTGTTTCCATCACGGCTGTACCTGCTATTACATAGTGAGTCTTATTCACATGGTCCTTTCAGAGTCCTTTTCGCTGTGAGTCTGTCTGAAGAGTCTTCCTTTAGAGTCTTGACCACCACTTTCCTATCAGCGCTTGGTAAGAGAGTCCCCATGCGCTTTCTAAGTCCCCTTTATGCTTATGGCTGAACCAGTCAGTAACTGTTGTTTGTTAGGGAAGTAGAGTGCCATCCGTAGGCTCTGCCTGAATCCTACTGCCCGTCTTGGGTAGCTGCCAATACATTAAATCAATTAATTTTGGCTCACCAAGCTGGCATTAATAGATTGGAATTTAGCTCGGCTTCTGTGAAGACGGCCTCCAGGTTAACCGTAATCCTGGGTGAAGTTGCTTATTGTTCAATTGTAGCTTGTCAGCACCATCACTTCATGTAGGACCCCCCCACCCCCACTCCCCACGTCTCTTCCCTGGGGAGAAGAACGAGAAATATTTCTCTTCTAGAGAGGCTTAATTAAATTCTTCATTTTAGTTTTGCCTATATTTGCCCTTAGTCACAATTGAATGGAAATATAATTATGCAGAGATTTCCAAGCTTATTTTGATAAAATAGCATAAACATGTGGGCATGATGGACCCTTTCCTCAGTGCTCAGGGGTTGGAATTCCCAGGAAAGAAGGGGTGTCTCGTCTCCCCCTTGTTGCATGCACACATATCCAGGAATGAGCGTGCATGTGTGTGCACATGTATTAGGAGACTGTGTTGCTTCCAGGTTTTTGTATAATTTGAGTTCTATATCTCTCGAAATGCAAGGCAAATTAATATTTCTCTTCAATTTCACTATACTTTCTAGATCATCTCTACTGTTAATGACCTTCCTGAAGATGCAAGCAGCCATCTGGGTCTAAGGTCCTGGGATAGGAACATCAGGCTTCCCCTTCTGATGCCGTGGCTTCTGTTTAATATCTCCTTTCAGAAATAGTGCACATGGTCTTTATGAGAAGGACTTTAGGAAAGAAGAGTGAAGGCCACAGTGACGGCTGGCATCGCTCAGTGACTACAGAATCGCCCCCTTCTGCCTGCTTCCCCTCCTGTAGGAAGAGAAAGTTCCTGAGAACATTGTCTGCCTTGGAGTTGAAGCCTTTAATTCCACTCTCCTGCTCCACAGAGGTGCTTCCTCTGTTTGACTGTCCGTACTTCTCAGTATCTCTGTCACACAAGGCAGCTACAGACTGTTTTATTCAAACATGAACACCCCATGTCCCCCTTAGGATAGCAAGGACTCGGAGGACTGCGGCCACACTTGCCAGAGGCCTCTCAGGCCTTTCTGTGCTGGGTCATGTGAATAGACCCAAAAGCCCCAAATATGTCTCCATCTTGGTTGCTTTTTCTGTCTAAATTCTAGTTCATGTAATGTTTCACTGAACCAGTGTGTGGACCAGTTGGGTTTCAAGCGACAGCTAAGTGGTTTGGACAAATATCCCTTGAGCACATGTTAGCAATGAGCGTGTGGAGGTGGAGTGGCCCGCGTGAGAGGCTGGGGAAAGGGCCCAGGCACAGGAAGAGAGGGCAGCTGGCAGCAATTACCTTCCTTCTCTGAGCTTTCTGACTCCCTGTGCTGCTAGACAGAGTAGCCAGGTAGCTTGTGGCTGCATTAGGCAGGAAACTCGGAGTTCAAGAATCTCGGAAGCCAAGAAAAAGTTTGGGTAGAGGGAGTGAAATAAGAGCAGAGACGGCGCCCGGGCGCTCTGCACAGGCTGGGCGCACGAGCCACACAGTTCCCTCTGTTAGCTGAGAGGCCAGGTATCTCACAGTTAGGTCTCCTGCCTGGCATCTCATTGGCCAGGTTCAATTCCTCTTCGGAATCCGGAGTGAGTGGGTATCTGTTAGCCAAGTCTTGGGTTACCCCAAATTAGCTCATGTCCTTTAGTGCTTGTTTCCTCTAATTATATAGTACATATACAAACCCCCAATTATCCAGAATAGACCAGGCTGTCTGCTCTGCGTGGAAAACATTTGACACTGGTTATGATTTTCTTGCCTAGACCTTGGCAGGCCTTCGTTCCTCAACCTCCTGGCCCTTTAAGATTGTGAAACCCTGTGCTTGTGTAAGTCAGGCACATCTCCTTGAGGAATTTCTTCACTGGGCAGCTTGCCCCTTTGAAACCTTAGTCATTCTGAGCAGTACCCAAGAACCTTGACTCTAATTTTTCTGCCACGGCCCTATTTGTATATAATATTTGTGGTGTCTGATGCTTGGTCTCTTATTGCCGAAACTCATGCCTATGAATGTCTAGGTCACTCTTTAAAACCGGACAGCCCTTGATTACTAATGAAAGGTGACTCATTTCCTTCCAGGCAAAGACTGGCACTGACTGTCAGAGTTCGTAAGTTGTATCTATACACAGCTAAGTGATGAGCTTTGCATAGCCCTTCTAAGTTGTTATTGATGGAGTTTTGTTTTGGAGACAAGATCTCTCTCCCTAACCTTTCCTGGAAATTACTGTGTAGATTAAGCAGGTTTTTTTTTTTTTTTTTTTTCCAAGACAGGGTTTCTCTGTGTAGCCCTGGCTGTCCTGGAACTCACTCTGTAGACCAGGCTGGCCTCAAACTCAGAAATCCGCCTGCCTCTGCCTCCCGAGTGCTGGGATCAAAGGCGTGCGCCACCACACCCGGCCCATTAAGCAGGTTTTGAACTCAAAGAGATCCACCTGTCTCTGCCTCTGCTGGGATTAAAGGCTTGTACCACCATACTGGTCCTCAGGTTTTATAGGAGGTAATGACATCACTGTGACCTGAGGAGTGAGCAGGAGAGGCCTTCATGCTGAGTTGAAGGGATGCCTGAAAATGAGTTCTGGAGAAAGGCCTTCCATAGATTTACCTAAGGGTAGATTCCCTGTGAGGGACTCTTCTCAGACTACTGTCTCTTGCACACATGTCAGCCATTAAAATGTCTCCTGTAACTTACCTGTAAGGCTTCAGATGTCTGCTACTGTGTCATTCTGTGCTGAAGAAAGCAGGCTGCCATGCTGGCATGGGATCTTGGGGAAGATGCTAAGGCCTGGAAGGGGACAGAGGTCCCTGGTCTCTGGATTGCCCCTTGGTGCCCTGATTGTTTGTTAGTTCTGTTTTGCTCGGTCTTGGCCTCCTTGTTTCCTGTGAGGCTTAGCTCAAGGTGAGATCTAAGCAACAGTTCATCTACATAAGCATCCATAAGCATCATCCACATCAGCATCCACAGGCCCTTTCATCTCCATAAGCATCCACAGGCCCTTTGGAGGGACTGCTAGACTCCACAAGGGGTGTGACTCCTGCTCAAGGAGTGGGACTTGGAATTCTTACACGTCCTGGGGTCAAAGGGCTCTGAAGAAGTTTAGTGTCACTACTGAGGTCACCACGTGTAGGAGGAGCTGAAGACACCTTAGAGTCCTTCCACTCATTGTGATATATAGATGACGAGGTGACACAGAATACAATGGAGTGTTAGATGACTGACTGGAATATAGACAGGGATTCAGTTATTTCTCTTGGCCTCATTAGGAAAGCTGGACATCTTATATTCTTTTTTCTTCATGGTAGCAACCCTTTAAGAACTGATGTGGGTAAACAAATGTGTTATCATGGAGGCAGAACTTAAAAACAAAAGATTTGGGTTTTTGTGGAGCAGTTTGAAAGAATAGGCATTTTCATTTTTTAAAGTCCAGTGTCCAAACAGTGAGGAGATCATAGCTCTCTGTGAGGCATGTGTCCCTGGAACTCCAGGGCTGTGAACAGAACTGAGGGCACCTGTACAATTTCAAAGCAACTGTTGGAGATTTTTTTGGTCCAGCATCTTACTTTTAGAAAATGTTTGTTTATTTTTATGTTATGTGGCAGAGTGCTTTGCCTGCATGTGTGAATGCACTCTGCATGTATGCTCTTGGAAGGCCAGAAGAGGGCATCAGATTCCCTGAAGGCAGATTCACAGAGGGTTGTGAGCTGCCAGGTGAGTTCCAGGAACTGAATTCTGGTCCTCTGCACGAGCAGCAAGTGCTCATAACCACTGAGCCATTTGCCCAGAACCAAGCATCTTATTTTTAACACAAGGAAGACTGAAGATCAGAGAGGTAAAGATTTGTTCAAGGTAACATGCCCAGCAGCAGAGCCAAGGCTAGTCTGAGGAAGGGCTGTGGGTCAGCAGCCTTACCAGAGAGATCTGGGGCAGACATTGTAAAAGCTTTAATATTCATTCAGATAGACAAAAGGTCACAACCGTTAGACACACATGGCTATGTACGTTTGTACACATATGTTTTATATGTGACAGACTTGGATTGTGCGTGTTTACACACAGGTGCATACACTTATGAATGCACCCATGCCCTCAGAGTCTCCCGTAGAACCGTCTTGAAGGCCGCTGGGCAGTGCTGAGGAGAGTGTGGGTCCAACAGCAGTGGCTTTGCTCACATGTCTAGTCAGTGAAGCACTTCTTCAGAAATGATGTAGAACGTTTGTGGCATGTGCCACGGTTTCTGCTGTAGACTGTCTTTGCTTACACTGGGGACCTTGGACTTGGGCTCTGTCTGGAAGCACAGATTCAGCCTGGGCTGTGCCAGCTCTGGCTTTGCTATGCTTGCTACTACAGCCCCTAAAAGTGTTTCTCAACTTGCTTTTGCCTTTGCTTTGGGCACAGTGGAGTAGTAAGTTCAGCATGTTTGTTGGATGTTTAGTTTCTGTAGTATGAAAGGCCACAGACTACTATAAAGTCTCAGATAAGTTTTATTCCCAAGAATCGATCTCTCTCCCTCCCCGATAGGCAATGGTTCTGTTTTTAAGAGGAGTAGTTAGGAACCATAATTATTTTGCAGATGTCCACTGTTTTAGGTATTTATTTATTATTTATTTATTTAGGTGTTGGTGACCAATCTGGAGTCTTGCCGTTGTCAAATGCTCTACCCTCTGAGCTACGTTCCCAGTGTTTGTCTTCGTTTTTCTCTATACAGATGGTGTGGCATTGGGCTGTCTTTCTGAAATTAAACATACTTCATAATAACTGCTTCTCAAATGGCCTGGTTTCTATAACCCTGGTTTTTTTTTTTCCTCCTTCTCTTTCTTTTGCTCTGGTCTTGGGAGTTAAACCTAGGGACTCACACAGGGGACTCAGGGTTCTATTATCTCTAGCAGAAGTGGCCTTATTTGCAGTGAACAAGAGTTCACCTAAACTGTAACGCTTTTTGCCTTTATGATGTCAATGGTGTCCTGCCCTCAGAGCAAGTGTCAGCAAACTTCCTGAAAAATGCTCGATAGCACATCTTTTAGGCCAAGAGTCAAGCTGACAGTTCTGTGTCACTTTATGCCCATATAAAATGCCACCAGTGACAGTTCCTCAGCTCATGATCCAAACATAGATGGTGGAGTGTGCCAGCCCACCTTAGGGCTCAGGAGCCATTAGAAAGCTTCCTGTTTCCCGAGAAGTGCCAGATGACAGAAAGCCACTGTTTCTGCTGTTTGTTCTTGATTTACTGTGCAATGACGTTCTTGAAGCAGAGGAGCTGAGATCACAGCAGTGAACTATCCTTGATTCCCTCTGCTGCCCACTTTTGGTCGATGCCATCTCTAGCTGAGGTGATGGGTGCCAGTTACAGCCAGGGTTTCTACTAAATTAATGAGGAACATCATTCAAAGAAGTGAGCACCAGACATTTTTCTTTGGCAAATAATTGTTCTCATTACCATCAAAGTAATAAATGTTAGTTGGTGTAAATGCCATAAAAGTTATCTTTTGTGTGGACAAGTTTTGGGATTGGGTGTTGTGACAGTGGTGGTTTAATAATCATGTTTGCTCTTAAAAGCATCTTGAGAGGCTTGCAGGTAAGTCTGGCAGAGCTGGTGCGGCCTGGTATCTGCTTCTGGGCACAGCAATGCAGTGTGAGCCTCTTACATGGGCACTGTAATCCATTTCGGTTGTATGTGACAGGCAGAGGGTTTGTGTACAGCAGATATGCACTGTGAAAGCGGAGTAACTTTATATATATATATATATATATATATATATATATATATATATATATATATTTATTTTAGGAAAATGTGATTTAAAGAAATCTCTCCCATATGGGGTAGGACAGCTTTGACTAGTCTTGGGTTTATGAAGGTTAAGAGGTAGGTGCTTTGTGTATCAGGAATCTTTAATTAGCTTAAAGATCCTTTAGGTAAATAGCTTAACCCAGTGGTCCCAAACTTCCAGTGTAATTGAAGTCTGGAGTCTTTAAGTTGTAAAGATTATGTGGACCCTTGCATCTTGCCCTTTGGCATCTGTTAAGAATGTGAGCACCGAACAGCTGAATGACTTCCATATGCTAGTCACTGTGTTTGGCACATAGGGTATAGTAGAGAATAACTCTTGTCTATTAGAGAAGATAAATAATTGTAGTGAAGGTTAATGCACTGTGTCAGATTTATGGGAACATAAAGTGGGGATGTCCCTTCCAAACCTTCTCTTTCCCTTTCTCTCCTCCCTCTTCCCCTTTCTTCTCCTTCCTGTATCTTCCCCCTCCTCCTCTCCTTCTTTTGGGGGTAGGGACAGGGTCTTATTGCCTGAGCCTCCTGAGTGTGCTTACAGGCAGCATGTGGCTGCCAGCAGGAAATAATGTTTAGGCAGAGGCTTGGAGGAATTTTAGGGCATGGTTATGACAGAGGGTGGAGAGAGTGGGGGCTTTGTGACTGGCGTGTGCACAGGTCTCGCAGGAGACAGGCTGGATTGTAGCATGTTCTTTGAGCTGGAGGAAGCTGAGTACAGAGAACGTACAGTGCATGAAGAAAAGCTACATTGAATCCGTTGTTTCAACATAATGCACCAGGTCAAAGTCTATTAGGAATTCAGGAATCTTCCCAGGGCTTGGGAATGGTGCACAGTGCATGAGCAAGGTCTGTCTCCATCAGCAGTAGTATAAAAGTCACCCAGACAGACTGTTAGGTTAATCATCACAGCATCTTATATACATTCAAATGTGGACCAGATACAACTTAGTGGTGTAAGGGGTGCTTGTCAGGATTCCAGCCCCTGGCATGCTTCTGCAGCACAGCACTTAGAACAGGCATCTCTTTCTCTCAGACAGTTTGTCTGTTATAGTGAAGGGTGCTTGTTGTGAACTCATGTGATGAGGGCCAGTCTGTGATGTTTTAGTCACATTCGAATATTTTTTTCAGGGTCCAGGGCATATGGTAAAGGACTGATTATTTCTTCTGCTACAGCAAGGGCACAAGCCTCAGCACCATCTGTGTGTCCTGGTTCCATTGTCTGTGTGTCCTGGTTCCATCATTCAAGGCTGCTGAAGAGCCTCTGCACTCAGCTCGGTCTCAGCTCTGATGAATGAGCTGAGACTGTCTGCTGGAAGATAAGGGCGCTCACGACGGACGTTCCATTGTAAATAAAGCATGTGTTCCCATCTCCTCACTCCCTATCCCAGCCTCCTACAGAGAGAGGGTCGAGTTGCTGTGAATGAGTGGGTCTGAGGTCGCGCCTCTCTTGAGCCTCTTCAGTCTGGATGTGTTAGCATCAGTGTGCTTGGTGCTTTATTCAGATGAGGGGGCGGGAAAACCTGAGCACCTGTGAACCAAGCAAGGTGGGGCCCCAGAAGACAAGCCCTGGCCTCCCGGCTCCCTTGTCGGTTTTTTCCTGTGGGAAACTTTTAATTTGGAAGCATTCAGCTAATGTGGGAATCAAGATTAACATTTTCTGAAATACTTGTACAAGAAAGGCAGAAATGTGCTGTCCAGGAAGCAGATTTACATAGTAGAAAAAATGCCTGTCTTGCAGGGTTTGGTAGTGTTTGTGTGTCAGATGTGAGTGTGTGTGTGTGTGTGTGTGTGTGTGTGAGAGAGAGAGAGAGAGAGAAAGAGAATGTGTGTGTGTGTGTGAGAGAGAGAGAGAGAGAATGTGTGTGTGTGTGTGTGTGTGTGTGTGTGTGTGTGTGTGTGTAGGGTTGATTATATACTGGTCTTTGTTTCCTTTACATCAAACCAA
The DNA here is from genome assembly GCA_902729485.2 of Mus minutoides. Taxonomy (NCBI): domain Eukaryota; kingdom Metazoa; phylum Chordata; class Mammalia; order Rodentia; family Muridae; genus Mus; species Mus minutoides. Next base: position 304,427 of record LR749696.1, on the reverse strand, counting down.
GAAGGCCCTAGAAAGCATGTTTTACCACAAACAGCCTGTTTGGGGCTTCATTCTGCACACCAGCACTTCCCCTTCTTACTGAGTAAGGTATACTGTTTCTTTCTCTGTTTTTCTTTATTTCCCTTTCTTTTTTGGAAGTAGCAGTGGGGAATGAGTGGGAGTGGGAATATGGGAAAATGCATACGATGAAGCAACTTCCATTTTCTCTAATTACTAGGAAGTTAACTGAGGTCTGTGCTTAAAACAAAACAAAACAACAACAACAACAGACAAACAACAGCAACAACAAAACAGTCAGCAGTGAGCACAGCCCAGTTAGTTACTTTTGCATAGAGTCACAGAGTTACCAATGAGCACAGCCCAGTTAGTTACTTTCGCATAGAGTCACAGAGATGTGGGGCTGAAGTTCTTGAAATGAGGGTCATGTCAGGTTACCCAGTGGCCTGGGCTATTGAGTGCAGCAGGGGCATTTAGGCTAGAGTCCGAATGCTTTGGGGCATCTAGATGTTTTCCGCCTGGCTTTGGGAAAGTTAAAAGGGAACTTTCACTGGTTACGATAGCTTTGCCTGTTAGCAATTACTTTTATCTACTTTAACAGGGGAACAGGAACAGGGTAGGGGTGGGTGGTGGTGGCAGGAAACCTGGCTGGCATCATGGCCACAGGAAAGAACAGACTGATTTGGGGTGACCAGTGTTTAATTTGGTTTGTGGGTTCCGTTAGCCCCCACCCCATTCACCTTAATGACTGTCCCCTGAGCTCAGCAGGGGCTGGCTGCCGCTGCAGAGTGGAGGGCTGAGAGGCCCAGGGCAAGAAGAAAGTGGGCTGAAAGCTGAGTTCTGTTTAAAGAATTTTCTGCTGGAAACTAGCCCAGAGGGAGTCAAGAGGAGCTTTAACGAGGAGCAGCTGCACTGCGATCAGCCCACAGGAGACTTTTTCCCTCCATTCCACATTCTGCACAATTTTTGAAAACTCACGATTTTGAAATTGCTATTGTGTGAAGAAAGCCCCTCCCTCTTGTGTGTGGTGGGGCTTTGCTTTGTTGTTGTTTTTAATGACCAACTCCTCACCAAAAATAAAAATAAAACTCCTAAAAACAAAAACAAAAGGGTTGCAGTAGAGCCTGGGCAGTTTGGGCTCACCCTGCCGCTGAACATTTGGTGGGGAAAGTGGGGTGAGCAAACCCTGGGGTTTACTTGGAAGAGAGGTTTGTTTCACCCATTTTGGAGCTGACAGAGCTTCTCACTGCTTTTGGCTTTTCTCTCGATGGGTGGCTATTCACGTGGGAACTTTTTCTGCCCTGTATTACTGGGGAGCCAGCCTGAGCTGCAGCCGTTGCAGACAGACTATAGGTGGGAACTGCCGTTCCTGTCCCTGCCTCATGTCAAGAATCCAGGCCTGTGAGAGGCAGGGGCTGTTTCAGGGAGGGAGGCTGTAAAGGAATCCTGTGTTTCTCTCTTTCCTGCCTTCACCCTATTCTACCATGTGCATGTGAAATGAACAGTAGGTTCTTTTGTGTCAGTAACAGTAGACTTTTAAGAACTAGGTAATGGATGTAGCCGTGGGGACCAGGCAGCAAGCACATGCCTCTGTCTGTGGACCTGCCTGCTGTGCTCATCTCTAAGAACAGAATAAGACCTGTGGCTGTCTGCTTCTGCTGTCTTTTACTTAGCATAATATTTCCAGTGTTGTAGAATGTGACAGGAGTCCATCCCTTTTCACGGACAAATAATATTTTATTGTGCAGATGTAATAGCTTTTATTTCTCTACTCATCAGATGATGGGTATTTGGGCTATTTCCACCTTCAGCTATTATGAGTCATGCTGGCATGGACGTATGGACGGACATTTTTTTATATGAAGAGTGCTAGTATGAACATATGCTTTCAGTTACTGTGGTGTGTGTGTGTTGGGGGGGGGGTGCAGAATTTTAGAGAAAGATGTATCTTATAATGGAAAGACCAAAGACTGTTGAAGCAGCAAGCCAGTAGTTTTACTTAACAAGTACATTTGCTACATAGTGTTCTCAGTGCTGTGATGATGTGAAGACCCCTGGAGGGCAGGCACTCATACCTAGTCTGTGTCACAAGAGAGAGGGCCAGTGCTGTGCTTCCGAATCCATGGTGAACCAGCTCTGCAGTCCAGGTGGCTGGTTCTGGGGCACAGGCTCAGGCACCAAGTGAACACTTATGTAAGTGTAGTCAACGTAGTAAAGGCCTGCCATGGGCACGTGTTGGTGCAAGCAGGGCCTGGTGAATGCCTCTTCGGAATATTTTAGAAATGCTTATGGCATTCGATTGAAATCACCTTACGGTGCCTTAAGGTTCTGCTATTCAGGGATGTGTGGAGTTGGGAAAAGAGCCAGTAACAAGGTGTTTGGCCTGAGGCTTTAAAGATGATCTGAACTGCTATCAAGAGGGAAACTGTGAACACGAGTGATAAGCGTTACAGGAATTTGGTTAACAAGACTTGTCAGACACAGCAATTATATATAACTTCAAGGGATTAAATAAAAGTCAAATTATGACCCCTAGAAAATTGGAAGAGCTGAAAGTTTCATGGAAAAATGATCTTTTCCTGATGTTTGTCTTTAAGTCATTGGCAGGACATAGTATGATAGGTGAATGGCTTAGAAAGCTAAACCAGTACCCTAGAGTGGTGTCCTTTGGCATCTGTTGGGTTTAACTCATTGTAAAATGACAAACATTAAATGTATAGTAGAGAGAAGAGCAGTGTGGCCCAGAATTGAATTGAAAATGACCATGATGGAAGAGGAAAAAGGTAATTAACTTTGCCAGGTCTTTCGTGAGACATGGTCACATTCCAGATGGTGCAGGAAGTGACCTTCAGAGCTTCCAGTGGGAATGGGGACTCCCTTACAGTGAACAGAGAAGTGTCAGCTAAGCCTGACCAAGTCCGCACTCTCAGAAGGTGATCTTGGAGCCTGCTGGACTGCAGGCTGTGTTCTGAGAACTGAGGTGCGGATGGAGAGAAAGAGGACTGTCTGCCCAGAGTCCGAGAAGCCTGTTTGCATGCCTTCGTAGAAGGGAAGGGCAGAGGGACTTAGTTGAAAAGATAGGTTAGAAGAGACCTGCATATATTTTAAGCTAAACGCAAAGACACAGAGTAATGGTAAAACCAGGACATTTTAATTAGGAAATTGGGTCTTTGCAGTGCATGGTGGCACACGCCTTTAATCTCAACACTCAGGAGGCAGAGGCAGGCGGATTTCTAAGTTCAAGGCCAGCCTGGTCTACAGAGTGAGTTCCAGACAGCCAGGGCTATACAGAGAAACCCTGTCTTGAAAAAACAAAAAACCAAAAAACCAAACCAAAACAAAAAACCCAAAAAACATAAAAACAACAACAAAAAAGGAAATTGGATCTTCACCAATAAGCAAGTCTAGTTTCATGTAAAGTGAGGTGGTTCTGCTCATGGGCTTTTAGAGGCCTCTCACTGCTGTGTGTCATCCCAAGGACTCTGGAGACCCTGTCCCTGCACCGCGACTAAGGGCTCCATGTCCTTGGCAGCTTGCAGCTTGCCTCCGTCGTTCCTCCTTATGCCCTTAGGTGTGGCAGTACAGGGTCTCTTGCCGTCCTTGGCTAAGCTAGGGTTGCTTCCATTTTTAGGACCTTGGTGCTTGGTGCTCTGTGTCTCTTTGCCTCTTACACTTTCCCCTCAGTCAGCCGCCTCCGGTAGAAGGTACATAAGGCAGAAGGAAAGATAAATCAGGAAGGGGTGTGAGGCTGGAGCGATGTCTCAGTAGCTGAGAGCACAGGCTGCGTTTGTCACGGACCTAGGCTATACCCTAGCACCCACGGAGTGGCTCATAACTACTGTAACCCCAGTTCCAGGAACCCAGCACCACACTCTGGGGAACCCTGACCCTGCACCGAGACTAAGGGCTCATTTCCTTGTCTCTGCTAGGCTTTACATCCATGAGCACAGAGGTTTGTCCAGCGCAATTGCTCCTCAAATCAGCTGGGCATTGGCTCCAGGAATCCTACAGAGCCTTTGGATAAAGTTACACAGTCTTTTTTTTTTTTTCTAGAATCATTTATTTATTTTATGTATATGAGTACACTGTAGCTGTCTTCAGACACACCAGAAGAGGGCATCTGATCCCATTACAGATGGTTGTGAGTCACTATGTGGTTGCTGGCAATTGAACTCAGTTGCCTCTGGAAGAACAGTCAGTGTTCCTAACTGCTGAGCCATCTCTCCAGCCCGACATAGTTTTTTTTAATTTTTATTCAACCTGTGCATATACTCCCACATTAAGCCATCTGTACATTACCTTTAATGCTTAATATAATGTTAGCACTGTGTAAATAGCTGCCATGATATATATTCAGGGAATGGCAAAGCAACTGAACATGGCTAGTGCAGACGCCATCTTGCCCCCACCTGGCGGACATTTTTGACCTAAGGTTGGTTGAGTCCTTGGATGCTGAACCTATGTGTATCCATGACTACTAGGAAAAAGCAAAAAACAAAAACCAAAAAACACCTGGCACACAGTCAGTTATTTGCTAAGCGTTTGCTCTAACAGTTAATGAATGGGTTTAATATTTTTTGTACTAAACTAGTAGAGTATTCTTCATCATCATTAATGTCATGATTAATAAGCATATTGGATGCTATTAATAGGCTCCATGTCTTCTCTACTGAGGAATTGGCAAACTTCTGCAAAGTTCCAGGGACTAAATATTTTTGTGGGCCATGTGGTCTCGCTGCAAATACTCTAGCCTGTTGTTGTGGCCGTCATGGCCATCTGCAAATGAGCAAGCCTGGCAGCTCTCCAACGTGACTATTTATGGATGCGGAAATGGGAATTTATATATTTTCCAAGTGCCACAAAATAGGATTTTTTCAAGCATCTACAAATGTAAAGACCACTCATGGTTTATAGGCCATACAGAAACAGGCCACACCAGACCTCTAAGGATTCCTTGCTTCTCTTCCACTGTGGCCAGCTTCTTAAATAGGATCTACTTAGTGGACATTTATTTTCTGTACTTGGTAGGGAAGGGCTATTTGGATTAAACCCTAGAAACAGAGAATTCAGAAATGCATCTCTGAGGTCCCAGAACTTTCCTGTTGATCGTTTGTGTTCCCGGGGACCTTGTTCTCATTGTATGTTCATGATGTTGACATTTAAATGAGTTTGCATTTTCTCAGCCGATGCCACATGGCAACGCTGGGGGTGGCACAACAGTTGAGGAGCAGAGCTGGGCAGAGCCCACCCGGGTTACAGGCACGCCATTATTCACATGGTGCATGGTTCCCACCCTGGAAGATCAACAGGCCTGATGCCCAGAGGCCTGTAGCTGTGAGTGGGAGGTGGGATACAGTTTCTAAGCATCTCCCACAACATATTTCTTGAATAAGCCGCAAGTGCTTTTAATAATCCCTTGCAGGGTTAATTTTAGCCACGCCACACTGGTGTTCTCAGTGCCTCTATTTAAAAAAAAGAAACCCAGCGAAGCCTCACAGCCTATTGTCAAAGCAAGCTGTGAGTTGGATAAGGCATCATATTTTCCTCAGCATGCATGGATAGAAAAATGGTTTTTATTTGCTGAGCATTTTAATGCTTATAATATTTTTTCTTCACATACTTGAGTTTGCCTGGTTCTCACACAATCCCACAGTGTAAGTGGCCTTTTTAACTATTTAAGATGTCAGTGAGGAGAAGCAGTCAGCCCAAAGCCTGGACTCTTCTTAAAATTAAGTAACTTAGTTTTCACTCTGTGTCTATGTATGGGTGTGTACGTGTGAGTGCAGGGAAGGAAGCCAGAGGCATCAGGTTCTCCTGGAGCTGGAGTCACAGGTGCTTGTGAGTTGTCTGTTGTGCAGTGCTGGGGACCAAACTCGGGTCTTTTCAAGAACAGAATGCTCTTAACTACTGAGCCATCTCTCAGCCCTGACACCCGGTCTCTTGACAAGACCTCTGCCCTTCTGAGGTGTGCTCCTGTCCACAGCCAGTCTCTTGGTTTCACCACTGTGCACTCTGCTCCCGGCCTATCTGGAGAGTGACTTACTGATGAAGGAGCTCGAGAGTCCTGTTCGCTCTCCCCCTCCCCCACCACCGTGCCAGTTCTGGGAAGGGGCAGGAGGCCTTTGCTGATGCCGTCACACACCGTCCCTGTTTACCAGCTACTTTCCCCACCAGTCATTATAGCTATTGCGCAATTCTTCTGAGCATGTTGTCTTAGTTCCCCAGTTTCATGCCTTCCTCATTTTTTCAAAAACCTTATGGCTAATGAGGTGTCTTTGGTGTGCTTGGTAAAAGCAGGAATTCAGTGCTTCCAGTCATCAGGGAAGACATGACAGGAGCTGGGTCTGTGGGTGAAGGTTTGGTTTAAAGATGTTTTAGGTAGTAGTGGAACAGGCTTCTACGTCATTCTCCTGTCCTCCAAAAAGTAAAATTAACAACTAGATCACTCAGGTATCTGGGTTCCAGCCAAACAACACACATAGAAGCACAGTCTTTGTGTTCTTGTTACATAGTTGTTAGCGGTCCGATTAAACAACTTCACCTCCTTCCTGAGGCTGTTTAGAGAACATTTCTGTAAGTGATACACGTGGTTTGGGGTGTCTATGTGTCTTACAAACTAAAGGAACGACTTCTCAATGATCTAATTGGAAAATGTGGGAGAAGGTTGTTTTGAAGCAGGATCTCATGCAGTCCTGGCTGCCCTTGATTTCAGTGCATGGCCTAGGCTGGCCTTGAACCTCCCAAATCCTGAGGCTGCAGGTGTGTGTCTTCATGCTCAGCTAGAGTGTTGTTCTTGAATTAGTTCCCTGCTATACACAGCTGTTTATGTGGTATTGAGATTTTCTATGCATTCTGAATTATACCCAGTTTTTCATTTGCTTATTTATCAATATTTAAGATGTCTCTTTGAACCCTTCCTGAACCTTCCTTTCCTCCTTTGTGTCAGTCTTAGCTACCTGAATTTAACCCAGTGAGCCATGTACAGAGCAGAGAGAGAGAGAAACCTACCGTGTCCTAGCACTCTGTTGCGAAGGAAGCCATGATGGCAACTCTATGTTAACTGGGAATTCTGGAGGACTCAGTGTACTTGTTATCACGAGAGCATCTTGGTCCTGTCCACTGCCTCGCCAGCATGAGAAAGTTACGGCCACAAAGGAGGCAGGTCTGCACAGCACTGTATAAGGAGGCCATCTCAGCCTGTGCTGGTGGACAGATGTGCTGGGTATATTTTACTTCTGAGGAATGGTCGTGCTGACTGTCTGTAGTAGACCATGCTGGGTCACCCGTCTGGTATTTTGTTACCTGCCAGAACTCACAGGGACTTGGAGATATAGTAAGTTCTCTGAGCACCACTTTCGCAGTCAGGGAGTTTGTAGGTTGTACTTTTACATGTCTTTGTTCACACTTGAATATTTTCTTGCATGTACAACATCATTTTCTGGTCTTTGGATTCACAAGAAATCAGGTGGTTTTCATGGATTTTTTTTTCTTTCTTCTTAATACAGATGTCCAGAGGGTTTCTTGGGAGAATATTGCCAACATCGAGACCCCTGTGAGAAAAACCGCTGTCAGAATGGTGGTACTTGTGTGCCACAGGGCATGTTGGGGAAAGCTACCTGCCGTTGTGCTCCAGGGTTCACAGGAGAAGACTGCCAATACTCCACCTCTCACCCCTGCTTCGTGTCCCGCCCCTGTCAGAATGGGGGTACCTGTCACATGCTCAGCTGGGACACCTACGAATGCACCTGCCAAGTTGGCTTCACAGGTAACGGGTTCAGCCAGAGCCTGTGCTTTCCGGTGTCCATAGTGACCTGCACTGTGCACGTTTAGTCCTCAGTGCCTTACCCTGTGTTAGCTACTTCTCACTGCTGTATAGAACAATTCGAAGAGCACTGGAACTCCCAGAAGAGTTTATTTTCTCTGTTAGTTTTAGAGGAAGGATACATAGTATCTAGGGGAGGCATGGGGGTGGGGTGGGAGGTGGGGGCTGCACCCTGTCAGAAACTTGAATGGTTAGTTTTCAACCCCAGATAGGAAGCAGCTCAGCTCACAGCCTGCCCTCAGCTCTGTGCTTCCTGCAGTAGGAGCTCCGTCTCCAAACAACCCTGTGACCTCCCCACACAGCACTTTGAGCCTGTGAGGGATGTTTCTCATTCCAACTCCCACATCGGGGTCCCCCAACTCCAGTGTACATTTAGTGTTATAATACAAGTTGGAATATGGGGAAAGGCTCAGGGACACTTAAAAAAAATCTGTTAATAGATAAATGTTAGCTATTTTAAACAAGTAAAAGGTTAAAAATACGATTAAGAGGACATAAAATATGTGAGATCTTTTATATAGTATAGAAAGAAAATAATTCAAGAGTAACGTTCTGAAACATCTTTTATATTGAGGCACTGAGAATCTTTTAATTTGTCAGGTGAGCAGTCAGTACATCCTCTACCTTTGGAGAGTTTGAAGGGGTAGAGGGGGAGAAAGGAAAAGGTCAGATTCCTTGAAGTAGTTGCTTAGACACTGGCCTTTCTGGCTTCCCGGGCTCTTCTTCTCCCTTTAGCTTGCTGACAAAAGGAGGACTGTTTGTCAGTTTGTCTGTCTCCTGCTGGAGACACTAAACCAGTGCTTCCATAAATCTATAAAGCCAAAATGAACAGAGTGCTCGGAAAATTAGACTTCATCTGTTGTGTTTGAAGAAACATGAACTTGTTTCTTTAAGAAGTACTCAACTCAGTAACCATATAGTGTGAAAAATGAATGGTTTCTTCATCAGGCATGATTGAGAGCCTGCTGTGGGGACCCAGCTTTGTGGCTGTGGTGGCTGGCATGGGTGGAAGGAAGGTACTGAGTTCTGTTACCCCTCCTTTAGGGAAGCAGTGTCAGTGGACAGATGCCTGTCTATCTCATCCCTGCGAAAATGGAAGCACCTGTACGTCTGTGGCCAGCCAGTTCTCCTGCAAATGCCCTGCAGGCCTCACAGGACAGAAGTGTGAAGCTGATATCAACGAGTGTGACATTCCAGGACGCTGCCAACATGGTGGCACCTGCCTTAACCTTCCCGGTTCCTACAGATGCCAATGTCCCCAGGGCTTCACAGGCCAACACTGTGACAGCCCTTATGTGCCCTGTGCACCCTCACCTTGTGTCAATGGAGGCACCTGCCGTCAGACTGGTGACTTCACTTTCGAATGCAACTGCCTGCCAGGTGAGGAGCTCGCTTTTGGCTTTGGGAGTGGAGACAAACCAAACTCAGGAGAGTGTGCCAGGCTCAGAGCCTCCTTTATGAAGCAAGCAGTGGGAAGGGGAAGTGAGGGCTTGTGTGGGGTGGGTTGCTGGTGAGGGAGGGGTTTTATGGGCTCACTGCGGTCCATAAGTAGAGCTGGGGGGGTAATTTAGCATATCAGGAGTTTATGACGATGAGTGCTTAGGAAATTGTTTATTGTCCCTTTTGGAGAAACAGCTCTGAGAAAGGGCCAGGAAGATCTGGAGTGGGGAAGCCGGTGAGAACCACACACTGTGTGTGTGTATGTGTGTGTGTGTGTGTGTGTGTGAATCACTGTAAGCCAAAGTGACACCAAGAAGGGAGGATCAGCTCGTTTATGCTTCCACCCCCCACCCCCTGCAGAATAATTACCTCTCCTGGGTCCCCTCCTTGACTTGGGGGAGGGTAGCCCATCCCACCTTGACATAGGAGTTGACCCTTTCTCCTTGACATGGGAGTGGCCCTTCTCACCTTCACGCTGTGGAGACTTTTGAAAGAAGGCATTTTCTGACAAGCTCTGATTGACACATCACAACACTTTGCCATTCTCTTGGCTGCTCAGGGCTCGAGGTACACTCCTACCCCAACTCTGATGCACAGAGAAGTTGTGTTTGGGGACCCAGAGTCTGGTGATTTTTAGAGGGAGAAAGGCGCAAGCCTGGCCAGCTCACTTCACTCCATATAAAAGTAATGAGGATGCTGAAAAGCAAGAATTTTGATTGGGAACAGAGCACCAGCAGCTGGAGCAGATGAATTACTAAGCAACAAAGATTCTGTTTTTACACAAATACCCTAGCACAAAAACAAAAGAGAAAACTGTGTGTGGGGTGTGTGTAATGTGCGAAACAAGCAGGATTGCCTCAAAAAGAAGTTGTTCAGCCAGTCTTGGAGTGGGAGTACTAGACTCCGGTGTTGAGTCTAGGACTCAACATATAATGGGTTTGTGTGTGTGTGTCGTCTTTAGGGGCTTAGAGGTCATAGGTCAATCCTTAGTAGAAAACCAAATGGCAATTTATTTGAAACTTTTGGTTTATTTATTTTATGTTTAAGAGTGTTTTGACTTCATGTATGTCTGTACACTACATGTGTGCCTAGTAGCCAAGGAGGTCAGAAGAGGGCATTGTAGTCCGTGAAACAGGAGTTACAGGTAATTTTGAGCCACCATGTGGGTGCTGGGAACTGAACCTGGATCCTCACCAAGACCAGCAAGTGCTCTTAATCACTAAGCCCTCTCTCTCTTTAGAGCGCTGGTTCTCAACCTTCCTAACGCTGTGACCCTAAGTTCCTCATGTTGTGGTGACCCCAACCATAGAATTATTTCATTGCTACTTCATAACTGTAACTTTGCTACTGTTAGGAACTGTAATATAAATATCTGATATGCAATGTATCTGGTAAGTGACCACAGAGGAGTCTCCGCATGCAGGTTGACAACCACTGCTCTAGACTCAGTTTACTGGTTTAGTTTGGTAAAACTTTACTGACTTACTGCCGTGCCCAGAGACTACTATGCCCGTGCTGCAGTAAGCAGTATGTCAGAACCCTAAGTCAAGCCGGCCACTTAGCCAAGACATTAAGGAGGTACATTTAATCATACTGCTTTAGTTTCTCTTTCAATGAAGAATAAATAACCATCATTCCAGATGCTAAATAAACATTTGGTAAGAATTGCTGTCACCTGTATTGTCATGGAGAAGGAGAGACTAAGGTCTCTCTTTACACTTGCATTTGTTTGCATTTTAGGACCTAAAAGCAGAAATAGAAATATAAACAACGTCCTTTGTAGATATTTTAATATTACAGACATTCTAATAATCTAATGTAAAGGCCCAAGTGGCTCATAATTGAAGTTAGTGTGATTTATGGCTGGGGACCGTGCGCCATTTTCAGTTTCAAGAAAATTGCTTTTAATTGTTGCCTAGAACAGGAGGCTGTTTGGCAGCAAGATATTGACCGGAAGTTAGAGAGGTCAATAAAGGAAGTCTTTAGCTGGGGAGTGATTACTCACCCTCATTGTTCTGCATTGCTAGGCTCGATAAAGCACCTCAGGGAATTCTGAGAGAGGCCAGGAAAGGCTTGTCAAATGAGAATGGCTGCTCCTCCTTGAGAAAGGAAATAACCAGGGATTCCGCAGTCAGCGGACTGCCAGGGCTGGAGCGGTGGGCTAAGGAGGCTTGGCTGTGTTCCATGCTGTGCTTGGGGTGTGTGTGTGTGTGTGTGTGTGTGTGTGTGTGTGTGTGCGCGCGCGCGCGCACACATGCAGGCATGTGTGTGCATACATCTCTAATACTTTGGAGATAGTTATTAATTTTTGAGTTTTCTCATGGGAAATATCTAGAGTCTGGCATGTTAAGTCACTTACTGAGAGTCGCACAGCTAATCCTACCTATAGAAGCAGACCCCTGGAACCCAGGCAGGTCATTTCCAAAGCCAGCACCTGGTGTACCTGGTGGCCGTCACACTGCTCATCTGCTTCTGAGGCCGCTTTGTCCCGTTTGACATCTCATTAAATGTTCTGAGCAGTTTGGATTAAAATTAAAAGTAGTTTACTTATGAGGAAAAGAAGACACTTCCATTATAAGCAAATTGTGTTTGTTTTGCATTAGCGCAGGTGTTCTGCGCACCACACAGAGGGCTCACTGGACTAGCGCTTGTCTTTTGGGATCACAGGATGTGAGACAGATGACTGCCTGCTGTATGTATAGGAGAGGGCGGTACACAGCACTGTGAGCAAGTTGGCTTTTCCAGAGTGTGGAAGGCTCATGCTCTCCTCCATCCCAGGAGAGGCCTGGGCAGTGCGCTCGCTCGAAAGCCTCCTAGATTTTCTTTTTCACAGTTCTTTCTTACTGTAGTTCCCTTCTCACTCCCCCTTCCCTGCCTGCTCCAGACGGGGGACTGAGATGCTGCTAGAATAGGAATCTCTAAGTGTTGGCACCCCCAGCCTAATAGAATTGTCATTTCCATTGTCACAGTGGGGAAGCCGAGTCAGCGGGGCATAAGGTCTCCTGCATCTCCTGCATTGCTCTTTCCTGCTACAGTGCAGGTCTTTGCATTTCTAATCGTACTCTGACCACGCTATTTAAAATTATAGCCATCCTCTCCAGCCCCGTAATTACTGGCCTAGGCCTCAGTCTTTGTTTTCTTTTTCTGTGACACTTAGAGTCCTACTGTATGATTTGTACCCTGTTATTTCCTCCATTATACCTGTTGGTTATTGCCAGTTGTCCCCCAGCTCGACTGAAGGTCAGGACCCTTGTTTTTGTTTATTGATCACTGTCCCAAACACCTGAAAACAGGGCCCATGTGGAACAGGCCCACAGATGCTTGCCAGGATGGTGGGTGTGGCTGATGTCATTTCCTGTCTGGAATCCTGCTTCTCAGGTTTGGCTGCTTTTGTCCAAGGACACTCTAATACTGGATAGAAGTGATTGTGAGTGTTTTCAGTTCTGGAAGTTGGGGAGTAGCACTTAAGTTAGTGATTCTGTTTGGGTGTTAAGGTGCAGGTTTTCCTGCAGAGAGCACTGTAGTTACTGTGTTGACCCAGGAGGAAGGAATTCACACCACAAAAGTCATCCAGTTTGTGCAACATTGAGAGAAATGTTCACAATTGGAACAGAGAGTCCTGGAAAGTACTGGCTTTTTTTTCCCTCTACTGTCTATATGGTGACTTCTCAGAATGCCATCTGCCATGTCCACTGCTGTCAGTGAAAGCTTGTTCTTGTAAAGGTGAAGGGCCTGTATGCTGTGCAGGCTGAGTATGTGTCATCTCCTGACAGGAAAGGCCTCACACATGTGTGTCTTCTGAGCGCTGTTGTGGCAGAGCAGAAGTACAGCCAGCAGTGGTTCTCTCTGCCATTTATTTTCACACTCAGGAATGTGTGCTCTCGTCTTGCACGCTCTGATCACACCCTACAGCTTCACCTTTGTGAGGTTTCTTTCCAGGAAAAAAAGCCGCTGCTGTCTCTCAGTCTGGCCTGACTGTCAGCTCATTGCTTCTCTTCTCCTCAGCTGCTCTCCACCCTCACTGAAAGGGCCTGAAGACAGACGGGAAGACCCCAGCTCTCCTGAGAGAGCTGCTCTCTGCATGGGAGGACATGTCCCTCCCTGAATGTTGCTCAGCAGGGTGGCCCACAGTTTCCTAAAGGCACAGCCTTAAAATGGCCCTTCTGAGTTTAATTTTCTCCTTTTGGCCTTTTAAGGACTGGAGTTGGCTTTCAGCAGTGGACTCCTTGCGAGCCCTTCTGTGACTGATGCATCCACCTACTTGTACATCTGATGTGTGTGTTACTCCTCCTACAGACTTGAAACGTTTTAAAGAAATGATGGCTGTAACTTACTATCCCACCCTCGCTTTTGGATGGACAGTTTCTTTCAAGAATTTGCTAGCCCTTTTCAGAAAGAGTTCTAGATCTTTAGTTTGCTCAGATCTCGGGACTTTTAACCTAAGCTCTGTTTTTCAGGTTGTTGAAGGGAAGCTCTGGGGTCTCGTGAAACAGACTGGTGAATACGGATGGGGTGGTGCTCTGGTTCCCTTCTGGGTGCTGCCCACTAGCCTTGCAATTCTGGGCTAGTGAGCCCAGCCCAGTTCCCCTCAGCTTCCGCATTTATAATATAAGAGGCTTAAAGGAGATGATCTCCAGCGGATGCTCTAATCCCCTTGCTGCAAAACCGTATGAGCTCATATGTTTAAGAACCTTCCCCTAGACTAACAGGTTTATTGAGATATAATTTACACACCATCCAGTTTCCTCTTATAGATGTACAGTTCTATAGCTCCTACTTACTAGACTTACAGATTTGTGTCATCATCTCCACAGTCAATTTTGTAATGTTCTCATGCTGCAGAAGAACCACATACTGGCTGTTTATATGCCGTCCATTCTTCCTAACTCCCTCTAGTACTTGGTGACTGCTGATGGACTTCATGACTCTCTTTGCCTACTGTGACATTGTATATAGATGAAAACACATACTGTGTGGGCAGTCTGCCCCTATTCACTCAGTGTGACTTGGATGCTCTACAACATGGTAGAATGCACCGCCACACGTTTCCTTTTCTTGCTGCCTGATAGTCTGTCGCACAGTCTTGCCACTGTGTATTTCTCAGGGTGTGACATTTTGACTCCAAGTTCTGTTCTGTGGGTCTTTACCTGGGAGTGGAGTCGCTGAGTCATACGGTAACGATAACTTCTAGGCCTGGCGTGGCCAGACTCACAAGGTAGTCACACTGCACCATGCTCCTACAGTAGCCGAATGGTATTCCAGTTCGCACCTCTGTGGCCGCATTGTTGCCATCTGCCATTTTGATTTTAACAGTTCAGATCGATGTGACATTAGCCATCTCTTTGTTTCGATTTGTGTTTCCCTGATGGCTTGCAGCGACAAGACCTAGTCCTTGTGCTTATTAGGGGAGTATCCACTGAGAGCCTTTATCATTTAGTGATTGGGTTATTTGTATTTTTTGTTAAGCTGTGTAAGTTCTAAAAAATACATCCTAGATCCAAGTCTTATTGTATGTGTGACTCACAGGCACTCTCTCCCATCTGTGGCTGTCTCCTGCCCCCCTCGCTGTTTAGATGTTCTGAGGAGATCTATTTTTTTTTTCCTGCCTGCGCTTTTGGCCAAATTTATGCAAGCTTTGCTTAGCTCAAGTTAGAAAAGATCCACTCCTATTTTAGCACCTTTATCTAGGGCCAATGGTTTTCAACCTTCCTAATACTGTGACCCTTTAATACAGTTCCTCATGTTGTACTGACCCCCCAACCATACAATTATTTCTTTGCTACTTCATAGTTAATTTTGCTATTGTCATGAATATTAATGTAAATATCTGATGTGCAGGATTTCTGATATGTGACCCCCCCCCCAAGGGGTCCTGACCCACAGGTTGAGGACCTCTGATCTAGGCCTCTTACATGTCTGAAGGAATTTTTATGTGTGAGTCCACGGTCACTCTTGCACTCATGGACATCTGATTGGTTAATTTAAGTGTTCTTTACATCAAACTCGTTTATGTTTGGAGCCAGGTTCTGGGAATCCTTCTAGCAGCAATGTAGGTGGAGATGCTGTGCTGGGTTCGCCTCAGTGACTGCGAGTCTGACCTTGGAGCCTATGTTTTTAACAAAGCAAATTCACGTGCTTTTTCCATTTCCTTTTCCCCTGCTTACCCATTGATGAGAAAGAACTATCTTGAAAATAATCAGCTATGAAAACATTGTCTTTCTTGCTTCCTATGGTTTTGATGAAATGTTGCTGTTTCTTAATTTGTACATGATTGGTAAATTCATGGGTTGTAACACTAGTGAGTACAATGTCAAGGTCCCAGTTTCCATCCTTGTTGGCTGAACTACAAGGGCACTGCCACTAGTTTGCTACCTTATTCTTCACTAGTTAGCCTTAGTCATGAGAGACTAAGTTAGGGAGATGCTATTTTTCCTTTGGGTTTCTGTTGCTGTAGTGACACACCATCACCAAAAGTAAATCGGGGAGGAAAGGGTTTATTTGGTTTATACTTCCACATCATTGTCTGTCATCAAAGAAGGTCAGGGCTGGGACCTGAGGACAGAGCTAGAGCAGAGGCTGCAGAGGGAGGCTGCCCGCTGGCTGCATGGCAGAGGTGTAGTCAGAAGCCCCCCTTTGTCACTACCCAGGGGTGTGCTTCAGCAGTTCTGTGTCTTCTTGTGCACTGTCCATTTGTAAGACTTTCGTGTAACAGACAGAAATAGAAGCAATTTGATAGTTTAAAAAAAATCTAAGTGTATGCCTACACAGCTTTTAATTATTTCTATTTTCTACAAGGTGATTTCTGGTTTTGTCTACTTGATTTAAATTCATTTATATGACTGTCGCTATGACTGTCGCACCGTCAGGCACTGTGCCATGGCTCAGCACAGCAAATCTGATGTAGAGTCCATAGTAGCTTGTGGTTAGGAAAGAAGAGAGCAAGGCATGATTGAAGTTTATACCCTACAAATAGGGCACCTGTCTATCACTCTGTGGTACCCCAGTATCTAGTGTAAAACACAGTGAGTGTTTTGAATGAGGAAAGCTGTAAGAGATATTTTGGGGAATGCAAATGTTTGGTCACACAGTTCTTCAAATATGTGCTCACTGACTGCTCTTCTTGAAGCTGACAGGGCTTCTCTTCTTTAGTTCAGAGGTTTGCTTACACAAGGAAGGAAAGATACTTAGTGACAGTGACAGAGAGCCACCCACCGGCAGCTAGGGTGAGCCTAGTGACAGTGACAGAGAGCCACCCCACCGGCAGTTAGGGTGAGCCTAGAATTCTAGAGTTGCAGACGTGTAGAAGACAAGCAATGTAGCCTTCACATGGAGAGAGGAGCAGGAAGTTTAGAACGCTGGCAGTTTTAGTCACTACCAGTGCCACCTCTCCCAAAGCCTGTGTGACTGTGAGGACTCTTCCCGATGTGGCACTTACCAGTCCAGAAAGGCCGGCTGGGCAGGTGTGTCCAGGCTCCTTACCAGCTGACTGACACTGACTCAGAGTTTGTAATGCTGAGCAGTGAACAGCTTCAGGTGGGGACGCTGTGACTCAGCTCTGCTCTTCCTACCTCAAGCTCAGAGTCTCCCCTGTGTCCTCCCACCCAAGTCACCCACACAGTTTGGAATCCTCTGACCAGTTGTCCAAGAAAAAAAGAGAGACTTAACTCTTAACTCTTGTTGTTACATATACATATACATATACATATACATATACATATACATATACATATACATATACATATACATATACATATACGCAGCCCCAAAGACTTAATTAATTATTGATTGATTGAGCTGTTCTTTTTAGGAATCTAGACAGGAGCTTCGGAAAATCCAATACCCTGGTGTTTGGAACCAGTTTTCTCCTCCAGTTTATTTGTTCATGAAAACATTTTTCTTGGGTTAGGTAAAATTTAAATCCTTGAGGTATTTTCATTTCTTCTTAAAATCAGCATGTGAAAGTGCGGGTTCCTTTTTCTATTTCATTTGGTTGATCTTCTCCCCTATGTACCCCTTACCTGCCTCCCCTACGTGTTCCTGACTGGCCTTCCATGCTTGCCCCCAACCTGCTGTTTCTTCTCACTTGCATGCTTTTAGCTCCAGTGCTCCTCCTTTAGCTCCAGTGCTCCCCCTTCAGCTCCGGTGTTCCTCCTTTAGCTCCGGTGCTCCTCCTTTAGCTCCGGTTCTCCTCCTTTAGCTGCAGTGCTCCTCCTTTAGCTCCAGTGCTCCTCCTTTAGCTGCCGTGCTCCTCCTTTAGCTATAGTGCCCCTCTTTCCCCTTCACAGAAATGTCTGGTTTCCCTCTCTCCCTCTTTCTCCCTCCTCCTTCCCTCTCATTCCCAGCTTCCGCCCTCTCTTCCCTCCAATCTCTCTCTGTCCTTTTTTTGTGGGACTGTGTTCTCTAGGCAAGCACTCTTCCACCACACTCTATATGCAGCCCCAAAGACTTAATTAATTATTGATTGATTGAGCTGTTCTTTTTAGGAATCTAGACAGGAGCTTCGGAAAATCCAATACCCTGCTGTTTGGAACCAGTTAATGGTTGTCCAAGTATACATTTGTCTTCTCTGATTTTATTTCACAGAAATGAATGTGAGGTAACTATGAACACAAGAGGCATACTGAATGACTTTCATTGTCTAGCTGTGCTTAAGGCCAAAGAGTAGAGGACTGGGTGTTTCTTGTGCAGCAGTTGCTGGGATATGTACTGAAATCGCGAAGCAGGTCTGTCCTATGACCATGTCCTGCAAGTGAGAGCAGAGCACTGTGCTGTGAGAATCTCATTGTCTTTTGTTCTTCTTTGACCAGGTTTTGAAGGGAGCACCTGTGAGCGGAATATCGATGACTGCCCCAACCACAAGTGTCAGAATGGAGGAGTTTGTGTGGATGGTGTCAACACTTATAACTGCCGCTGCCCCCCTCAGTGGACTGGTAGGTTCAGGGTAGAGTACGGCACGTGGCAGACGAAAAACTCTTAGCAAAGTGGATGTTGTGTTCATGTTGCCATAGGATGCTTAGCTCTCAGAGTGTGGAGCCTGGCTTCCATTCTCAGGCCTTGAGTGGAACTCTCCCGTGATTCTGTGCCTACTCTGAATTATGTTCACAGGCACCACTGGGCAAGAAGAGCTCTGAGCTCAGAGCTGGGACAAGCACTGTTCTGGGTTGGGGAGAGAGCTTAGCATCTGTCAGGCTATGGTCTGGACACAGAACATGTTCTGTAGGTATTTGAGAGGGTTGTGTCTTTATACTTTCTTTTCACCATGTGGCTCCTGGGGATTGAACTCTGGACACTAGGCTTGTGCAACAGGAACCTTTCTTCTCTGCACTGTCTCAGTGGTCCACACTGACCGTGTTTTGAAAGAAGTTGATTGGCTTAATGCGGAAGAGGGAGGAGTGAGTTAATGTGACCAGAGAAACCTGAACTGTCTCCTTCGGGAAGCAGCCAGGGCTCTGGGTCTCTGAAATATATAATTATTTAGAGTGCCTCAGTACTGTAGACTATGGATGGAAAAGTCTAAAGAGGATTTAAAACTTAGTGCTGTGATTGTTTTCTGGAAGAGCCCGTAATTCTACTTCTAATCCCCGTTCTTCCGAGCGCTTTCCCACAGGTCTAGAGTTGAATTTCTGCAGTTTCTTCATGATGTCCTGGTCCCGGGACATCATTCCTAACACCTCCTGGCAGGTTTTCTTCTCTCTAACTTTTACCATTCCTGTGACACATTTTTCAGAAACCATTTTCTCTTCCAGCTTAGAAACTTATCAGAAAATTAATTACATGAGAAATAGTCACTGCTAATATTGGACCTTATCCTTCTGAAGATGTAGTATACAGGGTTGGGAGAAATGCTTGCTGGTCTTGGCTCTGTTCTAATATCTGCTTGTTCTGTGGAGTGTGATCCATGGGCATTAGGTTGCTGTCGCCAGGGCTCAGTAACTGGTGTTGTAACTTCATAACTGACTCTTCTCCTGATGCTGCATCAGACTGCCTGCTCTAACCTTGGTTAACCTGGAAGTGCCATGTTAGGGAAGGGTTCTCTGAGAACCAGTGTTTAACCCTGGTGTACAGGCAGTGCTTTCCTGCGATGGCGGTCTTCTCTTTGGAGTGCCATTCTCCCAGTTCCTTATGTCTGTAGAAAGGGCAGCAGAGGTCATGGAGACGTTTCCTCAGGCAGGGTTTATTTCTGCCGATCCTGGTCATGCTGTGACCCTCAGCCTCTGGCTTGCTGCCTCCTTCACTCAGACCAATTCTTTGATTTCCAGTGACAAGGCTGTGTCTGTTCTTAGATGAAATCCAAGCTCTTCCTTGGTTGTGTGAAGCACCACACCTTGTGTCTGCCCAGTTTCCAGTCTTCTCCGCATGCGTGTGTCAGCTCTTCTCACCCTTGCGATTCTGCCCAACAGTCCTGTCTGCACAAGCATGCTTCCATATCCGGTCCTCAGCCAACTTCCCCTTTCTCAGGTCTCCCCTCTGTTCCTCTCCCTGCCTGACTCAGGTGCTCTCCCCCAAGGACGCCTTCTCCTCTCTCTGTCCAGGCTGAGCGAGGCTCTTGCTCCCCTCTTGCAGCCTTTCACTTTGATGCCTTCCACAGCTCTACAGACAGTGTTAGGTGCTTGCTGTGGTGGAGAGGTGAAGTCACAGGGGGTTGAGCTGCCGTGACAGACGTTGGTAGCTGCATTTACTGGCGGGCTTCTGCTGATGCTGGGAAGACAGAGGTAGTTGTGTCTCCCAGGAGCCCCGTTTTTATTGCTGTTAGAGCTCTGAGCTTTACATAACTGACAGGAATGAGCAGAGAGCTTCAACTCACTACTTAGATGTGTCAGTATCTTAATGTGCTAATTGCATATTTTCTATTAGGGGTATAACCTATTGGGTATCCTTCTTCTTAGATGATGGTGCACAATGCATACCTAAAAGCATTAAATTATCTGTCCTTAGCAAATAAATAGTGATTGGGTTTGTGTTTTAATCCAGGCTTATTGAGTTTCAAATCTGTGGTCTCTTTTTTCTGTACCAAGAGGGCTCTGTGAGGTGGTGCCTTTTATTTTTTATCTTTTAAGGATAAAGACCATTGAAGTCCCTTTAATGCTCAAAAATTCAATTTCTGATTTCATTATTCTAGGATTTCACGATTTGTTTTCCCTTCTTGGGAACCGCACCGGTGACTCTGAGGTTAAGAGTTCACACTGTGTGAAGGGGTCATTGTCAGTGTGCCGCCTCTTGCCTGTACCTAAGAGCCTACTACAACTGTTCATAACTTCCCCGCGGCGCCTAGCTGTAGTTGAAGTATGTGCTGCTTGGCCTGTGTTTGATAAGCAGGGAGGGTTGTACCAGACTAGTGGGAGAGGAAATGAGGTTTCTAGCCTGCCCCAAGAGAATGGGCGAGATTACTTGGTAGAAAGAACCAGCATGGGTTTGCATATCCATGGAATTGGGAGGTTGCCTCGTCCTTCTTGAGGACAAAAAGACAGTTTTGCTCTGTATATGGGCCAGCAGGAAACACCGCCCTTCACAGCTCTAGACCTCCAGGTGAACAGAAACATCTCCAGTTCGGTTCACCATTGATGTGCAGTGAAGTTTCTTTTTCTTGGGCTTTGTTTGTGGCCTGTACAACTCACATGTGTTATTTACTCTGTGGGGTCTGGACAATCAGTGTGCAGCAGTAGGTCTTGTAGCCTTTGTGTTTCTTCAGCAGCATCAGTTATGATGAACACTCTGGAGCCATTTCTTATGGTAGCTGCTAGTCCTGTGCCTGAGAGCATCTGACATGCGATGTGTCTGAATTCAGGGGTGTTGTAATTGCTGCACAATACCTGATTTCTGAGGAGGTTGATAGGAAAAGGTTAAATATTCCATTTAGGAATGTTTAGAGATTAAGTGTCACAGTTACAATGTTTCAGATGTATTGAGTTTAAGAAAACATGCCAAGGGCTAATTTCACTTCTTTTTTTAAAGTAGCTGTTAGGAGTTTTAGAAGCACCTGTGTGCCTCTCTGTTGTCTCTGTGTGAGAAGTGCTGCTACAGCTGCAGAGGCTGTGCGGAGCTGGCTGCTGCTGGCCCCTCGGCTTAGGGCAGAGCAACTCTGCCTCTGGGTACTCCATGGTGAGCACGCCAGCCTCGTTCTGACCTTGTTCGGTGATAGCGCCTCTCCAGGGGCTGGGTGGGGCTGTTCTAGCTCAGTACAGAGCTTTTCATCGTCAGTCACTACTGAGGGTTTTTCCAAGTCTATAGGCCTCCAGAACTAGGCAGCTCTGCTCACTAGAGTGTGCTGGAGGTAGGTTGACTAATGGAGAAAGTGAATCTGCAGATATTCCTTAGGCAGGGAAGTACAGAGGGTTGGTGCAGCCTCAACACAGTTGCGTTTATTATGCAGCCGTTGTTGGACTCCTGCCTTCTTATCAGGACAGCTCCACCCTGGCAAATGTCCATGGAAGGGAAGAACTTTAAAAAGCCCCAAATTTATTAGTGCAGTATAGATTAATGTTTTGTCTACATAGATGGTTATTTGAATTTTCTTCTTAAAGGTTCATTTCCTTCAGAATTAAAGTTGACTCTAAGCTCAACTCACAAATTCCTCTGTGTGGCTGCTTTTGGTTTTGAGTTCATTCCCAGGGCAGATGTGATTGATTTTCCTGCTCTCATTATTAATCCAGAAATGTAATTTCAACTTGGGCTTGGAACAGCGCTTTGGGACACAAAGCAGAGGCAAGCAATGAAAGTTAGGTAGATTTGAGTCAAATCAAGTGGACCGCATCTTCTCTTCGCTCTCCTATATAATAAAGGCAGCCAGCCTTCAGAGGGGTTAGGATTGCTCTTGCACTGGTTTCAGAAAGAACATCTGGCCTGAGTTTGAGTGCTTGTGCCAGAGGTGGGCCGTGAGCTCCAGGGTTTGCGAGCAGAGTTTGTGTGCTGGTGTTTGCATGCTGAATGAGGTGGTTCTGCTTTGGTCCAGCCTCTGATTGGTGAGTTGCCCTGGAAGCACTCCCCAATCCGTGTGTGTGTGTGTGTGTGTGTGTGTGTGTGTGTGTGTGTGTAAGACTATAGGGATGGAACAGGAACATATCTTAGGCTAAGATGCTCAGTCTGAGTAAATGGGACAACACTCCTCACACTTCCACCTTCTTTGCTGTTCTCCAATGGTTAGAACTTGACCTCCAGCCCACCTTCTGGAATACTGCGTTCCCACCCCCAGCTTTGGTTTCCTGTCAGTTGGACAGATCGCCTGGGTGATCACCTGAAGCATCCACATCCTAGAGGCCCCTTTACAGCTGATAGGAGGCCATGTGGGTGGAAACAGCTGCGAAGGCACAGGCTAGGCCAGGAAGGCCTCCTGCCCGAGGTTCCTTATTCATATCTAGCTTGGGCCTCACTATAGGCCAGCAGTGTATTCAGGTTTTTAAGCCCTTATGGAATGACAGTGAGGAAACTCAGGAGCAGATACCTACTGAACAACTCATAGTCCAGGACGCTCTGTGAGTCTATAAAGAGCACAAAGCAGACAAGTCCTACCTTGTAAGCTTTGTCAGAAGAAGGAGAAACACTGCATGGAATCACGATAAGAGATAGAGAGCATGAATGAGACGGATTCAGAAAGAGGTGCGGTGTGGGTTAGAATTAACACACCCAGTGAGGACTGAGAAGGCAAACCTGTGCTTTCACTCTCTGATGTTGACTTTGAAAGGAAGCCAGAATAGAGGAATAGAGGAAGACAGAGGGAGATAGAGGCAGATGAGGTAGGTAGAGGCAGGCCCAGAGCCTCAGATCTAGAGTCTTTGGAGCTGGGGACAGTGAGTTTCCATGAGAATCTATTAAGTCTGTGAGGCAAACTCTGTCCAGTGAGTAAAACAAGATTGAGGCCAGAATTGTGACAAGCATTCACACTGAAGAAAATGGAGGAGGAAGTTGGTGCAGAGAAGGAAGCTAAGAAACGGCGAGGGAAGAGATTGGAAGAGAGCTTTGTTCGAGGCACCACTGAGTTACAGGCTATCCCACAAGAAGGCTTCAGCACACCTCTGCCTGCCTCTGCTGTAGCCTCTGTGGTACTCTGTCTGCTCCATCTGGCTTATCGGTTCAGCTTACCTGGTAGATCACTGGTCTTACTGTATGTAGCACACTCCTGGAGCCATTTTTAATAAGTGCTAGCTCCTGGATGAGTGAAAACCAGGAGAGGCAAGAGTGACAAGATCACACTCTTTTTTTAAAATTTTTCCCTCTCTTAAAAAAAAAATCGATATGTGGGTATGTGCACAGGAGTGTATGTGCATGTGACGGCAGAGGTGTACGATACTCGTGTTGCTGGAGCCACGGGTGGTTGTGAGCCTCCTGATGTGGGTGCTGGAACTTGAACTCAGGTGCTCTGGAAGACCGATATGTGGGCTGGAGCTGTCTCTCCAGCCCTGATCACATGTTTTCCTTACATGGCTGAATCATAGTCTGTGATGTGCACATAGCACATTTTTTTATTCATTCTTAGTTGATAAAAACTTCTGTTGTCTCTATCTCTTGACTGATGTGAATAGTACTTCATTAACATGGAAACAGATGTCTGCATGATATACTGGCTTCATTTCCCTGTATGGGATTGCTGGATCACATGGTAGTTCTATTTTTTTTTCTTTAATTTTTATGTGCACAGGTGCTTTGCTTGCATGTATGTGTGTGTATGTTCCATGTACATGCAGTGCCCATGGAGGCCAAAAGAAAGCATTGAGTACCCTGGAGCTAGAGTTTCAGGTGGTTGTGAGTCACCATGTGGGTGCTGGGATTTGAACCCAGTTCCTCTGGAAGAGCAGCCAGTGCTCTTAACTGCTGAGCCGTTTCTCCAGTCCCTGGTAGTTCTGTTTTCAAACTGTGAGGAGCTTCTATCATGATCAGCATTCTTATTAACAGGGTGCAGGAGCCCACTTTTCCCTCGTCTCCATCCACATTGTAGTCAGCATTTGCAATTGGTGTCTTTTTGAGCAGATCTTGCTGGGGTGAGGGTGTCTCCTGGCTCTGGTTCCCCTTTCCTGTCCACATGGGTTTTCCATTTGTAATCTGGGTTTTAAAGATTCAATTTATAGTGTAGTTAGGACTTTTGAAATCTTAGTACATCTTCTTAACGCCTTGGGCTCTGAGTACAGCTTTGGTGCAATATGTCAGTTATATTACAGCCATCTCATGCGTGTGGCTTCTTCATTTTGGCTGAGTGATGTGTCATCTTCAGGGATGTACTCTGGGAGCCATCGGGTGCTGGAAGCTCTTGTATCGGCTGTCTTTATGTATGAAAGCATTTTGCTGGTATAGAGTTCTTGAGTCTCCACAGTATAAGCTGAGATTTTAGGCATGTCTCCTTTGCATCTGGTGATGAGTCCTGGGTGGGGTATAGCATCAGACACGTGTTTCTTCCTCCCTGATGGTCAGCATCACTGTCCTTGATGTTCTCCCTGTAATCTCTTAAAGGCCATCCTTCCCTCCCACAGAGCGCAGCTCCTCTCCCTTGCTATTTCAGCCTGACTTCCTTTTCATTTGCATCTTATGAGAGCATCTCAAACTCTCCCCTTGTAACCCCAGTTTATAGTTTCTTGTCTTCTGTCCTTCACAGCCTGTGACCCTGAGTTTTATTTGCAGTGCATTCTTGTTTTCTTGTGGCACACAGTTTTCTTAGTCCTTCCTGTCTCTGCTGCTTCTTAGCCCCTTCCACTGACCCTGCTGTTCTGTGTTGTTTTAGAACCCGAGTTTGTCGGTGTCTTGAGAGCTCAGAGCCAACTCTTTCTCAGTGTGCTAGTTCCTGGCAATGAGTATTTTTACAGTGTGCTCTTTATTTGATTATATGTGGCACACATCCATACTTTATATTGCAGAACCTTTTAATAGCCCCATAGTGGACTTTTCCACACTACTCATTCTGCACAAAGTAACTACTTGTCTGTAAATAGAGAAATTCTGGGCTGTTTGGATCCCCTTGCCCTGAACCTCCCTGTGAGGTGAGGGCTCTCCTGTGTCAATTGGCTTAGAAGTGAGGAGCCTAAAGAAGTGGGGATGGAGCCAACACATGGGCCTTCCAGCGGGGAGAGTGAAGCTTGGCACCACCTTCTTCTCTGGAGAAGCCTCTGTGCCAGGGGTCAGCTTCCTGAATGCCAGCTCTGGCTCAGCTCTCCACAGAGGCGGAGCCCGGCTGTGCTTTGGTGCCGTTGCATCCGGAGTTTGTCCCAGATGCACCGCAGACTCTCTTGTTGCTATAGTGGCCACAGTGGCCTTCTGCTCCTCTGTGCTTTAAATTGCTGTTGACCTGGAGGGGTGAGGTGGAGTTCAGCGCATTCTTCCTGTAGCAGGACAGGCTTTCTGAAACACAAATCCGATGTGCTGTTTCTTTGCTTAAATGCTTTGGTGGAGAGTCCTTGTTTTGGGATGGAGTTGCAGAGTGCTGCATGGAACCTGCTCTTGCTGCATGTCCCCACTACCCATGCATGCCTTGCAATGCAGCTGCACCCTTTCTTCCTCATTGCCTCAAATGAGCCACGGTCCCTCTTCAAACTGTGTCCTCCATGTCATCCTGCCAGAAATGTCTCTACGCCTTCCTTGCACCCACGCATACACTCGTAGACAGCCTGCTCTGCCCATGTGTCCCTCGGGCTTTCACTTCCCAGTTTTGTTCTCTAGCTCTCTGTTCTCCTGAGGCAACAGGTACCCATTAAAATACTTGACACCCTGTATTATCGTAGTTTGTGTGAGATACCCACTATTTGCCTAAACGTCTACAGGGTAGAAACCAGGACTGCTTTGTTCATGGGTAATCCCAGTACAAATAGTCCAGGCATGACACAGCGTGTGTGTGTGTGTGTGTGTGTGTGTGTGTGTGCGCGCTCGTGTGAGTGTGTGTGTGTGTGTGGTGAGACAATGAATGAATAGGGACATTAGATTTTTCTGGTGTTCCTGATGCCATTTTCCCCCTGGATTCTTCGTTGAGAACATTTGTAAATTGAGCTCGCCTCTTGGAAAGATGATGTTTGGTAATAAATGGAAAGAGTTTACAGAGATGTCTGGCACCTAGAAATAATTTAATGCATACATTTTTACTGTTGGAGGTCAGTAATTGAGAGACCGGACCTTTCTCCCTGCACCCTTACAAAGATGGCGGTGCTCTTAGGAGGACTGCAGGACTCTACTGTAGGCCGTTGTCTTGGAATATGTCTTTAGGGATGGGGTAGGCTTCAGTTAGGAAAAAAATTGTCATCACAGCATGAATTGCTCTTGGAGCTAGTGAAGTAGATTAGAAAGAACAGAGGCAAGGGGAACTTGGTGTCACACTGAGATGCCATTTAGCAAACAGGGCAAGGGACTTGGATGAGGAGTTCCTGAGCTGACTGGTGGATATAGATAAGGACAGAAGGAGACTCTGAGGAGTGGACAGAATTGAGTACTCTGTTGTTGTTGGACAATTAAGGAAGGCTCTTATTCTATTGAGATTGTGATAATTAGAGAAGACAGATCAATCACTTAATAAATAAACATTCCTATATATTATTAGCTGGGTTTTATGCTAAGCTGTGGGGATTCGGCATTGAGGTAGATGGCTGCCATAATTTCTCTATAAGGTTTATAGTCCTGAATTAAACAATAGTGAGAAATAATAATCTGACTATGTATAAAATCTGATTTGTGGGGAATGCCTTGCAAGGTTAGAGCGAGTGAGAGGAGGTCTGTTAATGGGGAAAACTAATTTTGTTTTGGCAGAAAAGGTCTCTGGGGGAAGATGACATTTAGGATGTAGACTGTGAGTAAGAGTTATGTGGGGAAGGCAGGGTAAGAATGTCCCCAGGCACAGGGAACCACGTGTCCTAGTGTCAGGGTGAAGGACTGCGACCACTTTGAGGCATGGACAAAGAAGTGGAGAAGCTGGTACAGAAGCAGGACAAGTGCCAGAATCTTATCCCATCAGAGGGCTCGGAGTAATGGGTGGCTCAATCCAGTTTATATGTTAAGATCATTCTGGAAGCTCTAGAAAATGGCATTGGTCATGATGCAGGGAACAAGGTTTTGAGGAGTCCTGCAGGAGACGGTGGTGTGGGATTCGATCTGTGAACTTCCCTTCTCCCTGTACACCTTAGCTTCAGCTTCTCCCACCCTCCCCGGGAGCAGGACCTTGGGCTTCTATAGAGTGCATGCACACTGCAGAGAGTCCTCCAGGCCTGTACAGCCATATGGCTTTTCCTCTGCTCTTTAACTAGAGTCTCTGTAGAAAAAGTCTATAATAAAACTGGAGAAATGCTCTCTGTGGCCTGGAGATAGAAGCTCTGGAACTTAGTGCTTAGTGATTGTGGGCTGGAAGGATGTGTCAGAGGTGAATTTACCATAGAAAGGGAGGGAACAGGGTCAGGGACGGTCAAACCAAACTTTATGCTTCTTGTGTGGGGATTATTGTCAAGATGTGCGTTGACTCTAAATGTGCCTGCTGATGTGATGAAATATTATTCCCTGCAGACCTTGAAGTCCATGGATGGGGGGCGGGGTACATTCAGAGCTCAGGTCTCTGTTTTCCTGAGTGGCCTCCCGATCCCTCTTTCCCATCTATTGTAACTCCAAGTCAGAGTGATGCGTTTTGTGTGATGCATTGAGAAGTACCCTGGCCTCTTACAGCTGCTAAGTGGTGTTTGTGTTTACTGGGCTGTGGCTCACTTGGCTAGAGCATTAAGGTGGCCCAACTCCTACAAACCCAGTGTAGGGTCTTATTTACAAATGGCTGGTTGGTAGTCTCTTCACCTGCAACCCTGCTGAGCTCTCTTCGACTCTTCCGAGCTTCTCAATCCTTCCTGTCCCTCAGTAGTCAGCTCAGATTCCTTTCCCATTCTGAAAGTTGACTTCTGTAGCAGTCTGTCCGTCCCAACCTTTTAAGCACATATTTCCACTTTGAATCTATGTTTCTAGTTCTTCTGTAAAGAGCTATTCACAGTTGGGCAGGTTAGCATACTTCTCTGGCCCTACTCCTCATGTAGAGCATAATTGGACTTGTTGCTGTCTAAAGTCTGTTTTACCACCAACCCCAGGTGTATCTGGCACACCTTCTGAAGCAGATGGTAGATCCAGACCCTCTCCTTGTGAAGCCTGTAGCCTAATGGGAGGAGGGATGAGATTCGTGGGATAAAATTCAGCTTTGCTAGATGCCAGGACAGATTGGAATAGCGGCAGTGGGCATCTCCCAGAGTCTCTGGGAGATGGGCACGTGGAAGTACGCCTAAGTCACAAGCAAGGTCTGAGGGATGATGGATGAGTAGCTAACCCTGTAATCAGAAGGGGTAGAGAGCATAGGATGTGCAGAGCCCTGCCAAAACCCCAGCATTGGACGAGCTACGGGAAGCTGTTGTTGGTCAGAGAAGATGCCTGAAGTGGGAGGGCTAGGCTTGTGTGACTGTGCGCACAAGGACAAGCTTGAAAGTTTTCGGTAGCTCCAGCTGGTGTCAGTGTTTAGAGTATCTACCAGCTGCAAACTGGTGAGTGTGATGTCTCAGAGCGGATGGATCTGGGCCCCTTGTGACCGTGTTAGAAAGACAAGGGAGTCGGAGAGGGCCTGAGCAGCCCAGTGCTCTGCTCCCAAGGTTAAGTGGTGGCAGCCTGCCTCATCTCCAAGTGAAAATTACTACGAGGTGATTATTGTCCTCTGAAGACTTGCCTCACTGAACTCTGCGCAGTCTACTCAAGTAGTTCACAGCGTGGTTTGTGTTGACGCAGATGAAAGGGTTGCCAAGACTGGGGCCGGGCAATAACACAAGTGTCCCTTCCCACTGCACACTTTGATTTGCTAGGTAGCACATGACTCAGCACTCTCCCTGTTTTCCTGCATCACTTGTCCTTGTCCTGCCTGTACTCACAGGTGATTAGCCCTTACTGTCAATCTGTCTCCCCAACTGTTCTTTACCTGTTACATCAGGTCCAGAGTTCATATTCAAATTTGAAGTCTTAAATCATCTCCAGCCTTTTAAATCTCCAGTGGGAGAGTACACTGCATTCATTTGCTGTCTTCTAGACCTGCCTGTCTTGTGTCTTCCTTCTGAAGTAAGCCTCCTTCCTCCCACAAAGGCAAGCTCTGTGTTCCTGAGGGGAATGAGAAAAGCTGAATGACCAGAGAGCATGCACCCAGTGTTCCTTTGAGTGCCGAAATTTTCCCATCCTAATCTCCCGTGACCTCTGCTCTGCTGCCTTCACTAGGATGGTCTTTCTCTCAGACAGCTGGGCCTTCTCACTGGACTTTAGGAGCTGGGGGGCAGGGACCAAGGTTGAAGATGTAGCTGAGTGGTAGAGCATTTACTTAGCACGTGCAAGGTGCTGGGTTTGATTTCCCAGTACTGCCACAGAAGCCCCTGTGCTGGGGGAGGGGCTCGGGTTTGGAGTTGGCATGGTAACTGTTTTGGTGACAGCACTCCCTGAGCTTGGAAAGCTTCCTCGCTGCTGAGCCTCACTCTGTCTCTGTGGGCTTCTTTCTGCCCGGTTTTCTCCTGCTCAGAGCAGATGTGGACATGAAGTGCGCTATCCCAGGAGACATTCTATTGGAAGTTTCAGAGCAAGGGATTGTAGTAACTACACAGGCTACCGTTTTCAGCATCTTTGACCATAGATAGCGCTTGGTGACAGACTTGTATGAGGGAGAGGGAAAGAACTATCTATCAGAAAGGAGTCTAGGAGGTTCTTGTTCTACAACCGAAGAGAAAAATGATCTGGTTTGCAGAAAATCACTTTTAAGCTGGGGTGCCCTTAGATGTCTGTTTTCGTGTCTAACTAGCAGTATCAAATGGACATATAGATACAGCCTCATTGAAGCAGCCATGAGCCGCCCACCCCTCAAACATGCTTCCATTTCAGGCAGTGCGTTGCTGCTTTAAGTTTCCTCTAATCCAGCAGAGTGACTCATGGTCTTGGTCTTCACATCCCCCCGCAGCCCCCCGTCATCCTGTCTCAGCCCACCCCACCCCCCGCATGCCTGTGCTCTTGGGAAGATGCAGCCTGTAGCACTGGTCTGGTCTGATCCTGTCCAAGTGTAGTGCAAGGTGGATCAGTAACAATCCCAGCTTTCCTGCCCTTGCTGCCTGTTAGTGACTCCTGAGCTTGTCGTTCAGTTACAAATGACGTGGTTTGGGTGGCAGTGCACAATGTCTGCTTCATTGTAGACAATCCAGCTATTACTATCGTTTCCCAGGAGTGTCAGGTTTCTTTCCCAAGGAAATATTATTTTACCTACTTTTTCTTTTTTACCCAGGCTCTCTTACGATAGTATGTATAAAATATATTTTTAAACACAGCAGTGTCTCATACCCAGATTTATCTTGGGGCCTCACTAGAGAATGGTGACACGGACCATGCTCGCATTCCACACGTCAGCGAGGTTCAGGGGCAGCACAGCCGTCTGTGTTAGTGTAAGTGCAGTGGGCTAGACTCAGCAATTACACAGTTTACAACAGCTCTTTACCTACTTTGTGGTCATGTATTTATTTCTCAGCCCCGCCTGAATCCTAATAACACAGCTGTCATTCTTTGAAGTAGCATTTTTGCTAGAAGAGTAAGGGAGCAAATGTTTTGTACCGAGTGAGGTCATCTATCCTGGGGTGGGTGTTTGCACTCTGAGCTCTTCCGCCTTCGCTCTGTTGCTCTCTCACTCCCCCCTTACTCAGCTCCTCCTCCCTTCAGCCTCTACACCTTCCCTCCTCTCTCCTCTTCCTCCCTCCTCTCCCCTCCCTTCAGCCTCTACACCTTCCCTCCATTCTCTCCCTCCCTCCTCTCCCCTCCCTTCATCACTTCCTCCTTCCCCTTCTTCCTTAGTCATTCACTCATTTGATCTTTCACCACCTTGCTTACCACCTCACTCATTCACGCCATCATTCATCTACCCCATCATTCATTCACCCCATCATTCATTCACCCCATCATTCATTCACCCCATCAATCAATCATTCATTCATTCATTCATTCATCCATCCATTCATTGCTTTTCTCTTTTACTTGTTCGCTCCCTTACTCCCTCCCTTCTCAATTAGTCTGTCTGGAGTCATTGATACTTCTGGTAGCAATCGCTAGAACTTTTCAGATCAAGAAACTTGCTGCACACAGAGAGCCTACTCAGAACTGTGTGCTGATGGGTGGGCTCACAGTCAGCTGACTCAGGAGCGACAGGAGCCAGAAGTCTGAGTGCTGTGGCGATATTATACTTTGCTCTACACTTTACCCTTACCACTTTCCCTGCTGACCAGCCTTAGCCAGTCAGTCCTGTGGCAGGGTCTTTTCTGTCCAATAATGGAAAGAGACACAGTGATGTAACTTGGATCAGATGCCCATCCTGCATCCAGTAGTAGGGCCAGATCATGGTAGTCATAAAGGCTCTCTCAGAGGCCCTGCAAGTGAAGCAAGGGGAGGGGCAGGAAGGTCTCTTAGGAGAGACTCCAAACATCCACATCCATCCTGTCAGGCAAGGTAATGGCCTCTGCTGCAAAGACACAAGAAGCCCCAGACAGATTGTTTGCAGTGAGGGAGCAGGAGAAGAATATGTAACTAAGCAAGTGACAGTTATATTGCTTCTATAGTAGAGAGGATGAAGGCCAAACCAGGCTAAAGTGTCAAAGTGTCAGACTCATTTAACACAAGCATGAAGAAAAGAGGCCACAGCTGGGCACAGTGTGGGCCTTCTGTAGATATATGACTTAGGAGGTATTCCAGGGACGGTGGGGAGCTTTAGTATTTTCTAATTAATTAAAATTAATCTAATAAATTAATAAATTAGCTTTGGAGACAGGGTTTCTCTGTGTAATAGCTCTGGCTGTCCTGGGCTCGCTTTGTGAACCAGGCTGGCCTCAAACTCCCAGAAATCTGCCTGCCTCTGCCTCCCAAGTGGTGGAATTAAAGGCATGTGCCATCAGGACCAACTGGCTTTAGTATTTTTAAAATTCAAGCATTCTGTGTTTTTTTTTTTTCATAAGTAGATTCCTAATCAGAATGCCCCTTCAATTGATCATTGAGGGTTTATTTATTTATTTATTTATTTACAAAGAGGGAATGAATGGCCTTTTGTTGTTGTTTGGTTTTAGAATTTGTTATGGTTTAGAGAATTAAGATAGTCTAATTTTAGTATCCTTTGAAGCAAAAACTGGTTTTAAAATAGTTCCAAGAAGACCAGTTTATTAATTTGTTTTATAATCCAGGTGGTCTGAGACTAAACTGCTTTTGTGGATCATGAACTCCTTGTTGTAAGGAACACAAAACATTCCCTTATTCTGTGCCCAGGATCCTTCCAGCAGCTCAGTCCCCATGGTAGCTGGCACTCATAGCACATCTGTAGGAGCACATACATGCCCAGCAGTGGGCCTTCAGTGCTCTGTCAGATGACACCGTGGGCCTCACTCAGCTCCTGTGACATTCGGTGGACTGTGCCCCAGGGGTGAGACACTTGGGTGGACTGTGCCCCTGGGGTGAGACACTGTACTCAATTTTCATTCTTCGTGGCTTTTTCTTTCGCATCTATACTTTACAGAGACTTTTGTTTATTCTTGCTCATCCTCACTTTTAAAAATGTTATAGTCTGTTTGTGAGAATTCATGAGAGATACCAGGACCCTTTCCCAGTGGTCTTTGCTATGTGAGATGTGTGTACCGTGTGGAAGCCAGGGCACTGACACGGGCACCATCCACGTCTCTCCTTGCTCTATCCACTTTCAATTTCCTTCCTTCCTTCCTTCCTTCCTTCCTTCCTTCCTTCCTTCCTTCCTTCCTTCCTTCCTTCCTTCTTCCTCCTTTCCTTCTTTCCTCCCTCCCTCCCTCCTTCCTTCTTTCCTTTCTTTTTATGTGTATTTGTTTGCATGTATGTCTGTGCACCACATGTAAATCCTCAAAGGCCAGCTAGAAGAGGGCATCAGATCCCCTGGAACTGAGTTACACACATCTGAGAAATCACTCTGTGGGTGCTGGGAATCACACCCTGCTCTCTCAGAGAGCGGCCAGTGAGTGCTCTGAATGACTGAGTTGCCTTCCCAGCCCTACTTTTCTATTTCTTGGCCCAAGAATTTAGCTAAGACAAGGCACCTACAGAGTTTGGCTAGTTGGATAAG
Source organism: Mus minutoides (assembly GCA_902729485.2). Classification (NCBI taxonomy): domain Eukaryota; kingdom Metazoa; phylum Chordata; class Mammalia; order Rodentia; family Muridae; genus Mus; species Mus minutoides. The sequence continues at coordinate 271,107 of LR749696.1, read as the reverse complement.
TTTTCATGCTGCCAGAGCTTCGAGAAAGGCCATTTCTGTTCTGATAAGTGTTATTTGGATAACTCAGGGTCACCTTAAATTTCATAAGAGGACACAGATTGCTGTAAGTACCATTTACATCAGCCTCAGGCAGCTCAATGAAGGGCTGTTAGGGTGCCAATCATTTATGACCTAAGGGTCCTAACCCAGCATCTTTCCCCCAAAAGGGCAGTTCTGCACAGAAGATGTGGATGAGTGTCTGTTGCAGCCCAACGCTTGTCAGAATGGAGGCACCTGCACCAACCGCAACGGAGGCTACGGCTGTGTGTGTGTGAATGGCTGGAGCGGAGATGACTGCAGTGAAAACATCGATGACTGTGCCTACGCCTCCTGCACGCCAGGGTCCACCTGCATTGACCGCGTGGCCTCCTTCTCCTGCCTGTGTCCAGAGGGAAAGGCGGGTAAGGTCGATAGCACAACTGAGCTGTAGGTTTGTGGAGGCCGGAGCATGTACACTCTGGCCTTCTTTTCCCTATGACACCCGTGTTTTTGCCGTCTGAGGAGGGAATCACGGAGGACCATTCTGGGATGCAGTCTGGAAGGGAAGGGCTAGTCATCTTCCCTAGACATTCTGCTCCAGTAGAATCTCTCAAGACTCTGGCCAGAGAAGCACCTCAGAAATCCAGACTAGATGGCCAATCCGTGGACTCAGGGAGACAGTTTAAATGAAATGGCCATTTATCAGAAGAGTGTGCTTCTAGGAGTCTCTTTGGAAGAACTCTTTAGAGGGCACAGGTCACCTTGTTTTCTGGACAGCATCTAGTTTTAGGAGTAGCCGGGCACTGCAGGCAAACCAACTAGAAGAAGATAGCTCAGTCAAGAAACCTGTGCCTGTCAGTCTTGAGACATCCTTATGTTTCTGCCTTTCCCAAAGCCACACCTCTAGCTTTGTGGAAGAAGCCTTGGCCAATTGCAGACTGGAAAATCTGGTTCCCTCCAGAGCTCTGCAGAGCAGGAAGCCCAATGCCTTCCTGTTTCACTTCCTCATGCCTGGGCACTTGGCAGGTCCCCAACTCCTGCCCCTGGCACCCAATCCAGGAATGTGCTGATGTGATTCCTCGGGTCCTGGAGAATAAACAGGAGATGCTCAGCTCTGAGGCTAGTGAGATGCCAGTGAGCCCGTGGTCACTAGGGAGTGTGACATTGGAGAAGGAAGATGCTGGATCAAACACTGGAAGCATAGAGTATTTGACACATACGTATATGAACACTTACCGAAATTCAGATTTAACTGGACATCCACTATTTTTGTTTGCTAATGCTGGTACTCTCCACAGGATATCTCCATTTTCCTGTGTTCCTCCACAAATGCATGCCCTGCCCTGAGAGCTCTGGCACAGAGCGCTCGCCTGTGCCCAGGTTGTCAGCGGCAGCTGAGGGCTGTGGCAAGTCCCTAGTGTAGGATCAGGTGAAGGGAACGTTGCCTCCAGATCTTGATATTAAGTTTGGTTCATTTCTCTAAGAGAGATTTTGTGTGTGTGTGTGTTCTCTCCCTCTACCCTGAGACAGGTCTCCTGTGCCATCTGGATGATGCCTGTATCAGCAACCCTTGTCACAAGGGGGCGCTGTGTGACACCAACCCCCTGAATGGGCAGTACATTTGCACCTGCCCACAGGGCTACAAGGGCGCTGACTGCACAGAAGACGTGGATGAGTGTGCGATGGGTGAGTGTCTGGCATCTCTTCTAGACTTGAAGGAGTGTTGGCTCAGCAGGTGCTGCAGCAGGAGTGTTCTGTACGTTAGCAACTGTTACACCCAAACCTGGATTTCTTTTTCCTGTTCTACACACGTAATTTACAATCAACCTTTCCTGTACATGCATTCTGGGAATTCAATGCAATGGCAGGTCTAGACTTGATTCTTAATAGACTCTCCTGAGCTGGGATCATGGCTCAGCTGTTAATTATGTACTGTGTTTGCAGAGGATCCAAGTTCAATCCCCAGCACCCACATCAGGCAGCTCACAATTCCTTGCAACTCCAGCTCCAGGGAATATGACCTCATTCATCTTCTGGCTTCAGACACACATTCATGTGCATAGCTAAAAATAAATAAATAAAATTAATATAAAGTCCTACCTCAGTAAGAGTTTAAAAAAACAGCACACATTTGAAGATCACTCTTGTCACTTCTTCTTATAAGTTAACAAACCTGAAAACAGAGTGATTTTGTTTAAAGTGGGGCCCTTGTGTTGTGGATTCCAGACTGCCCTGTGTTACCCACTTTGTGGGAACTCTGGCAAGCGCTTGGTTCTTATGTGTTACAGCCAACAGTAACCCTTGTGAGCATGCAGGAAAGTGTGTGAATACAGATGGCGCCTTCCACTGTGAGTGTCTGAAGGGTTACGCAGGGCCTCGCTGTGAGATGGACATCAACGAGTGTCATTCAGACCCCTGCCAGAATGATGCCACCTGCCTGGATAAGATTGGAGGCTTCACCTGTCTGTGCATGCCAGGTAAGGAGGGCTGGTCAGCTGTGCTGACAGGACTCACCGACTCCATGCACTGAGCCAGCACGGGGTTCCCCAGCTGACTCAGCAGAGCTGAGCCCGGGACCCCTGCAAGACCCAAAGTAGGAGAGAACTGGGGTGGTCAGAGCAGAGCAGACCAAGTCAGACAGTACCACCACATCAGGCTCCAGCTTCACGCAGTGGGAAGCCTCTGGAGCCGTTTCCCAGCAGAGTGTCCTGATACTCTAATGGATTCCATGCCCCGTCCCATCTCACTAACAGAGTTAGTTGTTAGCCACACTTAATGCAGGCATCTGCTGCTTACCCAGCAGTTCAACTAGACCCTAGTTCAGTTGTGTACTGGAGCGACTCCTCACGAAGTGACAGGACAGGTCAGCTGTTCTAGCCTCAGAAGGAGCTCCTTCTAGTCCTGACCTGCACCCCAAGTTGCACCACTTCAGTTGCTCTTAAGAAGGCAGTGGGGAAGGGGTCCAGAAATTAGAAGTTGGCCAGAATGTGGGAGTCTTGGTTTACATGCTGTGTCCTGGGGCGTACCCTTGCATTGGTCACTTTTCTTGTTGCTGTGGTGATGTGCATGACAACCAGTTAAAGTCCCACAGGCAAGTCAGTCCATTGTGGCAGAGGAAGATGTGGGGCAGGGCGTGTGGCTGCAGCTCCTCATATTTTGGTGGGTTGGGAAGCAGAGATAACAGAAACAAAAGCAAAGCTAACTATTGCCCTAAGGTCCCATTGCCAGTCTACCAGCTAGGCCCCGTCTCTCTCCCACAGCTGTCCTCGAGGCCTCACACTGCACCAGCTGGGACTGGGTGTTCAGGCACATGAGCCTGGGAGGGGATTTCACATCCGTACCATACCAACCCTGCCCCTTCCTCACACTGGCAAAAATGTCTTACGGCATCGACGTTTTGTCCACTACAGGGACTACTCTATCATAGCGAAGACGCTTTTTCTTTGAAGAGCTGCTCACGCTTGCAAAGATTTTTATCTCTCTCCGCACTTTTTTGCTTCCTTGGCTGGAACTGCCCCTTTATTTCTGTCTGAGCCGCATGTGTGGTCCATTTGTGCAGGTTTCAAAGGTGTGCATTGTGAGCTGGAGGTGAATGAATGTCAGAGCAACCCATGTGTGAACAATGGGCAGTGTGTGGACAAAGTCAACCGCTTCCAGTGCCTCTGTCCCCCTGGTAAGTGCCCGCCCGCCCGCCACCTGCCCCTGTGTTCTCCAAAACGCCAAGGCAGCTGACCACAGGGAGGGGAGGGGGAGGGAGTGCATGTGGGCCAAGCATGAGGAAGTCATTAAAGTGGCTACTTGGGAAGAGACTTTGTGTATGCTGAGGTGGGGAGCTGTTTCAGCCGGCATGTCTTCCAAGACTTTCATGGCCTGAAGTCCAAGTCTGTTCTTGAATGGCCCCTGACCTCCCTGTCTGGGTGTATATTTCAGAGTACTCACTCCTCACAGAAGCGCAGGATTTTATTTTTTTCCTCATGAGTCATTCCTAAATCCCAAGACGTTTATTCCATGAAGTCCAGGCCGGCAATACACATCAGATTTTTTCCAAGGTCCTGTGCCTCTGCTGATGTTGAAGGCATGCCAGCTGTCTGCTGTGGACAGTGGCTTTTCTGCTTAACCTCCAAAGTGAAGATCCTTTCAGTCTGGGGATACAGTTACTGGTTTGAGACTCCAACGTTCAGTAGTGTCTCAGTTCCTCTTGCTGCCCCTGGAGATGGACCCGAGCGAGAGTCAGGGGTAGAACCCCAGTGCCTCTGACCTCCCAGCTTGGCCTTGGTGTGACCCATTGGCATGTGCTCTGCCAGTGATTCAACCCACTGTTTCAGTAAAGGAAGATGGGTCAGTCTCTGATATGTGTCACCTCGGTGCCTCCTCCAGGTTTCACAGGACCAGTGTGCCAGATCGACATTGATGACTGCTCCAGTACTCCCTGCCTGAATGGGGCCAAGTGCATTGATCACCCGAATGGCTATGAATGCCAGTGTGCCACAGGTAAGTGTCTGCAGGTCGACTGTCTTCCCCTAGCTGCTCAGAGGTAGAGCATAAAGGGTGCCGCCCTCCTCTAACTGCCAGGGGCTGGCTCATGCTAGAGCTCTCGCTGCAGGCCTCCTGCTGCTCTTACATTCCTCACCTGCAGCCCCCAGCTCATTGTCACCACACCGTCGTTCTGCCCACATGTTCAGCTGGTCTCTGTGTGTTTGTGGAAAGGGTTTGACCATCAATGAGCTTCTAGCTTGCTTCCCTGGTTCCTTGAGAATAGGAGAATTCTAGAAGAAAGCTATTCTTCACAGAGGCTCTCTACAGACTCTACCTATTGTCTCCTGAGTCAAACCTTTGTACAGTGCAAATACAGATGTCTTTGAGAGTTGTCTGTGTCTCTCTCTCTCTAAGAAGCTGCTCACAGCATGATTTGATTCCGTATTCTGAGAAGCTTTGGTAACACATTTCTGGGTCTTGGACCATATTTCTCACTCGGGAGTGGGTTTCATTAAGCCAAATGACTACAGCACACTTGCTGTGCAGATGCATGGTTCATCAATATGGAGAAAGTCTTAAACTATTAAAAGAGGAAACGTCTTCCTTATTTGATTCTGAGATAGAAGCTATGGGGAGAGAGGGCTGGAGTAAGAGCATTTGCTGCTTGTGCAGAGGACCTGGGGTTGGTTCTCAGCACCCACATAGCAGCTTCCAACCATCTGTAACTCCAGTCTCAGGGAATCTGACACCCTCTTCTGGCCTCTGTGGGCAACACACACACACACACACACACACACACACACACACACGCAGTTCACATGCATACATATAGGCAGGCAGACACTCAAATTCATGAGTAAAGTCAGATCATAGGTTCTTAGCATGTAGGCCTTGTGCCCCTGATTTCTCTCAGGTCTCAGGAAAGCACACTCTGTCCCATAGTGGTGCAGAGCTGATGTCTGTGTGGACTCTGCTGCGCTGCCTTTTCCTCGTAGGAACAATTGCCTCCTGTTGGAGATGCTCTAGGTGTTTCCAGCCTGCTTCTGTGGAGCATGACTTCACAGCAGTGAGGTTTAAGTCCTAGATCTCATGTTTAAGGGACAGGAGGGTGCTGAGGTGCTCAGTAGGTACTAACACGTGCCGCACAAGCCTAAAAACATGAATTCGTCTCCCAGTCCTCAGGGAGCAAGGAGGGAATCTACTCCCAAAAGTTGTCTCCGGACTTCCACATAACTGCTATGTACACACCCACACCACCCATTTGAAAAATAACAATTTAAAAATAAATTTAAACAATAAAAGGGAGGAAAGACCTCCTGGAGCCTTTTTAGGAAGAGGTGGGACATGGATCAAGTTAGACCTCAGTTGTGGGATGCTTACTTAGCTCATTCCCTTTTAGAGGGTCATAAGTGGATCATTTATTTTATTTAATGAGTACCTATTTAGAAATCAGTAGCATAACACTCTTGGAAGGGCTCTGAGACTCCGTCTCTGTCCTTCAGACTCAGATTTGTAGACAGAATGTGTGAAGTCATAGTCAGTACCTGTGTGTTGGGAGGAGAGAGATCAGAGGCGGGCAGGCAGTGAGGAAGTGTGGAGCGCCTTCCTTCCCTGCAGGCCAGGAGGCAGAGGAGAGAGCAGCAGACCCTAGGCTCAGGCACAGGGCCATATTGGTTCTGCAGACTCCACCAAGAATCTGTGAGCACGGAGTCCCCAAGCTCGAATTCTAAATCATACAGGCTAGGCCACTGCTCAAGGCCAGCTATGAAAATCGCTCCAGATGTGAGGTGTGCAGGGCGGCTGGTCAAGCCACCTTTGGGTGTAGACTCGGCGTGCTCCCTGGTTTCAAAGGCTCCTCACTAAAATTCCTTCTGCAGGTTTCACTGGCATGTTGTGTGATGAGAACATAGACAACTGTGATCCAGATCCTTGTCACCATGGCCAGTGCCAGGATGGGATTGACTCCTACACCTGCATTTGCAACCCTGGGTACATGGGAGCCATCTGTAGTGACCAGATTGATGAATGCTACAGCAGCCCTTGCTTGAACGATGGACGCTGCATTGACCTGGTGAATGGTTACCAGTGCAACTGCCAACCGGGCACATCAGGTAGGACAGTCCTTCCCTCCTGCCCTCAGTCCCTCCATCCAGGGCCCGCTCTTTGACATTGTCAGCCAAAAGTGACAGCTTTCTTCCTGCTCTGTGTCTGGTGGGGCCTCAGGAATTTCAGGCAAAAGTAAGACCTTGGTAGTTGCGAAGTTGAATGCCTCGGGCTCCTTGTAGGCCACCTGAGCCTGGAGGGAGGCTGCTTGCTAGACGAGGGTCTGCTCTGTCCTTTTAGGAGTTCTGGAGCTATTTCACTGGGCAGCTGCATTTCCCAGATTTCCCTGAATCCCATTTTACCTGTGAGAGGAATGATCTTGGACACAGCTTTAGCTGGAGACAGAGGGATACTGTGAGAGATCAAAGGGAAATGTCTGAGTGAAAGATTAAGCAGTGTGAGCCTTTCTGAGCAGAGGACCTACTGCATACTCAGGGTGATTTATAGGGGCTCATCCTGGACTTAAGGAAGTCAGCCTATAGAGGGAGCAGAAGTAGGGGAGTGGGGAACTGCCCTGATTTTATTGTGTTCCTTCAAATCCATTTCTTCAAACTTGTCAAAGGTCCTGGTCTTCATCCAGGGCCTCACACATGCCAAGTTTGAAAACAAAGTCCTTTTTGAATTGCTCAGGCATACGAAAAACATCCCATGCCTTCACAGCTGAGAATGTGGGTCCCCTCCCCACATTTAGATAACTCCCTCAAAGGGCTGAATAGAGCTTTGTGAAACCTTCCAAAAGCAATTTGCTTCCGGGCTGGTCCCCAGACATGAGAAATTGCAGTACGAAGGAAAAGTGAGAGATTTACAAGCAGTTGAATAGGGGCCTTTAGAATGGAGGGGCTGTGTTAGGCTTGCTGTCTCCCTCATTGTAACAAACAGGCTGGAAACCTGGCGAGTGGTGGGTTGGCAAGAACTTATTTTCCTCTGGGATTATATCCTTGTGCCAGAGTGTATCAGGTAGACTTTCCTTCGGGGAGAGAGGCAAGAAGTTAATATTCATGGTTTGCAGCAGGCAGCATGCAGAGGGAGGCCAGGCCCATTGCTGCAGCTGTTTGAAGAGTTAGAGCAAAGAGCTGCAGGGAACACACAGACTTGTCGGTCCGTGTTCAGTGGAAAGGAGCTGGCGGGTGCTGCCGGCCTGACTGCAAAGTCCATTTAGGGGACATTGTGGATAGACTGTCATGGAGTCATGATTTCTGATCCAGGTATCATGCAGTCTCTGTTGGTAGGAACCATCTCGGCTTGCTCACCGCTCCTGTGGTTTCCACTGCCCGGGTGCTCAAGGGGAGAGAGACTCACTCACTTTTAGGATCTTCTCTCATCTGTCCTTTATGATGATAAACTCTTGAAATAATTAGTTCTCTTGAGTTTCAAGTCACCTAAAATGGCTTGATCTAGTATAAGAAATAAAAACAGAAAAGCAGCCAATTCAGCAACAGCATAGAAGTCTCTTACCGGCTCTAAGAAACAGTAGAACCCCAGACCTTGGGAGAGGAGAGCTGCAGACCTGAGGCCCCAGAGGGCTGCTCTGTTGGTGTGGATGCTTGTGGGCAGCTCCACTGAACCAGGACCCCAGGGACTGGAGCTGTACTGGCATGCTAGGGCTTCATGGACTGGGGGCTGGAGGCTAGAAGGCCCACCCCTGCATACAGGAATATGGAAGCTTGACTCTCATTAATGGTCATTGTGGTTAGCCTCAGTAACATAGGAAGGCTGCATGACATTCTGGAACTACCATAGAGGTAGTAATTATTAACAAATATCTGATCACTTACAGATAGGACGGTCGGTGAGTGACTCAAATGGTGACATTTAGTCTAGGAGCTTTATCTGTTTATATTCTTACATGAGTTTTTACTTTTACACTTTTTATACCACAAAACAGTCTGTGGACCCGCAAAGCTTTCTTAAGTGCACTTTAAGGAATGCAGTATGTTTTCTTGTTTTGTTGGTTTTGTTTTAGTTAAAATGGGATTCTAGAACGGTAGGCTGCCGCTGTTTCAGTTCATGGTTCAGGCCATGGCTGCTCCTCCTGGCCGAGACGCTCTCTCAACCTGAGGGCTGAGAGTTAACAAGTTACACTCTGACAGATTTTATTGTCTTCACCAAAGTCAAGAAGCAGGCATGTGTTTGTGGGTATGTAGATATGTGTCCATCTGGTTCGGGCCTGCAGCCTGGGTTCTGGCAGAGATGCTGACAGTTTTGCCTATATTGCCTTTGTGCCGTTTCCGTGACAACAGAGTAGAAGGGACAAATCATGGCTAAGTATGAGTAATCCAGTCCTCTTGGCTTCTTCGTCCTGGCTTCTGTGGACTGCACTTGGCGACGCGTTGCTTTGTTCTATTCGGATGGCCTGGATTCCCTTCAGACTTCTGACTGAGTAGCACCACAGGCGGAAGTGCTGACATTCCTGTGGTAATACAGAATCATTTCTCTGGGTCTCTTTACAGGCCTTAATTGTGAAATTAATTTTGATGACTGTGCCAGCAACCCTTGTGTGCACGGAGCCTGTGTGGACGGCATCAATCGTTACAGTTGTGTGTGCTCTCCGGGATTCACAGGTAACACTCCTTGTCTTTGAAGGGGGCCTCCTTAGCCCCATTGAGCTGGGAAAGGGGCTCCTAAGTGAAAACCACTTTTTCACCTGTTTCCTGTTTCTCATCATCTCTGGAAGGTTTGCAGTCTGCTTCTATACTTCTCTGAACCAGTTTTCTGTTCCAGACCTTCCTAAGTGGAAACACAGCCTTTCCTTTAGCGTTTCAGGTCACGTGTGTCTTGGTCCCTGAGACTTCCTAGCAGACGGTAACTTTCCATCCCTGTGCTTGGGTTAATGCCTGCAAAGCCACCTTTGCTTCCCTGCAGGCAGAGGCCAGTGCCTTCTATAAAGCTGTGCCCAAGGTAAACGTGCATGAAAACACTGGCTGCTCACTCTGGGGTCTCGCCTCTTCCGGGAGCCTGTTTGGGGAGGGCATAACTTGAGGAGACCACCAAATAGTTTGGCTACAGTGAGCGAGATCTTTTTGCCCATGAAAAGAAAGTAGATTAAAGTTATTCTGCATTGTGACTCTTCCTTAGGTATGAACCTCTAGAGAGTTTGCACATGTGCCCATAGGTGAAGTATAATCCACACATTCTCTCTTCTTCCTTTTCCTTGTTAATATTAACTTTGTCATTTATGTTTCTGGAAAAATTATTGTAGAGGCTCCAGAGGAAGCCTGGGCCCTCACTGGTACCTAATTTTAGTAACAGTCCCATTGTTAGGATACACTGTGTGTTCTGCTCTTTCTGGACATTACCACACATGTGCAGACATATATAATATCCCTTTAGTAACTGCCCTATGGTTATCTGCTCCCCAGGTGTGCAGCCCAATTCAGAGCTTTTGGCAGAGCCTAAGGACAGTCAGAGCCAGGTGAAGAGAGTGCTAGGTACTCAATTTCTCTATGCCAGTGGTATGACATGCCAGGAACTTTTGTGGCTTTGGTGGACTTCGGTTCTTCCTGGTGACTGAGAAGCCAGTGTGGTGAAGGTTTCATGCCCCAACCCACTGAGGTAGCCCAATGAATTTGGGCATCCTGAAAGCTGTTCTCTCAAATACGTGGGAGCTAATACACAGACCTGTTAAGTGTAACAGGAGGAGAATGTCTAACTTGTATGAATGGCTTATTCTGAGCTAGGAATCGATGCTGTCTCATCTCACTTAGTGGGCACAGCTGTGGTATTGAGGAGAGGGCAGAGAACAGAGACACAGGGTGATGTTCCCAGTGCCCTGTAATCAAGGGTCATCCCCAGGCATCTGACCCCAGAGCCCAGGCTCATTCCCATTGCATGGCCAAGGGGGAGCCTGCTATGGTTTCTTCTGGGATTTATGGACGGTTTCTCACCGGTTTTAGTTTTTTAAATGTCAGTGAATCATATTCTGTCTGTTTTTAACATTTAGCAAACAAACAGGGTCAAAGAGGGGGCACATAGGCTAAAAATACTTTAAAATAAACATAAGGTGTAGCATGAAACCACATAACCAAGAGATGGAATGTTTTGGTTGCTGGGTGGTGCCCCTTCTTGGGAACTGTTTTCTGGTCCAAGAGGCTGTTTTTAAAATCTGTTGCTGGAAATGTCCAAGAGTCATGAGCCATAACTGTGAAGTATTTGGGGCTTTTCCTTCTATTTTATTTTAATCGTTTCTCCTGCCGTTTTCATAGGAGCTTTAGAATATCTGAGGGAGGCCTTTGTCTCTTCTCTTCCTAAGGCTGTTCCCTGTTCTCCCAGGAGCTCTACATGTTTTGATTACATAGGAGAAAGTCAGGCATCATGTGATCCTAATTTTCTAAAGCCCCTAGTGGTGTTTGGATTACAGCCTGGTGGCAGACACCCATAATCCTAGCTGTTGTGGAAGCTCATGCAGGATGGCCACAAGTCCAAGGTCTGCCTGGACCACGGACTGAATTCAAGTCAGCTGCGCAACTTAGTAAGAGCTTGTTTCAGAATGAAAAGTGGAAAAGCAAACAACAAAAGCAAACAAGAAGAACAGGGCAGAGACAAAGCCCAGTAGAGTGCTTACCCAGCATGCACGAGGCCCTGGGTTCCAACCCAAGTACCAAAACTAAACCAAAATGACAAGAACAACAAAACCCCAAAAGTAAAACAAACCAAAAACAGAAAACACACAAAAAGCCCAGATCTGCTGTCGTCCTAAACTCTCTCACCAGCCATAAGTAGTGTTGTTCAGTCCTCAGTTAACGAACATGGTTGCATGCTGGATAAGCCAATGAGCTACGGAGAGCACATGGACTCCTCCCAGGGCTAGGACCCTCTTTCTCATCCTTTGGCAGTAGTTATTGCAGAAGAAGTTCTCAGGACACATTGGCAAGTGAATAGACTACTTCTGCTGTCCAGCCTAGACCCCGTGGTCCACACTGCAGCACGCTGTCATCTATTATACACTGACTAATTTACTGTAAATAGTAAGAAACACGCTGAACATTCTCATGTTCATCAACGCTGAGCCCCACAAGGTGCTGAGCTGACACTAGACATTTCTGATACGCAGTGGACACTGTGTGACCACTACAGCAGAACACGGCAGAAGCAGCTGCCAACCTACACACAGGCGGCACAAGTAGGGACGGCGCAGACTCACATGAAAATGGCTTAAAACTTTATCTTTGAAATTGTTTAAAGGCAAATGAGGGGCTGGAAAGAGTGCTTCCAGATCCTAGGTTTTATCCCCAGCACCACAACAAAAAGAAAAAGAAACAGAAAAAAAAAATAGATTAAAAAGAATGAGGAGGCTCATGTTGAACACTTGGAAGACTGAGGCAAGACATAGAGAGGAAAATGGCAGCTATCCCAGACTGTGGGTCTTTACCACAGGAGCCACCAGAGATGGTTCACTGTGCATGGAGGTTGGCAGCCTGCTAATGCCTTACTTTAAAGGGTGTGTCTTTTTGATTTGGAACTTTTTGAACTAAATGAATATAGTGTTATTCTTTCTTAAATTAATTTTAAGAAAAGACCTTCAAACCTGATTTAGAACACTGTGTTCTTGAAGTTCATAAATTCCTTCATAATAGTTGCTAGATTTCACTCCCAATACTATAAGGGGAATGTTAATTCCCAACTATTAGAAATATAAAAAGATATTTGTATGCTTAGTCTATAGTATTGTATACAGCACAAGGCAACGGTGATGAAGGCTATAACAGACAGGCCTTCAACATTGAGCCGTGGGTATGCTCTAGCAAGTCTATAGTATTGTATACAACACAAGGCAATGGTGATGAAGGCTATAACAGACAGGCCTTCAACATTGAGCCGTGGGTATGCTCTGGCAAGTCTATAGTATTGTATATAGCACAAGGCAACGGTGATGAAGGCTATAACAGACAGGCCTTCAACATTGAGCCGTGGGTATGCTCTAGCAAGACCGTGTCCACTTCGATTTCATGTACTGCCAGTACCTATATTTTTAGGGGCTCTGGTGTCTGAACCACATAAATCATATGAAATGTGTTTGGCAGGCCCAGGCCATCACAGTCTATGGCAATGAAGCCTAAAAATTTGTTGTCGCTATTTGTAAAAAACATTTTACTTATTTATTTATTTATTGATTGATTGATTGTTGGTGCCTTTGAAGGCCAGAAGAGGACATTGGATTTCCTGAGCTGGAGCTGAGCACTTGAGAGCCATCTTAACATGGGTGCTTGGTACTGAACTCTGGTTGGTCCTCAGTATGAACAGTCAACATTCTTAACCACCGGACCATCTCCCCAGCCCTAGAAACCACATTTCAAAAAGACATTTGTACAGTAAAGTTTGAAAACCACTGGTCTAGCCTGGGAGTTACCAAAGTGTTTTCTCAGTTTCTGGAGGGCAGTAAATGCTTGCTTACAGACTACTTACGGAGGAAGAAAATGGGTTAACACTATTCTAAGAATGAAACCAAAGTGTCTATTTTTTAAATCAGTTTAACATTAAACTAGCAGTCCATTCATAGCCCAGCTAATTGTGATTAACCAGAGACAGAAATGTAAAACTTTGACTGAGGAAAAGCAACAGAACGCATGTGAGGCAGAGCTCTGCATGCACACATGGCAGCACCAGGGTGGCAGCTGTCTCTGGTGACATCTGGTGTTCTCCTTAATGCCTGTGAAGTTCTGAAGTTCTAAGCTAGATGCAGTCTACCTGAGAGTGCTGTGGCTTCCATCTGCTGTCATTAGTAACTTCCCTTCCTTATTAATAGCAAGTGCTCCTCGAGCCTTCCTTGCATGGTGTGACGTGCTTCTCCGTGTTAGTCCTTGAACCTTACAGCCTGCCTCCGTGGAGAGTGTGTGCATATGCGTCTCATTGTGCTAACCCTGTCCCTTGAGAATTTAAGTTTGAGTAACATGGCCCCTGACCCCTCTACAGGTCAGAGGTGCAACATTGACATTGATGAGTGTGCCTCCAACCCCTGTCGCAAGGGTGCGACGTGCATCAATGATGTGAATGGTTTCCGGTGTATATGCCCTGAGGGACCACATCATCCCAGCTGCTACTCACAGGTGAACGAGTGCCTGAGCAGTCCCTGCATCCACGGAAACTGTACTGGAGGTCTCAGTGGGTGAGTAGCTGCCCTGCGCTAGCTAGTAGTTACTAATTGGCCCAGATGGCTTTTAAACCAGCTGAAGGAAACACTCACACAGTAAGCTCCAGTCTGCCAGTTGGGAACTCGACCTGATATTTAGGTAAAGGTTTTGATGGTCTGTGTCAAAGTCTTTCAAATCACTGGTTTGCCTATAGCAGCTGGCCCGTCTTCTCAGACTGAGAACTTACTTGAGAAATAAGGACTGTCTCCTTTACATAAGTAATCAATGAGGACCCCACGGGAGGGTCCAGGAATTCATGCATGTAGCAATTGTGTTTTATACTTCAGGATTGAGATCTGAGGAGTGTTCTAGATTGACGCCCCACAGGCACCTTAACACAGCCTATCCCTGTTCTGTCATGGAGCCTGGGATAATGCATTTGCAGCCTGCATGCCCTCAGAGTTGTGTGGCATGTGATGGTTTTAGAACAAGAGTGTCTTAGACACTTTTAGGCCTCAAGCCTAAAAGAATGGAGAATGTGTTAGAGAACTTTGTTTTCTTACTGGCTTAATCTAGATTTCTGATTCAGGACATGGTGATCTTCAAAGCACCCTTCCACAGCTCTCCCTTCCTCCACTCTCTTTCTCCATCCTTCCCCAACTTCCCAGCTCCTCTTCTCTGCCTGATCTGATATTACACTTAAGTACTAATGATGTTCTAGTCAGATATTACATGTGTTTCAGGTATCTTCAGCTTTTTGGCTTTTCTTGCTCAACACCATGCTTTTTTTTGTCTGAAGAAAGCGTGACTGACCTGTTAAGACTCCAGTCAATCCTCAGCAGGCTCGTGTGGCTTATTTTCTGATGTCTACTTTGTACTAGAGATTTTGAGCTTTGTTCATGTTAATGTTTCCTTCAGATTACCCCAGTGTATTTGACAAGCCATAGCTTGTGTTTGCAATTCACCAGCTTCCTCATGATCCAGGGAAGCAGTATATAGGTCTCCCAACTGAACATACTAGATGGATTCATGACTCTTACCATGTGATGGTGATTCCAGTATAGATCCATAGGAATACAAAAATGAGCTAATTCCTGTAATCTTTGTACTAGGAAGGCTTAAGCGGGAGGATTACCATGAGTTTGCAGCAAGCCTAGACCACATAGTGGTTCTAGGCCAGCCTGGGCAACAGAGTGAGACTCTGTCCTCAAAATACCAGACAAAAGGAGAGATTAAACTGCCTTTCACCTATCTCTCATGTGTCTCTCATGTGTCTCTCATGTGTCTCTCATGTGTCTCTTATGACTCAGCTGTACCTTTGGACCGCATAGTCACACCTCTGTCTTCTTACAGCTATAAGTGCCTCTGCGATGCAGGCTGGGTTGGTGTCAACTGTGAAGTGGACAAAAATGAATGTCTTTCTAACCCGTGCCAGAATGGAGGAACGTGTAATAACCTGGTGAATGGCTATAGGTGTACCTGCAAGAAGGGGTTCAAAGGTAAAATGAAGGCCCGGCTTATTATACCTGCTGTTTGTCTTCCCTTGTGGTACACCCGTCCATATCTTGGTTTCCATTTCTTTTTGTTGTAGTTTACTAACACAGCACCATGCTGAGCGGTTAGTATCTCTGAGACACGTGGGGAATAAAAACAAGAGTAGATATCTTTCTACCTTCAGCCTAGCAGAGAGGTAAATTGTTGGGACAATAATAAACAGTTAAGACTCCCCTTAGGGGCGTGTGGGTAAAGGTACGTGCTGCCTGACGACCTAGGTTCCAGTGTCTCTGTAATTGTAAGCTTCCTGGCCAAGGCTTGAGTCTATAATAAGTCAGATAGCGTCTCGGAAGTGAGGTGAGAGTGCTATACTTACTGGATCGGGCCCTGTGCTGTGCTCAGAACCTTTCCAGCAAATCCTCACACATGAGCTATTCTGGACACTCAGTTTCCTGTGTTCTTTTGGAAAAATACATAGCAGAGGAACATGTCTCAACAATATTTTACAGTCAGTTTTCCCTGAGCTGGGCTATTTGATACTTTGGCGTCTTTTAGAACTACTCATTTTGATTGCAGGTTGAATATCCCTAACTCCAAATATGGAGTCTTCCAAAATCAGGAAAATTTTGAATATCAGCATGAAGTGAAAGGTCGTAAAGCTATTTCTTGTACAGTATTACTCTAGCAGATTTATGAAGTCACCTCAGTTGTGTGCAGGAGGATAACTGGAGAGAGACACAATGACATCCTTCAAGTAGCTTGTTATTTGTTTGTAAGAATCCTCACTCTATCCTACCCCTAAAAAATCCTAAACAGATGAAACACCATGACCGAGTGCACGCTGGGGAGGAAAGGGTTTATTTGGCTTACACTTCTCCATCACTATTCATCATTGAAGGAAGTCAGGACCGGAACTCAAACAGGGCAGGAACCCAGGGGCAGGAGCTGATGCAGAGGCCATGGAGCGTGCTGCCTTGCCGTCCATGGCTTCCTCGGCCTGCTTAGAGAGCCCTGGACCACCAGCCCGGGGACGGCAGCACCTATACTGACTGGGCCCTCTGCCATCAATCACTAATTAAGAAGTGCTCTGTAGGCTTGCCCACAGCCAAATCTTCTAGGCATTCTTTTTATTGAAGTTCTGTCAGATGGCTTTAGTGTGTATCACAGTAACATAACTGTCCAGCACAAATACCAAGTATTTCAGAGAAAGGATACCCAGATGACACCAGACAGATTTAGAAAGTCTCTACATCAGACACTAATGTTCTGATATTACATTTGCCAGGAAACTTGTAGATTCAAAAACACTTTTCTTTTCTTTTAAATCTCACTGTAACTTACTTACCATTTATCACATGGAAAATGAGAATATACAATCAAACCCCGTTTGTTCAGTGAACTGTGAGCCCCTCTGAGCCCGCTGTCTCCCTGCTCCCTTCTGCTCACAGCGCTCTGGCTTCACCATCTTTATGGGCTTTGTTGGGTCACATTGGAGGTGCAAAGACAGGCAGATTCTGGTCCTGCCTCAGACCCACTCTGTTCTTTTTCTTTTTGATCTTTTAGTGGGAATAAATTTTCTGCCTTGAAATAGGAGAACTATTTTTAAGGTGTTGGGACCTAACTCACTGATAGCAGAGACTACACAGGTGGAAGAGTGGGCACTTCAGGGCTTTTCTTCATGAGTTTGCCCTTTTTCTGGCGGACCAGAGACTTTCTGTTAAAGGGCCCACGTTTAGGTAGAGCAGCAAGCTTTTCAGCATAGCGAGTGCTCAGCTAGGCAGAATCCAGTTCCATAAGGAGGAGCGTTAGGCCTGAGTCAGGCCTTCCCTTCACAGTTTTGGCCAACCATCGACTGTGTCAGAGACCCCAAACTAAAATGAATGAGCAGGTGCTCCCATGACCCAAAGAAATGAGTGTCATTTCTGTGACTTCTAATTTTCACAACCACCAGGAGAGCTGGTGAATAACCAAGGCTGACAGTTTCCGTGCGTACACATTTCCCCTCCTCCTCCAGGCTACAACTGCCAGGTGAATATAGACGAGTGTGCCTCCAACCCGTGTCTGAACCAAGGAACCTGCTTTGATGATGTCAGCGGCTACACTTGCCACTGCGTGCTGCCTTACACAGGTGGGTGCTGCAGGTGCCGGCATGGCTGGAGGGGTGTGTGCCCTGTGACCCCGTCAGTGGCGCTGCTCTGAGAACTCATTTGGTGTCACTCGTGGTCTCCGAGGCTACATCTTGAGCTTTGAGGAAACGTGGTGGTGGGAAACAGCTTCCTTCCGTGATGCTCTTTAGTGTTTGGGTTTTTGTTTGTTCGTTTTTCTGGTGCTGGGCTTGATCCCAGGACCTGTGTCTCCTTAGTATTGTTTTTTGTTGTTGTTGTTTTTATTTTTTTACTTATTCTTCTCTCTGCAGTTGCCTCTTCCTCCTCTCCTGTTAAGTTGTTTGGTGAGCTTCAGGGGCGCAGCTCTCCGGAGTCACCACCCATGTTGGGGTGAACTTTTAGATGACATAGCCATGCTGTTGTGGGTCATCCTCAAGGGCTCTGTGACTGACCTACACCCCCAGCCCTGTGTTTTACTCTTTGGGGTTTTAAAGTTATATATGATATTTAAAACCGGGTGCCTACTTGGCCCAGCAGCATCTATCCTTTTGACATTGTAACATAAAATTGTGGAGAAAATTCATGGTAATGTGTTTTTCTTTCTAAATACAAAGTTTTAAGATGACTGTTCACTTTATTGTAACTTGACTTTAGAAACAACTCAATATCCTGTAAACTTCTCAGTGAGTAAAGGCACTTGCTGCCAATCCTAAGAATGGAAGCATTGAGTCTGCGATTCACCTTCTCAAAAACTAATGTGTTTTAAAACATACCTTGATCCTCTTTTCAGTGGAATCATTTTTAATTTTAATTTTTCTTTAAGTGTGAATTCAGTATTCTAAGGCAGGAAGCACCCACTGGCAGGCAGCTGATAGCAGTAGAGATTGCCTGGCAACAGAGATGCAGGTGTACAGTATAGCGCC
This sequence comes from Mus minutoides, assembly GCA_902729485.2. NCBI lineage: Eukaryota > Metazoa > Chordata > Mammalia > Rodentia > Muridae > Mus > Mus minutoides. The sequence continues at coordinate 252,921 of LR749696.1, read as the reverse complement.
GGCCCCAGTGATAACAGCATAGGAGGCAGCCAGCAGAGAAGCTGAGGGCTCACTGGGTGCTAGACGGGACTTAGAGTGCGCTTCCCACTTAGTCCACAGAAATCCTCCCTAAGGACATGCTACGCAAGACTCAGAGAGATAGACAAGCTGTCCACGGTCACCAGATTAGCTGTGGTGGGCCAATATTGGAAGAAGCAGGTGTCTCTCAGATCCTAGAGCAGTGGTTCTCAACCTGCGGGTCATGTGCATATCAGATACCCTGCATATCAGATATTTACATTAGTACTCATAACAGTAGCAAAATTACAGTTACAAAGTAGCATTGAAAAGAATTTTATGGTTGGGGTCACCTCAGCATGAGAAACTTAACTGTACTAAAGGGTCATGGCATACCACTGAGCTAGGACCTCTCAGATGCTGGTGTAGCCTGGGGTTCTGAGCACATCTGTGTTTGCAATCTCAGGATGCCCTCTTTTCCTTGGTTGATTCTTTATCATAGACTGCCATTTGTTTTCCAGGCAAGAACTGTCAAACAGTGTTGGCTCCCTGTTCCCCAAACCCGTGTGAGAATGCTGCTGTTTGTAAAGAGGCACCCAATTTTGAGAGCTTCAGCTGCTTGTGTGCTCCTGGCTGGCAAGGTAATGATGCTGGATGCATTCTGCACTTTAAACAAAGCCATCAGGCCCTCAGATGACATGGGAGACAATGCTGACACCTGTAATCTCTGTAAGGAGCTACTAGCTGGAAGGGCTCATAATACCTTCCCAGATTCCATTTTTATAGTCCTCAAGTAGCTGAGACCCTCCAACCCAAGTGTTTCAAGCTGTAAGTAGCAGTTGGGAGGAGTTTCTCAGGGACCTCCTGCATCGGACCAATCAGGTGGCCTCCTGCATCAAAACACCCTAAGCTCACAGTGCACTGAAACTCACACCCACCTAAGCTTACACCCTGCCTTGATTTCTGTGGGAATTCTCTTCCAAAGACTATCTATTAATTACCCTTTCTTTGTAGGTCAACGATGTACAATTGACGTTGATGAGTGTGTCTCCAAGCCGTGTATGAACAATGGTGTCTGCCATAACACTCAGGGCAGCTACATGTGTGAGTGTCCTCCTGGCTTTAGTGGTATGGACTGTGAAGAGGACATCAATGATTGTCTTGCCAGTGAGTACACCTGCCACCACCGGGGTCCCAGGGAGAGAAAACTCAGTCAAGGGAGGGCAGTGCTCCCTACACTGACATCAGTGTCCCACACTCCGGTATTTTTAAGTCTTCCCTCTGAAGCTACTGTCTTTAGAAATCAATCAAAATAGTAGAATCTGTCTTGAGCATTTTCAATGCTGACAAACTGTGGACAGTACTGTTGTAGCTTTGTGAGAACATAGACTTTTGAAGGGCAGTAAACATACAACAGCTACAAGTATTTTAATACTTAGTAGAATTCATCCAATTTTGGCAAAATGATAGAGAAAACCATCATCCATCGTGAATGTCCCTCTAAAAGTCCCTCCGTAGCATCCGTCACCTGTTCTAATTCCTTGTCCCACGCTAGCACAGACCAGCCTCTGCCACTATAGATAAATTAATACGTTATATAGATGCAGCTATATAGGCATGCTCTTGTCAGTAATATTTCAGGCTGGTTCATGTCCATATCTCCACTAGTGTCTCCATCTTATTGCCGAGTGGTCTCCACTTTGGTTGTGCACATTGAGCACGCTCAGCCTTCAGGGCTGAGCATCGACGCTCACCCACTCCAAGCCTTTTGGTTTTAGAAGATTCACATCTTAGGGATGTGACCCAAGTGGAGCATGAGGTGTGTTCCTGCTTTCATATGAATCGTGCATGTGTAGGCCGAAAGTAACTTGATGCAATTCTTTTAAGTGCATCTGAATGCTGACTGTTCCATGAATCTTGGTTGTTCTTGTGACATGATGTTGACCCTCATAGTGTTTCAGACTTTGGAGAGCTTTGCATTTTAGACTTTTGGATTATTTTTACCTGTGCTCTTGTTACTTGTTCGCTTTTCCAGTTTTTAGGTATTATAGATAAAAATGTTATGATAGGAGTTTACCTTTTGTTTCTTCTTAAAGATGTTGTGCATAATGGTTGTATACTCCTCCCAAACAGCAAGATATGGACTTTTTATTATCATCATCATCATCATCATCATCATCATCATCATCATCATTATTGCCAAGTTTTAAATCTATTTTAAGATTTACTCTTTTTGAGTCTTAACTTTTGATTATTTTAGTTTGGTTTGGATTGAGCTTTGGTGAACTGTGTTTCAGAGGTTCCATCTGATTCTAGTGCTCTGGTGAATACTGTGACTGAAAGTGATGCGGGAGAGAAGGATTTATTTCATCCTACTGCTGTAGTCATCACTGTGGGAAGTTAGGGCAGGAACCTGGAGGCAGGAGCTGATGCAGAAGCCATGGAGGAGTGCTGCTAACTGGCTTGCTCCCCATGGCTTGCTCAGCCTGCCTGCCTGCCTTCCATCTTTCTTTCTTTCCTTCTTTCTTTCTCATAATGGAAATCCTTATTATTTTATTGATTGATTGTGAGTTTCACATCATGTACCCCAATCCTGCTTCTCTCTATCCCTTCATATTCACCCCATTACCCTTGCAATCTCCTTCCCAAAATAAAACACACACACACACAAACAAATGAACGAAAAACCACAGCATAGAAAACATCTCCTCGTGGAAACTGTAGTGTGTCACAGTGTGTCCCACAGTGTCTCAGTCAGGGTTTCTATTCCTGCACAAACATCATGACCAAGAAGCAGTTGGGGAGGAAAGGGTTTATTCGGCTTACACTTCCATACTGCTGTTCATCACCAAAGGAAGTCAGGACTGGGACTCAAGCAGGAGCTGATGCAGAGGCCATGGAGGGATGTCCCTTACTGGCTTGCTCAGCCTGCTCTTTTATAGAGCCCAAGACTACCAGCCCAGAGATGGTCCCACCCACAAGGGGCCTTTCCCCCTTGATCACTAATTGAGAAAATACCTTACAATTGGATCTCATAGAGGGATTTCCTCAACTGAAGCTCCTTTCTCTGTGATAACTCCAGCTGTGTCAAGTTGACACAAAACTAGCCAGTACACACTGTATACCCCTTTGTCCACATCTTTACTTGTGCATGTTCATTACAGTGAGTCATTGGTCTGGTTTGAGGCCTCCAGCTTCTGTGACATCAATAATATTGGATCCTCACCTGGACTCCTCCTGGTTAACCTGCTGTTGCACAGGGTCATGGAGGTCCTGCAGCTTTGGTTCAGCAGAACTGGCCCTTTTTGTGTGTCCCTGCATTCACAAATGATACAGATTTTGTTGTAGGCCAACTCAGAGCCCCAGATCTGGGCCTGGGTGGTAGCTGAGCTGGTTAGCCTACAGGTGCTCCCTTATCCTCATCACCAGGGCGAGATCTTCAGCACTACTTTGGCTGGGCCACCTATGTCTCTCTGCAGGAGTCAGGGTCACCTCTCCTGCACTGCACTCAGCTCTGCTGTGCTTCCCAGGCAAAGGTGCAGGGTGTGCTCCTCTAAATGCTGCAGCCACTGAGGGGGCAAGGCTAGCTTTCCTGCTCTCTCCCATGCCCTCTGCCAGCTCTCCTGACTAACTGCAGGTGGCTGGGGGGTAAGGAGGCAGGGCATCACACTCACACCCACACACTAGGGCTGGCTCACCTGCTCTACCACCACCAGGATCAGCTCTGCTGTTCAGCCTGATTTCTCATAGAATCCAGGATCCCCAGTAGACTGGGGTCCTCCCATGTTAATCATTAATAAAGAAAACGTCAACACAGACTTGCCTACAGGAAAATCGGATGATGGCGTTTTCTCCGATGACTGTGATTTGTGTTGAGTCTACCGAACAAAACATAACAAGAAAAACATGCATGGCACATTACCTAACTGACTTATTTTCACATTTTTGGCACAGGCTCATTAATAATGAGTCTTATTTTACCCTGAATAGCTATGAGATGTATGCTAATTTTCCCCTTGGATCTGGAAGTGATCATTTCTTCCTTCTCTCTTGGAGAAGAACCTGGGTAGAATTCAGTTCCTCATTCTCAGGGCTCAGCCTGCCCTGGGAGTCCCTGTGCAGCCCATGCTGGCCTCGAACTTACGGCAGTTTTTCTGCCTCACCATTTAAATGCTGGGCTTACAGTGTGAAGCACCAAGGCTGACTCTTCTTGAACATGTTTGGGGGAGTGTTAAATGGCTCTCTGATAGAGTATAGGCCACTGCTTAAATTTTCATTTCATATTGTGATGGTTTCTGCCATTATAACTTAACACCCTGAATGCCAGCAGTAATGTCATGGTTTTCTTGCTTTAGTCCCTTTGTCATTAGATTGTGTGAGGCTCTGCTGTGATTATAACTCAGGACCTGTTGATATTTCTCCAACTAAAGTGATTTACAAAAAAAAGAAGAAAGTGAGAGAGAAGTACAGGAAGGGCGATTGATTTATGCAGTGTTCTTGGAACAGACTGAGTCTATAATCTGACCCCTCGGCCTCCACAAACATGTTTTGAAAATACTTATTTTTATATACAATATTCCCAATATTGTATGTATTAGGCCACATAATTGATTTACATATGCGTGGAGAATCAATGGAAGCTTTATGACTATTAACGTTATAAAATAGTGTTAACATAGATTAGATTGGTCTTGATTTTCAAGCAGATAAAAATCTGAGGCAAGCGATAAGTGAATTCATTTTTCATGATAGGGTTCATGTCAAGATAAATGAAATGAGTCAAATGTGGGGGATGGAATGTGCTTCTTAAGGGTGCGGCTTGGCCTGGGTCATCTGCCTTCACAGTGCTGCTGTCCTGAGTCCCACTTCTTTTGTCCTGTCTCAGACCCCTGCCAGAACGGAGGCTCCTGTGTGGACCATGTGAATACCTTCTCCTGCCAGTGCCATCCTGGTTTCATAGGGGACAAGTGCCAAACAGACATGAATGAGTGTCTGAGCGAGCCCTGTAAGAATGGGGGGACCTGCTCCGACTATGTCAACAGTTATACCTGCACATGCCCCGCAGGCTTCCACGGAGTCCACTGTGAAAACAACATTGACGAGTGCACTGAGAGGTGAGCAGGGTGGACTTGGGCACCAGCAGCTCACAGGACGGGGAGGGGGTGGAGGGAGGGAGGTACCATCACAGCATAGCAGCTCACAGGGAAGGGGAGGGAGGGAGGGACCATCACAGCATAGCAGCTCACAGGACGGGGAGGGAGGGAGGGACCATCACAGCACATCGCAGTACAATGGCAGGATTGTAGGACAAGGATGAGCTGCACTTGAGACCCTTTCCACAGTCCTTCTCATTGCTCAGTTTTTGAAAGACATGTAATTGGAAGGTCAAAGGTCAGAGATTGAAAGGCTTTAGTGGGATAGACTAAACAGATAGCATCACTTCTTTCTTGCCATGGAGCAGAAGAGCCATCAATTCTGTTCTGTTCTCCTGTCTCTTTGTTCCAGCTGTAAGATTTCTCTTTCTTTGTAGATCTGTTACCACTGTCTAAGTAGTTTTTAGAAGGTTTGTTTGATTTCTTTTTATTATTTTAGCAATGTGTTTATTCCCTTTCATAAAGAAATCTAGAGTGAAAAGCTATTTAGGACTTTTCATGTAAGACTGATTGATTTAATGATAAAATATGTTATGGAAAACAACTCTTCAGGTTTCTAGGCAGATCTGTCTTTCAAATGCTCCTAAGATGAATATTGGGAAGGAAGTTGATACTTCAATCTCTGACCCCCCAGTCTAGTTTAGAGGGCTTGAAAACTTAACTGGGCATAGACATTGGAGTCTCAGAGATATTTGTCCAGTTACATCCTATATTTCTCTCCTTTTTTTAAAAAAAAAAGATTTATTTATTTATTTATTTTATGTATATGAGTACACAGTAGCTGTCTGCAGACACACCAGAAGAGGGCATCGGATCCCATTACAGATGGTTGTGAGCCACCATGTAGTTGCTGGGAATTGAACTCAGGACCTCTGGAAGATCGGTCAGTGCTCCTAACCACTGAGCCATCTCTCCAGCCCCGACATCCTACATTTCAGCAGCCAGACTTTACAGTAGCAGCTCAGGGCCTCAGTTCACGTAGCTGATGTTGTCTCTCATTTGCTCCTCAGCTCCTGCTTCAATGGCGGCACGTGTGTTGATGGAATCAACTCTTTCTCTTGCTTGTGCCCCGTGGGTTTCACTGGTCCCTTCTGCCTCCATGATATCAATGAGTGCAGCTCTAACCCATGCCTGAATGCGGGAACGTGTGTTGATGGTCTGGGTACCTACCGATGCATCTGTCCCTTGGGCTACACCGGGAAAAACTGTCAGGTAATCAGCCTCCCTCCCGTTCACCCACTCACCCGGCTGCCCACAGTACCCGAGGACTCTGTCTAGTTTCCAGGCAGGGTGAACCATTTGAGATGAGAGGACTGCATCTCAGGTGGTCCCTGATAGCTAGAAGAGTCCAGACTGGTGGCACCCGCAATGCCGTCTGGGCTAACAAGCTTCTGGTTGTTTGAAGAAGCTTACCAAGAGGAAAGTGACTGACAGCGAGCACGTACACACCGTCACAGTGCGTGTGCAGAAAGAATGGCTGTGAGCTTTTCATTGCTAACCTAAAAAACAAAACAACAACAACAACTTAATAGGTTGGTTTGGGTTTGTGGTTTTAGAGGTTTTAGGCTTCACTGGCTGCTTTTGTTTATGGGCCTGGGACAAGAGTGTCATTGGGACAGAGCTGGTATAGGACTCTTCATGGTGGCCTGAAGCAGAGAGGGACAGGAGAAAAGGAGAGGGAGGGAATGGAAAAGACAAGGGAAGAGAGGGAGAGAGGAGACAGAGACAGAGAGATGAGGCAGGAAAAGCCAAGAACTAGATGAAGCTCCCCCAGACATGTACCCAGTAAGTCCCCTTTCCAGCTGGCATTTTCTCTAGTTTTCAGAATTGTTCAAAAATAGTACCATCTTTGAGAACCAAACCCCTAATACATGAGCCTCTGAGGTCATTTCGTATTCAAACATAGGACAGCGCTACCAAAATCAAATCAGTAAATACCAGGTAGAGCTAGCAGGGTACTGCTTTACAGTGTTGTAACACAGCCATAGCTAAACTGTGTGTCCTTAAAACTCAAATACAGAAATATAAATCTGTTATAATCTTAGGATGGAAGGAGCCCTCACAGGAAACTGACTTTCAGTTCATGGAAGAGAAACAGCCTTCACCCGACCCCCAGAAAGGATAGTTTCTAAACTTTCCAAGGTCACATACAAATGGCAATTTGTGCCGCTTTACATCTTCTGTAAGAGTGACAGAACTCAGAGAGCTCATGAATATGTGACTAATTAGAGACCACATTGGATGACACTGGACCCAGAAGCAGTCTCCTGTTCCCCCCACCCCCCGCATGAAGCAGCTTGGTCTTGCCCCCACCCTCCACTGACCATCTCTCAGCCAGCAGCAGTCTGTGTCAGGAAGGCAGCCCCCCTCTCTGCCTCATGTTATTCGTGAGCCTGGCATTGAAAATAAGGTTCTGGACCATTTAGGCTTTTGAATTGGATCATTTCACCCATCTCCCCATAGGCAGGAGCAGTCAGGGTGCATGTGGTGCGTGGGCCCAGACAGCAGCTATAGCCCTTGCCAGCCTTGCAGGGAGGCCATGTATGCTCACATAGTCCTGTCTAACACTCTGGGGATAACAGCTTACTGAGCCTCTAGAGTTGTTAGGTTCCTGAGGTAAGAGCTTTTAAAATGACACTGGCCAGACAAACGAGGCTATAAAGTGACAGAGTGTGTCTAGGACAGTGTGCCCAGTGAAGGCTTCTGTGAAGGTGTTCCTTTCTTTCTAAAACCAGTCCTTTCCTTTGACATCTGTGACACACTGTAACTTAGAGACTTCATTTATGATGTCTGGATTTTGATGCATGTACACCCTTGCCTCCACTTCAGACCCTGGTGAACCTCTGTAGCCGGTCTCCATGTAAAAACAAAGGAACTTGTGTTCAGGAAAAGGCAAGGCCCCACTGCCTGTGTCCGCCTGGATGGGACGGTGCATACTGTGATGTGCTCAACGTGTCCTGTAAGGCAGCAGCCTTGCAGAAAGGTGAGCTCTGCCCCAAGCATCAGGTACTGACATTCATGTGGTATCTTAGGGCACAGTACTGAAGGGTCAAGGGTCTGAAGAAAGGCTAGAGGAACATTTAGAGATCCCAAAGAGAAAGGTGGTTGAAATGAAGAACTAGACACAGATGAAGAAAACCCTAGAGCAGCCCCCAGCTAGGCTGACTTGCTTTGGGGTTGAACCTGCCGTGGGTCACCATGCTCTCTCTGATGCTTCTCTCTCCACCTGGTGCCCAGGAGTACCTGTTGAACACTTGTGCCAGCACTCGGGCGTCTGTATCAATGCTGGCAATACCCATCACTGCCAGTGCCCCCTGGGCTACACAGGGAGCTACTGCGAGGAGCAGCTTGATGAGTGTGCATCCAATCCATGCCAACACGGTGCCACCTGCAGCGACTTCATCGGAGGATACAGATGTGAGGTGAGGAGGTGACTGAGCTCCGAGGGCTCTGGTGACGGACGGTGCCAGTGTTAAAAACACTGTTTACCGAGTTCATCCGTCTATGGCCTATGAGTATAAATGTCTACTCGTCCTTACCGTAGTGTTTGCAGCCAGCGTTTTTATTTTCAGCCATGCTTTCCCATAGCTCTGGTTAGATGTCTTCAGAGAGTCTAGACCATCCCTCCCTCCTTAATTGGCTTGCTCTCTGTGTTGGCATCCTGCAGGCTTCACCTAGTACAGTAGTCCCCGTACTTCCTGAAGAGCAACAGTTCATCAGCCAATGAGTAATTCTCTCACACCAAAAGAAAAAAGAAGAGTGTGGTCTCATCTGTCATGCCACAGCCCCATGCTCAGTGCTACTGTAATGTTTAAGAATGTGTCTTTTTTCAACGTCTGGGCTGATAGAAGTTAGAGCCAGATGTTAAACACCAGATTGGGAACCTGAAACCCACCAGACCACCAAGCAACAACAGAAGGCTTCTCTCCTGCTGCCTCTGTTGTTTATCTCAGAACGGGCTGCTCTCGGAGCAGGTCACAATCTATCAGTTCAAAAGCCTGCCGCTGCTCAACTCAAACGTCTACACATCTGACCTTTTTCAATAGCCCAAATGAGCAGAATTATAGCCATTTAATATCGCTTGCCTCGTGTGGCCTGCAAAAAGACACACAGTGAGTGTATCCTAGATAATCAACTCTGGAGTCCAAGGAGCCTGACTCACTGGAAGACTGCTGTTGCTGGGTCACTGAATGTCACCACACAGTTTTAAGCTATGGTATCCCCTCTTTCAAAGTTTGCTTCTCCTCTTACTCTGTCGCCTTGTGCTGTGAGGGACTTCCTCTGCAGGCACTGCTGGCATAGCGGTGCCTAAATGAAAGTTCCCCCACAGTTGTCTGTTTTCTTATCAAGTCTTGTTTCTCCCAATTCCTCCACTGCCCACCACCCTCCATCCTGCCCCCAGCTCTCCACCTCCCCCCACTTCCATTGCCCCCCACCCTCTGTCTCCCCCCACCTTCCATTGCCCACCACCCTCCATTGCCCCCTACCCTCTGTCTCCCCCCACCTTCCATTGCCCACCACCCTCCATAGTCTCCCCCCTGCACTCCGTCGCCCACTGTCTTCAGTCTCATTGTTTGCCCATTCACACAATCCTGCATTAGGCACAGCATCTTTACTCCTGTGTGCACGTGCTGTTTGAGCCTTAGGCTGTACATCATGTGTGAAGGGGTGCACACTACATGGATGAGGAAATCCTTACCCTGAAGTTTTGCTTGGGGGATGTCATGAAAATGTCCCTCAGAACATACAGTCCTCACTTTTCCTTTAAAGTGGCTTTGGGCGGGCGAAGGAGCTAGAAGAGAAATAGGTAAAGGAGACCCTGCACCAGGAAGCAGCAGAGAATGCAGCGGTTACAGAGGGACGGACACAAAGTTGCTTAGTGGATGGAAGCAAAGTCCTGGTAACCTGACCTCTTGCTGGCCCTGTGATCGGTCTGCAGCAGTGACCCCTCTCTCTGTGTCCTTCTCTCCTGACAGTGTGTTCCAGGATATCAGGGAGTCAACTGTGAGTATGAAGTGGACGAGTGCCAGAACCAGCCCTGCCAGAATGGAGGCACCTGCATCGACCTTGTGAACCATTTCAAGTGCTCGTGCCCCCCAGGCACCCGGGGTATGCAGTCTGTGTTAATTACTATTTCCACCAGGGCCATTTACTCGGTTGGGTATCCATTCTTAGTGCTGAAGCAACTTTTAAAAACTGAGACAATTTAAAGCAGACTAGCTTCATTGTAGCCACTTACTCTTCATCGCTCTCACTCTGATCTTCTGCCAGCTTCAGTTCAGGTTTGGTTGTTTCTTAGCTTATGTTCAGGAAACAGAATGCAGAATGGACATAATCCTGGCTAACCAGGTTTTTTTGGTGCTTCAAGTGAAATCAACCGTCTGCTTTTTAAAGGAAGTGAATCCACATAGGCCTGCTTTTTAATTGTTTAAGCTAGCCAAGTCTGTGTCCATAGAACGAGGGAATCTACGAGATGTTTGGCTGCTGTCCCAGGAGGCTGTAGACAGGAGGCTGTGCTCCTGCACCTGCACCTGCACCCCTGGACTGTGGACCGTAGAGCATCAGTGTGCTCTGGGAATTGCCACTTGCTCCAGACTGTCTCCTGGAGAGAGCATTGCTTGTTAGGGACATCTGGTGCTGAAGGCTCTGCAAAGCCTGTGAGCAACATGGCAAAGATAGTAGTCATACATTTAGGCAGCAATCAAACAGAAGAGACCCTCAGAGCTGGCTTTGTGTTTACGTAGACTTTTGTGCCAGTGCATTTGAATAACTTTTTTCCCTAGAGATCAAATTTGGCTAAATTAAGGCAGAAGAATACCCCCTTAATAGGTATGTAGTGCAGAATGAGGGAGAGCTGAGAGCCTACAACTAACTTTTAAAATTCATTACATGGTTCCTAGTCTAGAAATAGGAAATTCCATGGTACAAAGTTCCAGGTGCTTACTAGTGTATTCCTTTGTATTTACCCATCCATCTACCCATCCATCTACCCATCTGTCCATCCATCCATCCATCCATCCATCCATCCATCCATCCATCCATCTTTTGTGACAGAGCATTTTTGAGTAGTAAAGCTAAATGCATAAGGTAAGATCTAAATTGATTCTCTGTCTTCTCCTTTGAGAGGTTCATAGCCATCCCCCCCCCAAATCTGATCTCCCCTTCTCTCTCCCACTCCATCTCTCCTTGTCTCCCTCTGTCTTCTACTCTCTTCCTCTTCCCCTTTCCTTGACTCCTCATTCTTCTCCCTCTTCCCCTTTCCCTTTCTACATCGCCCTCTCCCATCTCTCTCCCCCCTCTCTCTCCAATCCCTGTTCCCATCTCCCTCTCTTTTCCTCTCTATCTGTTCCCATCCCTCTTCCCTCCCCTCAGTCCCTCTCCCTCTCCCCAGCTCTCCCTCCCCTCTTCACCTCCCTCCCCCTCTTGTCCCCTCTCTCTTTCCTTCTCCCCTCCTCCCTCTTCTCCTCTCTTTCATCCCTACTCTCTCTTCTTACCTCTTCCCCTCCTTCTCTCTCCTTCTGTCCCCAGAATCCCAAGTAGCCTCAGCCTCAAATTCACTATAGGCATGTACTACCATGCCTGAGTGGTTAATGCCTTTAAATAATGGTATTGGTTAGAACAAGCTACAATTCTGGTGGTAGCTAATTATATATATCAGGTCTCAGATAGCACAATAGTGGTTTTGTTGGGGTTTTTGTTTGCTGTTTTGGCACTCAGACTTGCACAGGTTTTGGGTTGCTGCCTTTCTTTCTCTGTGCTTTGGGGCTGCAGGCTCCAAGGCTGCCACAGCAATGGTGGAGAAACTGTGCAGGGCTGTGCAGGGGCTTTCACTCAGTGTGGAGGTAACACACATCACATTCCCAGACATGTGTCAGAACCACTTACTACTGTTGTTCCATGGCCTGTGGAGGCTGAGAACCCAGGAAAGGGCATGCGTGCGTTTGTACTGTGCCACAGAGACATAGATGCATCCAGTCCCAGAGTGGAACAGCTCCTAAGACAATGAGATTTTTCTTTTCTCAAACAATCAATCAATCAATCGACTAATCAGTCAATCTTTTTCTCTCCCCACTCCTTCTTGACTTCTTCCTTCTCCTCCTTCTCCTCCTTCTTTTTCTTTGTTTTTGTTGTTGTTGTTGTATTGAGACAGGGTTTCTCTGTGTATCCCTGGCTTTTTTGGAACTTGTTCTATAGACCAGGCTGGCCTTGAACTCAGGGATCTGCCTGCCTCTTCCTCCTGAGTGCTGGGATTAAAGCCTTGTGCCACTACTTGGCTCCTAAATACTTCTTTGTGGTAGCTTAGAATAATAATCTAGTGTATCTATTGATCTGTTGACTGTTTCTGAGCCAGCTCCTCAGATGTGTCTTCTCACTGATGTTCCCGCTGTGGTCTTCACCGAGAACTTAGAAGTTAGTCTTTCTGATGGTCTCTCATGATAACCCAACTCTCCTTTGCAGTGTTTCCAAGGTTGCCTTTTAATGGTCTGTTACAGTGTGGTTCTCTTCCGGTGTGGTCTATTTGAATGTTTGTTGGATTATATCCTGTGCACATGATCTTTCCAGGTGCCTGACATAGTGTATATTTGTTGTGACTTTTCCTCTCTGGCTATCCATCCTGCCCATCTGTGACTGCTCCCAGCGACTCTGGAGTTCTCTTACAGTACAGTGAGTTATTCCAGTGCTTGTTCTCAGCACTGCACTCCCAGGCCGTGGATGTTGCCTGCACACACCTCCTGCTCACACCCAGTGCATAGGCTAACCTGGAACGCTTCTGTCATCCTGCATTTGCATCAGGCTAAGAATGAGGTCACGCTCACATGATAAGCTGTGCATCACTGATAGTTCTGTTCACATGGATGCTTTATGCTTATTTTACTCCTCACACCAAACATCAACTATCCTGTGAGACTGGGAACACGTCCTAGCTTTGTTTGCTTCCACTTTCTGGTTCCCAGTTTAATCTAATCTGTGAGTAGATATGTGCATGTGGACAGGGTAAACATGTCCACACATACGTGGAAAGACATGCAGTAAAGACACGCTCCCCACTGTACTCACCCCCAGCACCACACCCTCCTCTCCCCTCACACTGCAGGCAGCCTCTTGGGTGTCTCCAGAGGAGTTACAAGGCTATCTTTCAGAATTGCATTATGTATGTAGGAGCCAAATACAAAGATAGTTTTACCCCCTCCATTTTTAACTCTAAAGATATATCAAAGATGCTGCTTTTCTCTTGACCTTTTTACCTAATTGGAATATTTTCATATCAAAATAGGGAACTTTTTCAGTATTTTCTCATAGCTTCAGAATTCCCCTTTATGACAACATTATGTATTGTGCTTAACTGGTCCTCTAGTGATAGACATTGTTTTTGTTTTTTTTGTTTTTTGTTTTTAAGGACACATATAAGTGCATGTTACAGAATGTGTTTTCAGAAATAGAGTCTGCTGGGCTACTATATCGAGTTTAAGTGTCATTTAAGTGGCAGTACTGCCTGCATCCTCTCTATGTAATTCAGCATCCAGCATATTTACAAGTTACTGTTTTCCCACTGAGATTTATCCCTTCCTCCTTTCTGTATATACTGCCTACCCTTACTATGTACAGAAGTTGTTTGTCTCTGCTATGTGATGTGGATATTTTCCTCATATTCTGAGGTTGGAATCTTTCAGATGGCTTTGGTGATTTTTTTTTTACATGCAGATTATTTCTAATCATATTGAATTTATCCATCTTTTTTATGGCTGCTTGCATCTGAGTGGTAGTTGATTTTATTCTCCATATTTCAAAATTGATAAAGACATTCTTTTGTGTTTTGATCCTGGACTAGAACCCTGGAGTAGCTTTTCCTATGTGAGTGGACGGTTGATACTTTCTACAGTGACTTGAGATGGAACTTTTATCAAATTCTAAGCTCCGGTGTGCATTTGGGCTGTTGTACTGTCCGTGGAGTCACAAGAAACTTTGAATCATGAAGGAATCTTCTTCATGCTCTCCTGCCTGTGATTTGGTTTTTTTATATCATTTTTGAGTCAGTTTGCCATTAAAAAGTATTGCTAATAATGTATGTCTACCATCTGTCCACGTCTCCTCTGTCTGTCCAGAGCACTTGCCTGTGAGGCCACACAGCTGGTTCTGATAATCTTGGCCATTTGCCTTTTGACACTGCTAGTGACATGGAGGTGCATCTGTGTCTCCGTCCCTTTTTACATCTTGCTTCTCTTAAAGTATACCAAAGCGTTATAGAAGTATCTTCATTTTTAACCTTTTCAAATTACTTTGTGGAGCAGTCATTGATTTTGTTGTTTCTAAACATGTTCACAGTTATTTTAACTAGATGGCTCATATATCTTCAGTGCATTACTTAGCTAGAATAATCTTCAAATTCTTAGCAAGATATTTCCACTCTGTTGTTGTCTTAAATAAAAGATACTAATGCACCTATCCTGTTTTAAAGAAAAAAAAAAAAGTCAATGTTTATAAAACATAAAATACTATCGCCCAAAATCTAATCCCAGCATAGCCCATGTAGTGACTAGAGTGTGTTTTCTGTTGAACTGTTTTCATAGTTTGATTGGAGTTGATAAGTGGTGAAAAACTCCCAGAGTCTCCTGAGCTTTGGCTCCCGGGTGCATGGGATGGCACAGTTGTCCCTGCTGCTCTGGAGTGGGTGAAGCACAAGCGGAGCCCCGGGGTGCAACTTCCTCTCATGTTGCTCCCCAGGAAGCAACTGCACAAACTGCATGCAGCTGGCGCGGACTGAGAGTATTTTTTTGCCTTGCCCAATTTAAAAGCTCCCACTGTAGATTGAGGAATATAATTGAGTTAATCTCTAAAGACCACAAGGGCATTTATCCCTTGCTAATGGCGGGTTCAATGGATTTTCATAATTCTGTCTTTCTTTTCTCACAGGCCTGCTGTGTGAGGAGAACGTCGATGACTGTGCTGGGGGCCCCCACTGCCTTAATGGTGGCCAGTGCGTGGACCGGATTGGAGGCTACACTTGTAGCTGTCTGCCTGGCTTTGCTGGGGAGCGGTGTGAGGGGGACATCAACGAATGCCTGTCCAACCCTTGCAGCTCAGAGGGCAGCCTGGACTGCATTCAGCTCAAAAATAACTACCGGTGTGTCTGCCGCAGCGCCTTCACAGGTGAGAACCTCTCAACCCTTGCTAGTCTGATGTGCAGGGGGCTTGAGTAAGCAAACCATGATCTCTATGGAAATGTCTGGCCTCCTGCAGCAAGCCAAGACTAGCTTAGGGCAAGGACACAGGGCCCAGGTTTTCTTAAGTCTGTACACCATGGGCGTCATAACTAGGCTCATCTTTACCTTTGCTTTTCTGAGAGACTCTTTTGTGGTATATGGATTATATCATGCTGTGACAAGAATATAAAAAATAGTCTGTTGGGGTATAGGACAAAATTAACATTTTTCGATTGAGATAAATTAAACAAGACATCAAACCTGCCATCTTCATCATATAAAGCCTAAGACGCAATAACTTTCAGCACTGCAGTGGCTGCAGTAGCATTCAGCACACCCACACTGCAGTGACTGCAGTAGCATTCAGTACACCTACTACAGCGGCCGCAGTAGCATTCAGCACACCCACACAGAGTACTACAGAGATCACTGTATACTCTCAAACTCTTATGTAAAATACAAGGGCTGGCAAGATGGCTCAGCAGTGACTGCTCCTGAGGTCCTGAATTCAAATCCCAGAAAACACATGATAGCTCACAACCCTCTGTAATGAGATCTGATGCCCTCTTCTGGTGTGTCTGAAGACAGTTACAGTGTACGTGCATATAATAATAAATAAATCTTTGGGCCAAAGTGAGCAGGGACTAAGTGAGCAGGCCGACCAGTGAGCAAGGTTAGGAGCGAGCAGAGGTCCTAAATTCAATTCCCAACAACCACATGAAGGCTCACAACCATCTGTACATCTATGTGCTCATATACATGAAAGAAGAAAGACAGACAGACAGACAGAAAGAAAGAAAGAAAGAAAGAAAGAAAGAAAGAAAAGAGAAAATACAAGACATTTATTTTCAGGAGCCATATATCTGAGTCTGGGTGCACCCACCACCTGCACCTTTTGACACCTGGTGCTGAGTTACTTTGCAGTGTCTGTGCCTGTCATCTTTCTAACTCTGGGAGGCCTGTTAGGACCCTTAAAAGATCAGGTTCAAAAAGCAGCCGATGCGAACCCCAGGGAAGCTGCAGTAGGCAGGGTCCTGCATGGCTAAGGCTTGGCTATGCATCGAGTCTGCTCTTCATAGATGGCATGAAGAGAGCAAGCGCTGCCTCAGAACAGGAGCTCTGTCAGCCACTAGTCACTTATGGTGACATTTGGAGCTAAAGTAGTTACCAGTACATAGATGTATCACGGTCATAGGCTTTGAAATCTGTCTTGCGCTTTCTGGAACCTGCTTGGACTTCTTATGCTGGGCGTGTCCTCACATTCTGGAATCCTGGTAACAGCACAGTCCTCTTACTAACTGGTAATTTCCAGTGTGGATGCTGTTCCATGATGAGCCCCTGTCCAGCCTGCATGCCTTCCGTCGTCTTCCCCTCCCCACCCCCCTTTCCTTATTTTCAGTCTGAAATACATGCCACCCTTAAAATGCTTGGAATTCTACAGAGGATGGACAGGATTTCACAGTATGAAAGCTGCCTGGGAGCAGTAACTCCCAAGAAGAAACTGTTCTTTCCAGCTGTTACAGATGCTGGGGCAGTGTGGGCTCTGAGGATGCTCGTATGTCAAACACTGACCAGAACTTAAAAAAAGGAGAAAAAGGCAGAGGGGCAGGACAGGGCGAGGCAAGGTGTGGGGACCCCTGAGTGAGTTTCCCACAGTCAGGAAATGCTGTCTGCTCATGTCCACTGAGCTGTGCTGTGAGATGTCCCCTATAATGGTCAGCAGGGGCTCCTGATGCTGCTGTCTCCATCAGCCATTTCACCTTAGTGTCTGCCTCTGTGATCTGAGAGGCCCGACATTTCATATTCTTGTTTCTTAATTCTGAATGGCAAAAGCACTGCACTTTAAAGCTTTTGTTAGTGTAAATCTCCAAATGGCCACAGGGCAGATGGGACCCTTTCCTACTATTTGCCAAGAGACCCCAGCAGAGCCCCACAGTCCCTCTGTGATTCCAACTACCTGTCCAGTCTATCAGGGAGAAGCAGCCAGCAGGTGTCCTCTGCCTTAGAACTGGGTTTAGAGGAGATGAGCCCTGGGCAAAGTCAGACGTATTTAAAGCAGTTTGGTCAGCGTAGCTAAGACAAGATGAAAATCCTCTGCAGACTATCAGTCCCGGGTGGATGCATGCTTTGGCCTAATGCTGCTGCTTCTGGGAGGTAGTTGAACGAAATATTAACAATAATCATCAACTTAACAAACGAGACACGTACTAAAGCCGAGGTGTAACCTCCCTTTGCATGAGAGGGTTTAGTTTTTGTTTCGTTGTTGTTGTTTTTG
The DNA here is from genome assembly GCA_902729485.2 of Mus minutoides. Taxonomy (NCBI): domain Eukaryota; kingdom Metazoa; phylum Chordata; class Mammalia; order Rodentia; family Muridae; genus Mus; species Mus minutoides. The sequence continues at coordinate 235,294 of LR749696.1, read as the reverse complement.
ATTTTTGTTTTTGTTTGTTTTTTCATTTTTCTTGAGACAGGGTTTCTCTGTATAGCCCTGGCTGTCCTGAAACTTACTCTGTAGACCAGGCTGGCCTTGAACTCAGAAATCCACCTGCCTCTACCGCCCAAGTGCTGGGATTAATGGTGTGCACCACCACTGCCTGGCTAGTTTTTGTTTTTATTGGAGTTTGTTTCACTTTTCTGCCTGTCACTTCGGGGTCAGGTTGGCGTAGGTGGTTCTTGTGTGCTGGCTGTCTTGAGGGACTGGTCTGAGTAGAGATGGGCCCTTTGTGTTGAGGTCCAGAGAGTGTCCTCTCGCTATCCTGTAGGCTTAGAACTGCCCTGCCCTGCCCTCCTCTTGCTGCCTCTGAGGCTGCTTCCCATCCCTTAGGGTAGGGTTTAGTGTCTCTGAGTTAATAGTTGTTCCTTTTAACTCTGCTCTCCATGTTCTCTCCTAAGGCCGGCACTGTGAAACCTTCCTAGATGTGTGTCCCCAGAAGCCTTGCCTGAACGGAGGGACTTGTGCTGTGGCTAGCAACATGCCCGATGGCTTCATTTGTCGTTGTCCCCCAGTAAGTGTCCTGCTGCTGATGTAAGGGATGCACCGTCTTCCATATGCTCTAGGGAGCCGAGATTGAGCCTGTGCTTTCGTGCCCCCAAGAAGGATGTTTGGTTTTTAGTGTCTTGAAGGTGGTCTGGGTCTTCCCCGGTTTAGTTGTTTCGCCACGCTCAGCAAGGGGGACCCACAAGTGGTCTGCTGTCCCCCTGAAATGGGGCCAGCACCTCTGGCTTCCCAGCCTAGCCCTGGTGCTGTGACACGGCGACCTCCCTGCCCCGCTAGATAAGCACCTATCTGCCCCTGTTCTTTAGCAGCGGCCATTGGCGAGTAATCGCGTCTCAAACTAGAAGGAAGCTTGATGCAGTTTTTGCTGTGCAGATGCCTTTGCCAGTGCCAAAGGCAGGAAGTTCCTTTATACAGAGAGTGCTATTTGGGGCGATACTCAGAGGATACCAGTCTATTATGGACCTTAAAGTGACAGCGTGCCACATTCATCTTGTGAGCCTTCAGCCCTCACCTGTTGGCTGATTTGAAGAGGTTATTTCTAGAACACTGGTGAATATTACCCATGGGCGAGTTCTTGAGCCCTTCTACCATCCTCACTTCCTTGCTGTGTCATACAGGGGTTCTCCGGGGCGAGATGCCAGAGCAGCTGTGGACAAGTGAAGTGCAGGAGAGGGGAGCAATGTGTTTCCACTGCCTCGGGGCCCCGCTGCTTCTGCCCGAACCCCAAGGACTGCGAGTCAGGCTGTGCCAGTAACCCGTGCCAGCACGGAGGCACCTGCTATCCTCAGCGCCAGCCTCCTCACTATTCCTGCCGCTGCTCTCCGCCTTTCTGGGGCAGCCACTGTGAACTCTACACAGCCCCCACCAGCACCCCTCCTGCTACCTGTCAGAGTCAGTACTGCGCCGACAAGGCTCGGGATGGCATCTGTGACGAGGCCTGCAACAGTCATGCCTGCCAGTGGGATGGAGGTGACTGTTCCCTCACTATGGAGGACCCCTGGGCCAACTGCACCTCCACGCTTCGCTGCTGGGAGTACATCAACAACCAGTGTGACGAGCAGTGCAACACTGCAGAGTGCCTGTTTGACAACTTTGAGTGCCAGAGGAATAGCAAGACGTGCAAGTAAGAGCCAGCCCCGGGCCTCAGAGGCCGAGGGGGCTGTCACTAACACACTCAGTCTCCTGTTCTTGCTCCTAACCACTCCGGTGCTTCGGCCCAAGCCGCCTCTGCCTTTCAGATGGTGCCAGCCTTGTCCCGGCGCACGCTGCCCCGGTTTCCCTTGCTGACAGAGGGTTGGGACTGCTCACTGCATAACATCCCCTCTCTCTGCCTATCTCTGCCTTCTCACATGCTGCTCTTGCGACCGAGGGGGAAATAACCTTGGAAGTGGCCTTGCCACTCTCAGGCGGCCTCCAGCCTAGCCTGCTGCAGGATGGATGGAAAGGTCTGTACCACTGTGTCCCTGCTCATTTCTTCCCTTAAGACTAGTTTTCCCAGCTAGTTAGGAAGCACGAGCTTAGGGGTGATCTCAGGCCTCTTGGCTCTCTCTCCTTGTCATCAGTGTTGCAGACACAGTCCTCGTGGTAACTTTCCTATTAACCATTGCACTTAACCCCAAGAGTCTCAGCAGCTCTGTGAGGTTCAGGTGTTGTTAGTGATCTTCCCTGGAAGGTAAAGAGCATACACAGCTATTGGAGTTGCCTGGTTTTAGTCAAGCAGACAGCAAGAAAGGTCCTCCAAATAACAAAAGTCTGCGGAGGACAGAAGGAAGAGGAGAGAGAACCAGTCATGCCTTAGGAGGACCTTCGCAGTTCTCATTCTTTTGCCTGACATGTCAGTGGTAGTTGTGTATATACACAACACTGTGTGTGTGTGTGTGTGTGTGTGTGTGTGTGTATTTTGAGGCAGGGTCCCATACGACAGAGAGAGGCTGGCCCTAAACTCCTGAGTCTAGAACTTCTGATCCTCCTCCTTCTGCCTTCCCAAGTGCTGACATTATAGACATGCACCACCTGTATGAACATTTCCCTGCCCCTTACCTTCTGTAATTTTCTTACTCCAGAAAGAGAAAGAAACAGACCATTTTGGCACACTCCTCTGAATAGCACTTAGATAGTTGGCGGTTTGGGATAAGCTTGGACTCCTCCTGTCTCTAGAACCCTTTGCTCTGACTGAGTCAGTAGGGGAGAGGGAAGCGTGAGCCACATGCATTCTTATACAAAATTCTGCCCTCATAGTATGATTGGCTGAGTGGGACCTACTAAACACATGCAGGATGATGGGTATAACAATATTCCCCATCCCGGAGGCACAGGATAATGTTGAGTGACACAGCTGTATAGCCCGTGGTGTTGGAGTGCATGATTTATGGAAAGTTTCTCTAAACATTGGGGTGCTGTGAGCCAGAAAAGGTGGGTAGGAAAGTGCTCGGTCATTCTGAATGGAAGCCGAGGCTGCAGTGTGTTCTGATGCCCCCCTCCTCTCTCCTGACAAGGTATGACAAATACTGCGCAGACCACTTCAAAGACAACCACTGTGATCAGGGGTGCAACAGCGAGGAGTGTGGCTGGGATGGGCTGGATTGTGCTTCCGACCAGCCTGAGAACCTGGCAGAGGGCACCCTGATCATCGTGGTGCTCCTGCCCCCTGAACAGCTGCTGCAGGATTCGCGAAGCTTCTTGAGGGCCCTGGGCACCTTGCTACACACCAACTTGCGCATTAAACAAGACTCTCAGGGCGCCCTCATGGTGTACCCCTATTTTGGGGAGAAGTCAGCTGCCATGAAGAAGCAGAAGATGGCACGCAGGTCTCTTCCTGAGGAGCAGGAGCAGGAGCAGGAGGTGATAGGGTAGGTTTGTGTTCCTGGATTTAGACGTTCCCAAAGGACCAGCATTTCCAGGCGAGTTCATAAAGCTGGGCACTTTGGTCCATTGTACAGATACTCAGCCCATCCAAATGAAAAGCTCAAGTAGAATACCCCTCATTTAAAACACACATCCTAGCCTCTTAAATGTAAGGATACAGATCTGCCTTGACTGAGGGGTCCTAAAGATCAGCTAAGCAAGAAAGATGCAGGTATCAGAAAGGACTTCTCAGGTCTGAGAGTCGTAATGTTTCTCCAGAGTTGCCGAGAACCACATTCATAATGTGTCTTTTGGGTTCATTATTTCCTCATTTTCAAGGCCCCCCCCTTCACGCCTGTGCTTGACCCGAGCAGTAATCCTCAGTGGGTGGCCTTATCCTTCACACCCTGCTGTGTGTTGATGCTCTGTAACTTTCAGCCTTTTCCTTGCTGAGATATGAGTTGTAGACACATAGGAGAACAAGGGAGCACCAATCCACGCTGAGCAGGCGGTGCTGGGGGAGCACTAGGACCGCTTCCCCAGTTACTTGTTATGTGTCACCCAGCCAGGGGCTTATGTCAGCTGGACTAAGGGTCTCGAGCCCTCCCAGGCAGGAGTCCGTGTTCAGCATCTGAAGCATCCTGCTTTGCAAGGTCTTTCTCCCAAAGGTGGAAAGCTTGATGCTGAAGGAAGGAGGGTGGACCACATGAGCCTTTCTGACTGAGCCCGCCAGACCTGACCCTTCATTTCTTCTCCCCATTGTCCCTCTAAGCTCTAAGGTATTTCTGGAGATCGACAACCGACAGTGTGTTCAAGATTCAGACCAGTGCTTCAAAAACACAGATGCGGCAGCTGCTCTCCTGGCTTCTCATGCCATCCAAGGGACCCTGTCCTACCCTCTGGTGTCTGTTTTGAGTGAGTGGCATTAGTGTTGGGGCGGGGCTGGGAAGGGCCCTCCCTGGGGCTCACCCTCCTGGTAGGAAGATGTCACTGTTTCTACATCACTGTCCCTATATCTGAACGCTCAGGTGAACTGGAGCGTCCAAGAAACGCTCAGCTTCTCTATCTGCTCGCGGTCGCTGTCGTCATCGTCCTGTTCTTCATCCTGCTGGGGGTCATCATGGCCAAGCGGAAGCGCAAGCATGGCTTCCTCTGGCTGCCGGAAGGGTTCACCCTCCGCCGAGACGCTAGCAATCACAAGCGCCGAGAACCTGTGGGACAGGACGCCGTGGGGCTGAAGTAAGAGGGCTCTACAGTAAGACACAGTTCACAGAGAGAAGCAGAGATGAGCAGAAGGCCATATTACTGAATCATAATCTCGAATTCTAAACTCACCTTTAGTCACCTTGACCACAGCTCCTAGTGGCTTGTCTAGGTCTTTGAGCATGGCCGCCTCTTTCTGTGCACACCTGACGAAGTGGTGCTCAGCGTTTGAGTGGGAGAACACTTTTGACATAGTCTTTTAGTGAGAAGAGAAAGAATGAGTGCTCAGAAGTGTCACATATCACACTGCCCATCAGGGTTGGTGTGGCGGCCCTGTAGGTGAAAGTGCCCCCGCCAAGTCTGCTGACCTGAGTGTGATCCCCAGTGCCCACATGCTAGAAGGACAGAACTGACTTCCTCATGTTGTGCTGTGAGTGTGTAATGTAATTAAAGGGCTGGAGGGATACTTCAGTAGTCAAGAACAGGAACTGACCTGGGTTCAGTTCCCAGCACCCATGCTGGGTGGCTTATAGCCCCTGTAATTCCAGCTGCCATGGGATCTGTAGACACCTGAACTCACATGCTCAGATACACACAGATGTAGACACTTAGTTTTGGAAAATGTTAATGTAATTTTGAAACAGTGCTGTGCATCCTCGCCTGTTGGATGGAGTGAGAGGATGTGTGGGAGTGCTGGGGAAGTGCAGAAAGCTGCTGCGTTTGCCCAGCCATAACCTCTCCTCTCGTTTCTCCCCTGAATATTGTCAGAAATCTCACCGTGCAAGTGTCGGAAGCTAACCTGATTGGTTCTGGGACAAGTGAACATTGGGTTGATGATGAAGGACCCCAGCCAAAGAAAGCCAGGGTAAGCCATGTTGCTAGCAGTCATATGATCACATTCTCGGTGTGTATCTTTCCTGGAGCCCCATTATCAGCAGGGGCCCGTAGAGCACAGTCTTTGTTGCTCATGTATGCTCTTCAGGAAGACCTTTTAAATAGTAAAGCCAGCCTGCCTTCTGGCTCAGGTGTCACACTTGTGTTTACTGAGTCAGGACTGGTGGTATAGATGCTCACAGTTCCATTTATGGGTACATCTCTGGTACTTCTTCTGTAAGAGGAGATGGAGTTATCCAGTGAAGAAAGCCAAGACCGTTAACTTCTGGGGAGGTCACTGAGCATGATGGTTAAGAATATTGCTTTAAACTAGCATTCTAGAGGCTGTATCAAGGGAATCCAAGTTTAAGGCCAGCCTGAGGTACCTCTAAATGCAAATAAAATAAAAGAAAACACATTGCTTTAGTCATCCTGAAAACAGATACAGATAACATTGTACAACTGAGCAGGCTGCATTTAGGGACATATAAGCATTTAACAACAACTAATAAGAAAAGAAACCTGGATTTGAAAGAGAGCAAGGAGGGGTATATGGGAGGACTTGGAGAGAGGAAAGAGAAGGGAGAAATGGTGTAATTATAATCTCCAAAAACTGAAAGTGGTAAAAGCAACAGGAAGCTTTGCTCTAATCAGGCTACTTGATTGCGGCTACTTAGACCTCTTTGTACTAAATATTCCTTGTCTATAAGATAATAATAACAACAGTGACAGCTCTTTTCTCTGAGTTGCCAGAGTACCTCTTGCCCATCTGCTTTCACAGATAGAGTCAAGTCAAGGGCAGATGCTGATCTCTTGTCCTCTCCTCGGTGCTCCCCTGAGCACTGTCCTACAGAGTTTATTCCCCTTCTCAAGAACCTTCCAGTTGAAAGAAAAATAGTGTGTGTTTTCTCTCATGTGCAGAGTCTGTACTTAGCTACGGAGACGCTTAGGACAGAGACAGTACACACAAGGGACTGTTAGCATGGAAGACAGCAAAGGGGGTGAGGGGAATCTATCGGCAAGGTACAGTGATCTGTAAAACCCATTGTTTGGGGCTGGAGAGATGGCTCAGCTGTTAAGAGCACTGACTGCTCTTCCAGAGGTCCTGAATTCAATTCCCAGCAACCACCTGGTAGTTCACAACCATCTGTAATAAAATCTGATGCCCTCTTCTGGTGTGTCTGAAGACAGCTATAGTGTACTTACAATAAATAAATAAATAAATAAATAAATAAATAAATAAATAAATAAATCTAAAAAAAAAGAAAAAAAGAAAAAGCCAGCTGGGCAGTGATGGCGCATGCCTTTAATCCCAGCACTTTGGAGGCAGAGGCAGGCGGATTTCTGAGTTCCAGGCCAGCCTGGTCTGCAAAATGAGTTCCAGGACAGCCAGGGCTATACAGAAAAACCCTGTCTTGAAAAAAAAAAAAAAAACAAAACCAAAAAAACACCCCACCATTGTTTTGCACACTAAATTTAAACTTAAAGAAGAAAGGAAGGAAGGAAGGAAGGAAAGAGAGAGAGAGAGAGAGAGAGAAAGAAAGAGAAAGAAAGAGTGAGTAAGCATGGTTGACTGGTGATGAAGTGCCAGGTAGCACATACCACACAGTCAGCTGAGAAGAGAGAAACCACTTATTAAAGTCAACAATATTAAAACTTCATTTGAAGAGCAAATAGGAGTAAGCCAAACAAGATGGAGGGACTATCACAGGCAGGTTAGAAGAGATGGTAGGAGACCCTGCCACTCCTCAGCCTGTCGGCAGCTTCTGGAGGGCTCAGGTTAATGAGGGAACCTGCCTTCCCTCTCCAGGCTGAGGACGAAGCTTTGCTGTCGGAAGATGACCCCATCGATCGACGGCCCTGGACACAGCAGCACCTTGAAGCTGCAGACATCCGCTGCACTCCATCCCTGGCACTCACTCCTCCTCAGGCAGAACAGGAGGTGGACGTGCTGGATGTGAATGTCCGAGGCCCAGGTCAGTAGTGGGTCCTGCCCTCCATAGTTCTGGGTGGTCGGTGAGCATTTCAACCCCTGGCTAGTTGCCCCTGCCAATGGCAGACCTCAAGGAAGCTCGAGGGAATGAATATGTGAGAAACATTGTCATGCGGAAATTAGGAATCTGGGACAATGACATTGGTGGCTCATGGCTAAAAGTATTTGCCATGAAAGCCTGACTACCTGAGTTCCAGCCTCAGAGTCCGTGTCAAAGTTGGACAGCGTCATCCTCTGGCTTCCACATATGTGTTATGGACATGTGTACATGCACACACACACACACACACATGTGCTCATACATACACACCATACCAGTAATTTATGTGCTAAGGCATATGTGCACATATCATACACATACAATAAGATAAATATTTAAGTAATTTTAAATTACAGGGTAGAGAGAGGGCTCAGGATCCAACACCATTTTCTGGCCTGCATGAGCATTGTATGCTCATGGTTCAAAAATACATGTGGGCGAAACACTGGTACTTGTTAAATAAATCCTTATGTTTTTTTTCAACTGAAAATGCAGATTTCAAAGAAAGGGAAGGAGTTTTGCAGTGCTTCATATATAGCATACTGAGAGAAAGCAGGCTAATTAAACAAATTGGACTTTAGGGGGATAGGAAAATAGTATCTGTCTTAGTCACTGGTCTGATGCTGGGAAGAGACACTGTGACAGAGAGAGATAGACAGAGACAGACTGGGCCTGGCATGGGATTTTGAAATGCATGCCCCAGCGACACACTTCCAACTAGAGCACACCTCCTAATCCTTTTCAAATAGTGTCACTCCTTGTTAACTAAGCATTCAGATCTATGAGTCTGTGGGGGCCATTCTTATTTGAACCACCACAGTATCCCACAGCAGAACGTAGTACTGCAGGAACTACTGTAGTTCCTGTCTGACAGGCAGATTAAAATATTGTCTGTTTAAAATGCTGTCTGGTTTGAGATGTCATAATTCCACTTAAACCCAAACAGAAAAGTATATCGGCTTAAGGAAGAGCCTCAGGGCAGAAGGCAGCTGTTTCCCTACACTGTTCACATAGCTGGTGCTGTCATTTAAACCTGTCATAGTTACTACAAGCACGGAGAGTCCACAGCCCACAGCATGATGGCGGTCAGCAGAACTTCCCATAATGGATTAATTTGAATGTGTATGCAACATTCCCTTCCTACAGATGGGTGTACTCCACTGATGCTGGCTTCCCTCCGAGGAGGCAGCTCAGACCTGAGCGATGAAGATGAAGATGCTGAGGACTCTTCTGCCAACATCATCACAGACTTGGTCTACCAAGGTGCCAGCCTTCAGGCACAGACAGACCGCACGGGTGAGATGGCCCTGCACCTTGCAGCCCGCTATTCGAGAGCAGATGCTGCCAAACGCCTCCTGGACGCCGGTGCAGATGCCAACGCCCAGGACAACATGGGCCGATGCCCTCTTCATGCTGCGGTCGCAGCAGATGCCCAAGGTGTCTTCCAGGTAAAGAGCCAAGAGTTGGTTTCAGTCTGAAGAATGAGGTGGCTCAGTGGGTAAGGTGTGTCTTGGTTACTTTTCTATCTGTGGTAAAACACCATGTTCACGGCAACTTAGAGCAAGTCTAATGGAGCCTCTGCTTCCAGAGGATCACAGTCCATCATGGCAGAGGGTGTGGTGTGGGGGGTTGGGGGGGCGTGCCAGGAACAGCTGAGAGCTCACATCTTGAACCACAAACGGGAGCAGGGAGCTCCTGGGAGTGGCACACATCTTTTTTTTTTAAAGATTTATTTTATTTATTATACGTAAGTACACTGTAGCTGTCTTCAGACACTCCAGAAGAGGGAGCCAGATCGAATGGTTGTGAGCCACCATGTGGTTGCTGGGATTTGAACTTATCACCTTCGGAAGAACAGTCGGGTGCTCTTACCCGCTGAGCCATCTCACCAGCCCCCGGCACACATCTTTTTTTATTTTTTATTTTTTATTTTATTTATTTATTTTTTTTATTTTTTTTTTTTATTTTTTTGGTTTTTCCAGACAGGGTTTCTCTGTATAGCCCTGGCTGTCCTGGAACTAGCTTTGTAGACCAGGCTGGCCTCGAACTCAGAAATCCGCCTGCCTCTGCCTCCCGAGTGCTGGGATTAAAGGCGTGCGCCACCACGCCCGGCCATACATCTTTTTTTAAACCTCAAAGCACATCCCTGTGACATACCTCCTCCAACAAGTCCATACTGTCTTTCCCAGATGGCCACCAGTCTAAATCAAATGCCCAAGACTTACTGGGGACATCTCATTCAAAACACCACAAGTGTTTGCCACCAGTCCCGAGAACCCGAGTTCAGTCCCCAGGACCCACATAGTAAAAAGAGAGAACTGATCCCTGCAGGGTATTCTAAGACCTCCGTGTGTGTACCATTGCACAGACATGCCTGCACATGCACAAAATAGAAGAACTATTACAGGCCTGTGGTGGTTCAGCTTAACCAATACACTTACCCGCTCATTGAATTCATTCAGAAGTCTTTGAGAAACTAGTTATGCTGGACAGAAAAGGGGGAAGGCCAGCTGACCTACTGTGAGTAGCCAGAGAAAAGGGGGAAGGCCAGCTGACCTACTGTGAGTAGCCAGAGAAAAGGGAGGAAGGCCAGCTGACCTACTGTGAGTAGCCAGAGCATGATTCAGTCAGCGACAGGGTTCTGGATCTTATCAGCAACAGTTGATGTGCAGTGATGCCTCGCAGATGGAGGTCAGATGAGAGCAGTAACTGATCCAACTCCTTGGATTACTGTTGACTCTCTGTATAGCTCTGCCTGTCTGTTGGCCCACGGCTCATCCCTGACATGGGTGGGCAGTGTATTCCTTGATACTCATATTTTAACCTGATGAGGAAATTGGAGACATTCTAGCCGTATGCATGACTGAAGTTGTGACACCTGTACACACCTTCCCCTATATAGTGGTTCATCCACTTATTCAGCAAATACATAATGATTAGCCGTTATAGCTTCTAGGGCATAAAATAGCACACCTCCCAGGGACACCTTAGTTTGAATGCTCTTACTTCGTTCTTTTTCCTTACCTAAGGGGTACTTCTCTGCTTCTCTTCTAGATTCTGATCCGCAACCGTGTAACCGATCTAGATGCCAGAATGAATGATGGTACTACCCCGCTGATCCTGGCTGCCCGCCTGGCCGTGGAAGGAATGGTGGCAGAGTTGATCAATTGCCAAGCAGATGTCAATGCAGTGGATGACCATGGTAGGGACAAGGACGTGGCTTTATCTGCAGAGAGCGTCTCTACACAAGAGACTTGCTACCCTCCCGAGAGGACTTTCTCAGATCTGAAACTGGAGAGTCCCTTACTGTTCCCTGTCATTTGCACGTCCTTCCTTCAGTCTGCGGGGCTCAGAGAACATTAAGATGAGAGGGGGTTTTAGTTTTAGTTTTTTCAGTAAGAGGGTTCTTGGACCTCAAAGAATGTTCTTGAAAAGTTTGCCTTTGGGTTCCTAGTCATAACCACTCTTACTGTGGGGGTGGACTTACTGGGGGTTATGCGATATCCTAGATCTGTCCTTGGTGTATAGTAAAATGTTTGCTATCTTCAGTGTGTGAAGCTTGGGCATGTGGAGGGCATGGATGTCCCACACCAGGGATCCTGTTAGCTAGAGGCTTCCAGACTGTGCTGAAATATTCTGAGAACACAAGTAAAAGAAAATACAAGTGTGCTTTCCTGTGGGCTCCCTTGGCCCCTGACTTCCTGCTGCTCTCCTGGGAGTTCAAGGTTTCTTAAGAAACCAAACCAATAGCACAACACTTTCCTTAGTGTCTTACTTACAAGATGCTTCCCCCGCAGGAAAATCTGCCCTCCACTGGGCAGCTGCCGTCAATAATGTGGAGGCCACTCTTTTGCTGTTGAAGAATGGGGCCAACCGAGATATGCAGGACAATAAGGTACAGCTCTTAGCTCAGAGCTTGAGCATGCTCACAGCGGTGTCTCTCTCACTTAGGAGGACACCTGGGGAAGCTTGGAGGGGAGCCGGGTCCAGAGACCCTGAGGGAGGATGCAGGGCTTGTTGGGAGGCAGCCCCTGGTTGTCCTGGGAATCACTTGGCGCACTGCTCCCTGCCCTTCTCCTTCAGCAGTCTGTCTTCTCCGGGATGTGCTCACCACTCTCTCTCACGTTCTCTCCCTTCTCTCTTTGTTTCTCTGTTCCTGGATACCGAGGTACACTGTGTTTGAGCTGCCTGTCGTGGCCCCGCTCCTCCCGTCAGCCCTCCGGTGTGATCCCTCCTTTATTCCTCTTGCACTTACTGTTTTCCTTCTTTTCCTCAAGTCTCCCCCCCCCCAACTCCACCCCCGCCTTCTCAGGTTCTGAATTCTTTGTACACTTTGGCTTCCCTCCTCTTTCTTATTGGTAGCCCACTTTCCCCTTGACACTTCGTGTTGACAAGCCCATTTCTCTTAAGTGAGGCTTTGCAGACTGGGTTCTTTGGGAGAGAGGAGATCTCTGTGGAAGTCAAAGATACACAGTATGTAGGAAGTGATACTGTCTGTCCATGGTATTTCATAGAGGAAGCACTTAGGAAAAGTACTAAAAAGGTTATAAAAGAGTAGAGGTTAGGAACAATTCTGTGTTCTCTGGATATTAAAATGTATTCTACGGTCTTTCTTCAGGAAGAGACACCTTTGTTTCTTGCTGCCCGAGAGGGAAGTTATGAAGCGGCCAAAATCCTGTTAGACCATTTTGCCAACCGGGACATCACTGACCACATGGACCGCCTTCCCCGGGATGTGGCTCGGGACCGCATGCACCACGACATCGTTCGCCTCCTGGACGAGTATAACGTGACTCCCAGCCCTCCGGGGACGGTCTTGACTTCTGCTCTCTCACCTGTTCTCTGTGGGCCCAACAGGTCTTTCCTCAGTCTGAAGCACACCCCAATGGGTAAGAAGGCTAGGCGGCCCAACACCAAGAGCACCATGCCCACGAGCCTGCCTAACCTTGCCAAAGAGGCCAAGGATGCCAAGGGCAGCAGGAGGAAGAAGTGTCTGAACGAGAAGGTCCAGCTGTCTGAGAGCTCAGTGACTCTATCTCCTGTCGATTCTCTCGAGTCTCCTCACACATATGTCTCCGATGCCACATCCTCTCCCATGATCACATCCCCTGGAATCTTACAGGCCTCACCCACCCCTCTGCTGGCTGCTGCCGCCCCGGCTGCCCCAGTGCACGCACAGCATGCACTGTCTTTCTCTAACCTTCACGACATGCAGCCTTTGGCTCCTGGAGCCAGCACCGTGCTCCCCTCGGTCAGCCAGCTGCTATCCCACCACCACATCGTCCCCCCAGGTAGTGGCAATGCAGGAAGCTTGGGCAGGTTACATCCAGTTCCTGTCCCGGCAGACTGGATGAACCGTGTGGAGATGAATGAGACCCAGTACAATGAAATGTTTGGTATGGTCCTGGCTCCTGCAGAGGGAGCCCACCCTGGCATAGCAGCTCCCCAGAGCAGACCTCCGGAAGGGAAGCACATGTCCACCCAGCGGGAGCCTTTGCCTCCCATCGTGACTTTCCAGCTTATCCCAAAAGGCAGCATTGCCCAGGCAGCCGGAGCTCCCCAGACGCAGTCCAGCTGCCCTCCAGCCGTTGCAGGCCCCTTGCCCTCTATGTACCAGATCCCAGAGATGGCCCGTTTGCCCAGTGTGGCTTTCCCACCTACCATGATGCCCCAGCAGGAGGGGCAGGTAGCTCAGACCATTGTGCCAACCTATCATCCTTTCCCAGCCTCTGTGGGCAAGTACCCCACTCCCCCTTCCCAACACAGTTATGCCTCCTCAAATGCTGCTGAGCGAACCCCCAGTCATGGTGGTCACCTCCAGGGTGAGCACCCATATCTGACACCATCCCCAGAGTCTCCTGACCAGTGGTCAAGCTCTTCACCACACTCTGCATCTGACTGGTCAGATGTGACCACCAGCCCAACTCCTGGAGGTGGTGGAGGCGGTCAGCGGGGACCTGGAGCACACATGTCCGAGCCACCACACAGCAACATGCAGGTTTATGCATGAAGTGTCTGACTTAGTCGTAGAGATGGAAGTGCCTGTCACATGTGTTGCTGAGGGGCGAGTGAAGGTTATCCGGAGAGAAATGAAGAAACCTCTGTAACCAGCTTCTGGAGGCAGGAGAGAGGTGCTCCAAACTTGAGACAAGCATGAGAAGCGTTATCTCCATCTTCCCTGACTATCTGTGCAGTTTTAGGGGAGGACTCAGCTCCTACTGACCTTCACCCATCCTGCAAGTTCTTGGAGATGCAAGATGAGTGACTAGCCTTGAGACCCCTGGCTCTCTTTAATTTGGAGAATACCGTGGATGCCTTTTATCTATCTCCCAGACATTCTTGCAGCTCGAGTAGCATTTTAAGCCCTGGAGCTTCTGACTGCATGTGGAGATTGTGCTCTAGAGTCGGACTGAGAATTGTGTCCTGGGACTCTGTCCAGGCTGACGTGTCCCGTCTTCTCAGCCCTGGAAGTGGCCGTGACGTCACTCGGTGCTTTCTTCTCTGTGCCCATCTGTGGCTGATCCCTGTTAGTGTGTCATAGGCGAGACTTTTGTGCTCTTAGTCATTCCTGACCTGGAAACCAACTTCAGCCTCCTGTTCTCACATTCCCGGCACCCAAGGAGCCTCACAGGGTTTACTCTGGTCATGGGTCTCAGCCCTGGCCTCTGAAGTATTCTTCTATGGAAAATGCACACACTAGTCTTCATGTCTCATTCCTAGAAGGAAAGAGAAAGCAAAATATTTGGGGACTAGAAGTCTCCTTCTGAACCTGCACCTTAATTTCTCTCCCCTGCATGTGGGGCCCCATATACACTCGTCAGGGAGAAAGATATGAAGTTGTTCTTCTGTCAGTTGGCCTAGTCAGTATAAAATTGTACTCTTGGAGGCTTAGGTACTGTGATATTCCTCTCATTTTGTTGTAAAGTAGGAAAAGCGGATGAATGTTGGAATGTCCAAGAAATAAGCTAACTTGCTCAAGAAGCAATCGCCCCCTACAGGCCCTCCATTGACTGCCACTGTGAAGCACATTCATCGCCCAATCTTAGGACTCATTGATCCACCAGATGAAGGTACTCTTGGCTGCTGCACTGCTCCTCATAGATGCCCACAGAGGAAGATGGCTCTCCATTTGCCCTTGCCATTTAGGACAGAACTTGCCTGGGGCACAGGGGACCCAGTGACTGCCACCTTCCTTAGGACCACTTTCCTTTCTCCACACCCTGTGATCTGAGTGATTGGTGCACACAGTAGGTTCTCAGTGAAGACATGCAATCTGTATTTGGGTTCCAGACGTGGAGAACGGACAGTCTCCTGAGCTCACAAGGCAGCCTTTGCTAGTCGATGCTGCATTTTCTTCCTTCCCTAATGTCCCCTTCAGATGATGACGGCTCCTCATTGTCCTTGTGTTCAGATTAAGATGTACCTCATCCAAACCTGCTTCCTGCAGTGTGGTCTCAGTGACTTCTCAGACTCTCAAGAGCAGAAACATTTTTATCTGTTGTAATCTAGGATGATAGTTTTCTCCATCTTTCCCTCAGTCATAGGGCTAATAATTGGTCCTATGGCTATGCCATCAATTACTGCTTCCTGGTGCCATGGCACCCAGGATACAGGAAAATGAGTTCTGCTGGAGCACTTGTGTATATTATTAGGGGACCACCTGGGGTGTTTATTTGTTTTAGGGGTTTTGTTGTTGTTTTAATAATAGTCTTTATTCCTGCGATAGTTGAAATAAGTGCCCCTCCCCTCATTCATCAGTTTGTGAACTTAGTAACTCAGTGTATCTGTTACATAGCAGTCTATAAACAAGTGAGGATTTTTGTCCCATTTAAGTTCACTGAATCAACAAAAATAATTTGTTCTGTCCTGGTCTACGGCAGATTTAAGTTTGATCATTTGACTTTATTCTCATGTGGTGACATCATCTTACCAGCCCCTTTCATGGAATAGAGACATTTTATTGCCCTAAATGGTGACTGTCTCCCACGCACCCATCAGTTAGTTCCAGATAAAGAGAACCTGTGTGAGGACCTCTCTGCCTTAAATCTCTAGTTCCACTGCCTTCGAACAATAGCCAAGAATCCAGCCACTGGGTCTGTGGTCACTGGTCCTACCCCAGACACAGAGAAGAACAAACTTGCTGTTTCTCCTTCAAGGATCCCTCAAAGAGGATCCTTTGGGTTTGATAGGAGGGATGTGAAAACTGCCATGACAAACAACAGACTGTATAAAGAGATGAAGAAGACAACACTGCCAGTCAAACATCTGACCAGTCCCTTCGGTGTTAGAATTCTTGACCTGTGTAGTGTCTAGGAAAGGGAAGGGGGATGGGCAATCCCTTTCTCCGGGATCTGAATTAGAGGCCGAGCTTGTATGGGCACATCCTTTATTCCATACACAGAGCCCTGTTTTGGACTTATTTTTTTATTCCTATGAATTTTTCCTTTGACTTCCACCTGCCTTTAAGGTTATTTTTTTTAATTTGTTCTTTTTTTGCTTTAAGCATAATTTTCTGATTTATTCGATGGTGGGGGGATTGAAGGAAAGAAAGACTGAGTTAAAGATTTTAGTGAAAGCCGTCAGCACAAGTTGGTTATATCATTTTGTTAAGCTTGGCCACTTGAAGTCTTGCATTAGAAAAGAACCAAAGGTGTTCACTGTTCACGTGTGATTTCAGGATCTGGACTTTAACCAGCATGTTGAATGTACGAGGACTGTTTGGAAGGACACACGTCTATGTCCTGAGGCCCCCACCCTTAACTGTTTTGGTACTATGGCAACTTCCTTGTGTACATTTCCCTGAAAAGTGACATTGTATCTGTTTGTATGAGAAACTCAGTAACCAGAAAATGACTTCGTGTTCCTGACTAAATATAGGAAGGAATATGCACACTGTTTTTACTTTTAAATGTTTCATTCTAAAAGTAGTTTAAGATGAAATTTATATGAAAACATTTTTATCACAAAATAAAAAAGGTTCCATGTCAAAGCTCAGCGATAGCCTACTCTGCCCTTCCCATCACTGGTGCCCTGGTCCCACGGTGATCACCCCATGATGTCACAGCTGGTGAGAGAAACGTAAATCTTCCTCATCCTGAATCTTAAGCCCAGTACTGGGTTCTTCCATTTTCTTGTCTAGTTTGATCACAAATAAATGCTTCTGGAGGGGAAAGTTTTCATCCATTCAGAAATGCCATAATATGGAGTCATTCCTCCACACCCTGACCGTAGGATGTGACCAACAGGCAGCTGCTTGAGACCAGGTTCTTGGGATAGAAACACTTACTGGTTCATTTGCCCGAGCACTGCTGGTTTGTGTGGGCTTGTGTAGGATATAAGATACAATAGGATTATATGGTGATATGGGGGCATAGATTGCTAACAGATACATTTATTTATAGAGGCAATCAATGAGAGTATGCACAGGAGTACCTGGGATTGGCACAGTACGATGCCAGCAGTCTCACAGCAACCATACCATCTAACTTATTTTCATTTCCTGGTTTTTTATAGACACTTCTAGATTGAGTGTGCATAGTTACAAAAAAAATAATAATAATAACAGTTTAGTTTTTCTCCTGAAATGACTTGATTTCAAATCTTGGGAGATGCTTTGGTTAAGAAAGAGTCAGAACTTCACAGTTCATTAGCACACATCAGTTAGTCCTCAAGTTTTATAATTGTACGTAAGACATGTCGGCCTCCGGCCTCCACGTGGGTTTTTTAATTGGTGTGTGAAGAAAATAAGAGCCTCGGAGGGAAGCCGGGCATGGTGGCGCACGCCTTTAATCCCAGCACTTTGGAGGCAGAGGCAGGTGGATTTCTGAGTTCAAGGCCAGCCTGGTCTACAGAGTGAGTTCCAGGACAGCCAGGACTACACAGAGAAACCCTGTCTCGGAAAAACCAAAAAAAAAAAAAAAAAAAAAAAAAAAAAAAAAAAAAAAAAAAAAAAAAAAAAAAAAAAAAAAAAAAAAAAAAAAAAAAAAAAAAAAAAAAAGCCTCGGAGAGATGCCCCACAGGCCGTTCTCCGAGCTGGAGTTCCTTCATAGTGCTGAATCTTGCTTGAAGGACACTTCCTTCCATGGATGTAGGCTGAAGGTCTGTCGATCTCCTGCCCTTGCACCTGGAAGCCTTGCAGCCTTGCTCTCAAGTGTGCACTGCTGTAGATCAATAGGACCGGATATTGCCCCACAATCGTGGAAGGAAAGGGAGTAAATTGTCTCCCTCAGCCAAGCATCAGCCAAGCCTCACAGCCTAAGAGCTGGGAACTGGCTTACATCAGATTGGGATGAATAAAACAGAACCGTCTCCTATAGTACCAGCACACCTTCCAGGATGTGGGGTTCCTGGGATCTGTGAGCTGATCACTGCCTCTAGCACGTGCCTCTGTCTTGGAGAGGGTGAGGAATAAATAAAGAATACAGTGTTTCTTTTGGTATAGAATAGTTAACATCCTCACCAACAGGTGACAGTATTCCCAGTACTTGGGGATGAAGTCATGAGGATCCCAAATTTTAAGGTCCTCTTCAACTACATAGTTGAAGATCAGCTAGGGTTACACAAGACTGTGTCTCAATAAGGGAGTGGATGCATGAGTGTTAGAAACACAACATGGAGTGCAGAGACCCCCTGAGTAGCATTGACCAGTCTATTTTTAGTACAAAGGAATGGAAGCCAAGGGGAATTACTGGAACCTGGAAAGAGCTACCTAGCACAGGTTCTCTGTCAAGGCACACCATAAACCTTGCATGTCTCACCCCACCCTGAGAGATAGCTCAGAGTCTTGGGTCAGAGTTTGAATGGGGAGGAGGGTGTATTTGAAGGCACAGGTCTTCCTCAATCGTTGTTGTCCAACCACATTTTTGGGGAAACTTACACTGTCACTGATGTGTTAGTCCAGGGGACACAAAGTAAAAGGGATTCTGTGTTAATTGTGACAAAACTGCTTCTCCAGGCCTGCTGCTTGGAGGACACTTCCTTCCATGGACGTAGGCTGAAGGTCTGTTGATCTCCTGCCCTTGCACCTGGAAGCCTTGCAACCTTGCTCTCAAGTGTGCACTGCTGTAGATCACAACCTGGAGACAGTCCAGCAGCAGGATAGATAATGGAAACTCTTCAAGCTCTATAAAGTAAAGATGAAATGGCTCAACGGGTGAAGTCACTTGCTGCCAAAACTGGCAATCTGAGTTCCATTCTAGGTGCCCACATCGTAAGACAAAGAGAAACAACTCCTCAAGTTGTCCTGTGACCTCCACATGTGTGCTGCAAAGGAAAGCATGAAGGAAATTACAGATTCATCTTACTTATAGATACAAAAATCTAAATCAGCTGTCACCAAACTAAAACTGCAGTGGTGATCTGTTTTGTTTCCTATCACCATGGTGAACTCCATTATCAAAAGCAACTTGAGGAGGGAAGGATTTCTGCTTACAATTCGTGAAGGGAGGGAGAGCAGGACAGGAACCTGGCAGCAAGAACTGAAGCAGAGGACATGGGCAAACACTGCTGACTGGCTTGACGTTTGTGGCTTGCCAGGGCAGCACCATCCACAGTGAGATGGGTCTTCTCACATGTCATCAATCAAGGAAATGACCCATATACTTGCCTACAGGAGAATCCGGTGGTGGTGGTGGTGGTGGGGTGTCAGTTATTTCTTCTCTGATGACGTTAGCTTGTGTCAGGTAGTAACCTAAATTGGCACAAGTGAGTATTATAACATTCCATCTCCTAAGGAAACAACTGCAAAGAAGTGTATTGATAGGACTGAAGAGATGCTTGGTGGTTAAGATCACTTGTTCTTCCAGAGGAACTGGATTTAGAATCTAGCATCTGCATAGTGGGTGGCTCACAGTGCTCTGAAACTCCAGTTCCAGGGGATCTAATGTCCTCTTGTAGATTGTGGGGATCCTTCACATACATACCTGTAGGCAAAACACCCATAACATAAAATAAAATCAAACATTTTTAAGATGCTGCTCCATCAAGAAAACTCACAATCAACTTCAGGGAAATCAAGAATGTGCTGATAAAATTACATGCTCATGGAAAAACTATGAAATAAATTATGCCAGGGACCATCACAAAGTAAGGTATCAACTACCATCTAAAACAAATGGTGAAATCAAAGAGGTTAAACACAGGTTCCAGCTGTCCCTTATACCTTGTACTCAAAAAGATCTTGAAGTGGTACCTGTGTTAAGGAAAACAAAAAGAATAGACATTAGTCGGTTATGTACATTTACACAGAGATAGCCTTTAAACCACACTCCCAACTATTGACATTTGTCTCCACTGCAAAGAGTGAACACAAGAAATAAGACGATGTATTTTTATGGCTTCTGGGGGCGGGGGCGGAGACTGTGTTGGGTAGGAAGGTTGGTTTGTGGCTGAGCAAAAATTTAGGGCTGTTAGTAATCTGATAAGAAGATTGGGGATCAGGAATTATGAGTTTGAGACTACTTTAGGTTATACAGCAAGACCCTGTTTCAAAAGTAGATGGGTGGCTGGAGAGATGGCTCAGTGGTCAAGAGCACTTGCTACGCAATCATGAGGCCCAGATCTGGATCCCAATACCCACGAGCCAGCACGTGCCTGTAATTCCAGGTTTGAAAGGGTAGAGTCAGGAGCTCAGGACTTGCTAGTCCTCTGGGCCTACCTGAGAACCCACCAATCTGAGGTTTAAGGAGAGTGCCTATGTCTTAGAAATAGGTGGCATGATAGAGGACAGCCATTGCCAGCTTCTGGCCTTTGCACACAAAGGCACATGTGCATGTGCTCAGTCATACACAACACACCTCTTTTTCTTTTTGGATATTTTCTGTATTTAACATTTTTTTTTGGTTGAAAGTTGATTTTATTCGATATTAGAATGGCTACTCCAGCTTGTTTCTTGGGACCATTTGCTTGGAAAAAATTTTTTTCCAGCCTTTAACTCTGAGGTAGTGTCTGTCTTTGTTGCTAAGGTGTGTTTCCTGTATGTAGCAAAATGCTGGGTTCTGTATACGTATCCAGTCTGTTAGTCTATGTCTTTTTATTGGGGAATTGAGTCCATTGATGTTAAGAGATATTAAGGAATAGTGATTGTTGCTTCCTGTTATTTTTGTTGTTAGAGGTGGAATTATGTTTGTGTAGCTATCTTCTTTTGGGTTTGTTGAAAGATTACTTTCTTGCTTTTTCTAGGGTGTAGTTTCCCTCCTGGTGTTGGAGTTTTCCATCAATTATCCTTTATAGGGCTGGATTTGTGGAAAGATATTGTGTAAATTTGGTTTTTTCATGGAATATTTTGGTTTCTCCATGTATGGTAATTGAGAGTTTTGCTATAAATATTAGCCTGGGCTAGCATTTGTGTTCTCTTAGGATTTGTATGACATCTGCCCAGAATTGTCTAGCTTTCCTAGTTTCTGATGAGAAGTCTGGTGTAATTCTGATAGGTCTGCCTTTATATGTTACTTGACCTTCTTCTGTTACTGCTTTTAATATTCTGTCTTTGTTTTGTGCATTTGGTATTTTGACTATTATGTTGCAGGAACTTCTTTTCCAGTCCTATCTATTTGGAGTTCTTATATGTTTATGGCCATCTCTTTCTTTAGGTTAGGAAAGTTTTCTTCTATAATTTTGTTGAAGATATTTATTGGCCCTTTGAATTGGGAATCTTCTTCACTCTCTTCTATACCTATTATCCTTAGGTTTGGTCTTTTCATTGTGACCTGGATTTCCTGGATGTTTTGGGTTAGGAGCTTTTTGCGTTTTGTATTTTCTTTGATTGTAGTGTCTATGTTTTCTATGGTATTGTCTTAGTCAGGGTTTCTATTCCTGCACAAACATCATGACCAAGAAGCAAGTTGGGGAGGAAAGGGTTTATTCGGCTTACACTTCCATACAGCTGTTTATCACCAAGGAAGTCAGGACTGGAACTCAAGCAGGTCAGGAAGCAGGAGCTGATGCAGAGGCCATGGAGGGATGTTCTTCACTGGCTTGCTTCCCCTGGCTTGCTCAGCCTGCTCTCTTATAGAACCCAAGACTGCCAGCCCAGAGATGGTCCCACCCACAAGGGGCCTTTCCCCCTTGATCACTAATTGAGAAAATGCCTTACAGTTGGATCTCATGGAGGCACTTCCCCAACTGAAGCTTCTTTCTCTGTGATAACCCCAGCTGTGTCAAGTTGACACAAAACTAGCCAGTACAATTGACCCCTTGTCAACTTGACACACAAACACATCACTAGTAAGCCTCAACCCTTAGTTCTTATTCATCCCCAAGATCTAAATAACTTTAAAAGTCCCACAGTCTTTACATATTAAAAGCTCAGTCCTTTTAAAATATCCAATATCTTTTGAAATACAAAGTACTTTAAAATTCAAAGTCTCTTAACTGTGGGCTTCACTAAAAAACTTCATTCAAGAGGGAAAAATATCAGGGTACAGTCACAATCAAAAGCAAAATTCAATCTCCAACCATTCAATGTCTGGGATCCAACTCACGATCTTCTGGGCTCCTCCAAGGGCTTGGGTCACTTCTCCAGCCATGCCCTTTGTAGCACAAATGTTGTCCTCTAGGCTCTAGATGCCTGTACTCCATTGCTGCTGCTGTTCTTGGTGGTCATCTCATGGTACTGGCATCTCCAAAATGCTGCTGTCTTCCACTATAACTAGGCTTCAACACTAGCCTCTCATAGGCTCTCTTCATGGTGCCAAGCCTCAACTCCTTGCATGACCCCTTCAGTCTTGGGCCATCAATTGCAACTGAGGCTACACCTTCACTAATGGCCTTCTATGGCCTCTCACAGTGCTTCTGTGGCCTCAGCTGCTCTGCATGACCCCAACCCCTTCATGCCTTCAAAACCAGTACCACCTAGGTAACTATTTTTTTTCAATTTTTATTAGATATTTTCTTTATTTACATTTCAAATATTATCCCAAAAGTCCCCTAAACCCTCCCCCATCCCCCACCCTGCTCCCCTACCCACCCACTCCCACATCTTGGCCCTGGCATTCCCCTGTACTGGGGCATATAAAGTTTGCATGACCAAGGGGCCTCTCTTCCCAATGATGGCCAACTAGGCCATCTTCTGCTATATATGCAGCTAGAGACATGAGCTCTGGGGGTACTAGTTAGTTCATATTGTTCTTCCACCTATAGGGTTGGAGACACCTTCAGCTCCTTGGGTACTTTCTCTAGCTACTCCCTTGGGAACCCTGTGTTCCATCTAATAGCTGAGTGTGAACATCCACTTCTGTGTTTGCCAGGCACTGGTATAGCCTCACACGAAACAGCTATATCAGGGCCCTTTCAGCAATATCTTGCTGGCATATACAATAGTGTCTGCATTAGGTGGCTGATTATGGGATGGATCCCTGGCTGCAGCAGTCACTGGTTGGTTTATCCTTTCGTTTCAGCTCCACACTTGATCTCTGTAACTCCTTCAATGTGTGCTTTGTTCCTAATTCTAAGAAGTGGCGAAGTGTCCACACTTTGATCTTCATTCTTCTTGAGTTTCATGTGTTTACTGGGTAATCACCTAGGTGACTCTTACACATGACCAAGTCCAGCCACAGCACAAGGTACAACCATGGCTATCTCTGGAACACAGCCTCCTTGTGCTTTCAGAAAACACTTCCCAGAAGATGTCACCTCAATGATGCTGGTCTATTCTTTTTTTTTTTTTTTTTTGTAATTTTCGAGACAGGGTTTCTCTGTATAGCCCTGGCTGTCCTGGAACTCACTTTGTAGACCAGGCTGGCCTCGAACTCAGAAATCCGCCTGCCTCTGCCTCCCGAGGGCTGGGATTAAAGGCATGCACCACCACTGCCCGGCGATGCTGGTCTATTCTTAATCACCGCTAATTTCTTAGCTCCAGCTAACCAGCATCAATAGTCCCAGTAATACAAAGGTTTCACTTTACAAGTTCTGGTATCTTGTTAATCACAGCTGATTCTTCAGCCTCAGCTAATCAGAACCACAGAATCTTCACAATCAAAGTAACAATGGCCCTGAAAAGAGTCTTTAATTTTCCCTCTGAAATTTCACAAGCCAGGCCTCCATCTTCTGCACTGTTTTCAACATTATCTTCCAAGCTCCTANCTTTCTCTGTGATAACCCCAGCTGTGTCAAATTGACACAAAATTAGCCAGTACAGGTATCTTCTGCACCTGAGATTCTCTCTTCCATCTCTTGTATTCTGTTGGTGATGCTTGCATCTATGACCCCTGATCTCTTTCCTAGGTTTTCTATCTCCAGGGTTATCTTTCTTTGTGATTTCTTTATTGTTTCTATTTCTATTTTTAGATCCTGGATGGTTTTGTTCATTTCCTTCACCTGTTTGGTTGTGTTGTCCTGTAATTCTTTAAGGGATTTTTGTTTTTCCTCTTTAACCTGTTTACCTGTGTTCTCCTGTATTTCTTTAAGGGAGTTATTTATGTCCTTAAAGTCCTCTATCATCATCACAGCTGATTCTTCAGCCCCAGCTAATCATCATCTTGAGATGTGGTTTTAAATCCAAATCTTGCTTTTTCAGTGTGTTGGGGTATCAAGGACTTGTTGTGGTGTGAGAACTGAGTTCTGATGATGCCAAGTAGCCTTGATTTCTGTTGCTTATATTCTTACACTTGCCTCTTGACATCTGGTGATCTCTGGCGTTAGTTAGTATTGCTGTCTCTAACTGGAGCTTGTCCCTCCTGTGGGCCTGTGATCTTAGGTGTGTCAGCACTCCTAGGGAGAACAGCCCTCTCTTAGCAGGATTTGGGCCTGAGGGCTGTGGGACAGCCTTAGCTCTAGGGTGCAGATGGAGACTGGAAGCCACAACACACACATCAAAAAAAAAAAAAAACTATTAAACTTTTTTTTGCTGTCACTCTGCTAAGCTTTATCATCAGTACACTGAGCTGGAAAGAATTTTAAAAACTTTTCCTTGTTGGCTCTAATAGCTCCATAAACAAACTCTTCCTACATTATTTCAAGCACATTCCCAAGTGCCAAGTTCTCAGAGTGTTTTCTTTTTAATGGTGTGTGTGTGTGTGTGTGTGTGTGTGTGTGTGATGTGGTGTGTGTGATGTGTATGTGATGTGTGTGTGATGTATGTGGTGTGTGTGATGTGTATGTGTGATGTGTGTGTGATGTATGTGGTGTGTGTGATGTGTATGTAGTGTGTGTGATGTGTGTGTGGTGTTTGTGTGGTGTGTGATGTGTGTGTGTGTGATGTGTGTGTGATGTGTGGTGTGCATGTGTAGTGTGTGTGGTGTGACGTGTGTGTGATGTGTGTGGTTGTGTGTGTGTGGTATGTGTGTGGTTGTGGTGTGTGTGGTATGTGGTTGTGGTGTGTGGTGTGTGGTTGTGGTGTGTGTGTGTGGTGTGTGTGTGTGGTGTGTGGTTGTGGTGTGTGTGTATGGTGTGTATTTGTGGTGTGTGTGTGTGGTTGTGGTATGTGTGTGTAGTTGTGTGGTTGGTATGTGTGTGTAAGTGCATATGGAAGACAAAGCAGGATAGGAAGCATCCTCCTGTCACCTTATTGCCTTGAGGCAGGGTTTCTTACTGAACCATTTCAGCTAGGCTGGCTGGCCTGCAAGCCCCACCCCTCGGTGCCCCACCCCTCAGTGCAGGGGTTACAGGGACACACAGCTGTGCAGCTCTCAACCTGGGTGCTGGGGATGGAAAGTCAGGTCCTCAGGCTGCAGGCTCACACACTAAGCTCTCTCCCAACCCCTCGAAATGTTGATATTTTTGACAACTAAAAGCAGATTCACTTTCAGTAACTAAATATACCCCACCTTAGTAACAATCCAAAGACTCAAGGTAACTATTGAACTACATTCTTTTTCTAGTGAAAATCTTAGCTATTATACAATGTGGAGAATGGCTCTCAGGTGCCTGTGCTCTCTCAGATGATAGCTACTGGCACATGCTGCTAATCAGGTGGTCTTAATTCTAATATGTAAAATCCAGGTGTGCAGTGTGGCTCTCAGTTTGTAAAGAACACCATTTTTAAGGGTGAGTCAACATTAGTCAGTATGAACACTTTCACTTTCTTTGACCTATTCATTCAAATTCTAGCAGTCTAACACAATGGGAGTAGTTTCAAGGGGCAAAAAAAAATGTGTGTTTACGTATAAACATACATCTTAATTGTTGTAATGTACATATTTGCTCATGCTCACTAGCATAATATAGGAAAACTTTAAAACAGGATAAACATGAAGTTTTTGACTAGCGTAACTGTGGCACACGAGAGAAATTGTCAAGTCAGAGTAGTGTATGCAGCTAGAAGACTACGCACCTGTCGGGGCCGGTGAAGTAAATCTAGAAAATTATTTGCAGTATCTGTTGTTCATTGGGAAAGGCCAATCTTGCAATAAAATGAAGAGCATGCACTATTTTCTACATTTAAGTCACTTTCTAAAAGGGGCTTCAGAGGACGGGGTAGAGAAGGCAATAGAACACAGGAAATAAAGGGGGACGGACGGAGACTTCCCAGGAGTGGAAACACCATGGAGAAGTGGGGCAGGGTGGTGGGTGTGGGGACGGCCAGTGAACCGAACTGGTTCATTTTAGTTATTAGCTCCTAACACTGTATTTATCTACCATTTATATTGACCTAAATATTACAAATGCAAAAAGTCCAAGGCAGTCAACGTTCCAGCCTGGAGGGCTGGCAAGCTGCCACCTCTGAGTATGGCAACGGGCTTTTCAGCGCTCTTTCATTCGGAGAAAGTCCTCCTGCAGCCTTCACCCTCCTTAAGTGCTGTGCTCATCTCCCACCCACCTCCCCTCGCTTTCCTTCTCAGCCCAGACCATGCCTCCTGCCCACAGACGTCTGGGACATCGGGAGCTCCCTAACCCTACTCCTCTCTTAACGATGGGTCTTACAGCTTTTCCATGGGAAGCAGCCTGACTGAAATTCCTAAGACAAATCCGAGAATGCTTGTCTTTAGTCCATATGCCATTCCTCTGGGTTGTCTGTGGATGTTAAGTCCTGCTGGCCTCCGAACGGAGGACATTTTTCTTCACCATCGTTATGTCATCTGTCACCTGTGCATAGTCATACTACAGTTATACCCACCATGTACCTTTCTCAGAATATCCCTGGATTTCTCCTAACCCCAATAAGTGCTCACTGTGTATGGCAACACCATCATGAAAATTCTTGACCCTCAGAGGCAAGAGGCAAAAACCATCGTTTTCTAGTTTGGCCATAGAACTCTGAAAAGCCAACAGCTGGAAGACCCTGGGGCAGAAGGGTGGGATGTGGAATCTGGGACTGTCTGACGTGTCTTCAGCTTCTTGGAGAGACCCACTAGAAAATGGGGCACACTTACTAGTGAGGTGTGGGAGGCGCTATAAAATGTGGCAGTTTTTGTTTTGTTTTGTTTTGTTTTTTTTAGTTTAGTTTAGTTTTGTTTTTTGCTTTGTTTTGTTTTGGTGGTGACGGTGGTTTTGTTATTGGTTGTTTGAGACAGAGTTTCTCTGTGTAGTCCTGGAACTCACTCTGGAAACCAGCCTGGTCTCAAACTCACAGAGATCCCACTGCCTCTGCCACTCAGAGTTCTGGGATTAAAGGCATGTGCCACAACCAATGGGCAAAATGTGATTTTTTTTTCTGTTCTCCTTTAGACAGGCTCCATAGTAAGTTGTCTTCTGAGCCAATTTCCCTATTCCTTCTCCATTTCTGACACTACAACCACCCCTCTTCATCCCACATGTTCAGAACACGCTGTGGCGCGCTCTTTATTTGCGTGCTCGGCTCCCTCTATTCTTAAGCGCGAGCTTAATTCACTGCCGGGGTAAAGGTTGGGGGTGGGTGAGGAAAACGGAACTGGATGCGTTAGGTAAGGGGCGCGCCTGGGGAAAGCCGCCATCTAGGCCCCGAGAGTCCCGTTTTCCCAGGAAAGCCTGCCAAGGAAGTAGTGCGCCTGGCGCTCCTGCGCTTATAGAGGAGTCCCATGGAAATCTGATGCACAAACCAGAGGCTGGAGTTGCTCCTGCAACTCCTGGGTCCAGGACAAACCAAGCGAGGATAAACAGAACAGATTATGAGGTCAGTGTGGGCCTTCCTGCCCCAGTACCGCTGGCTGTTTCTGACAATGCTCTTTCTCGAGGCTGTGGGCGAAGAAGACGTACTATTTGACCCTGACTGGGGCTTTGACTCATATGAAATCACCATTCCCAAAGTACTAAACTTTAGGAAAGGAGAACAGGGTGTAGACAGTTCTTTGTCATACCTCTTACAGATAGAAGGCAAGGAGCGTGTCGTTCACCTGCGGCCCAAGAAGTTACTGTTGCCGAGACATCTGCCAGTTTTCTCCTTCACCCAAGAGGGCAGTCTGATAGAGGATTACCCGCATATACCAGACCAGTGTAATTATGTGGGCTCTGTGGAAGGCTCTCAGGAATCCGAATCTACTCTGAGTACATGCATGGGAGGTCTGCGAGGCGTCCTGAACATTGACTCCAGATACTACCAAATCGAGCCCCTCAAGGCCTCTTTCAGTTTCGAACATGTGGTGTATCTAATAACTGAGGACATCTTTAACAATGAGACTTGTGGTGTGGTTGATGAAGAAACAGGTGGGCAAACAGCCGAGGAAGAGGAGATGGCTAGGATAAGTAACTTTCATCAGTCCTACAAGCACCAAAGGTACCTGGAACTGGTCATGGTCTTTGACCTGAGTAGATTTTTGTTTACCCGTGGCAATATGTCTAGGATAGTGGATGACGCCATTCTTTTGGCTTCAATTGCGGACACCTACTTTCAGGATATCAGCTTGAAGATTCAACTGAAAGCACTTGAGGTCTGGACACATTATAATAGAATACGTCTTCATTATCCCAAATTATCTGAAGTTTTAGGCCAATTCGTGTATTACAAAAGATCTTCACTGCATCACCGGCTTCCCGCAGACTGGTTCCATTTATATATTGCGAGAAGATATATAGATGCTACTGCATGGTCCTGGGGAAGAGCCTGTGAAGAATTCCATGCTGGATCAGCAAGCAGCTTCCTCAATGTTAATATCCTTGGACCTGCTACTTGGACTGCTCATGAATTGGGCCATTGTGTAGGGATGATACATGATGAGGAATTCTGTCAGTGCAGAGGTAGGAGGAGCTGCATCATGGGGACAGGACGTACAGGGTTTAGTAACTGTAGTTACCATCAGTATTTTTTACACGCATCTTATAAAATGTCCTATTGTCTATCTGACTTCCCAAAGCTACATATAGTAGAGAGGTGTGGAAATAAAATTGTGGAAAACAAAGAGGAATGTGACTGTGGTTCCAAAGAAGACTGCAAAAAAGACCTGTGCTGTGGGCCGGACTGTAAATGGAAAGAAGGTGTCAACTGTTCCTCTGGGCTTTGCTGTCATAAGTGTAACTTCCTTCCATCAGGATATGTTTGTAGGAAGGAAGTGAATGAATGTGACCTCGCAGAGTACTGTGATGGGACCTCAGGTTTATGTCCAGATGACTATTACATGCAGGATGGAACTCCATGCAGAAACGGAGGCTTTTGTTTCCATAAGGGATGCAGATCCAGGTACATGCAGTGCCAGTCCATCTTTGGACGTAAAGCCAAGGAGGCCCCTCACCAGTGTTACGAAGCAGTGAACATGTTAGGTGACCAGTCTGGGAACTGTGGCATTGTAAATGCTACCCGATATACAAGGTGTCATAAAGGCAACACAATCTGTGGCAGGCTACAGTGTGTCAATGTTAAAGCCCTCTCCAAATTTCCAGATCACACCATTATACTGTCCACCTATCTGAAGAGTGATAATCTCATTTGCTGGGGCACAAGCTATCATGGAACCATGATACCCCATGGGGTACCTGACATAGGTGACGTTAGTGATGGTACCTCCTGTGGTCGTGATCAGGTGTGTCTTAACAGGACTTGTGTTGACTACACCAACCTGAAGTATGACTGTTTACCTGGCAAGTGCAATAGCCAAGGTGTTTGCAACAATAGAAGGAATTGCCATTGCACATATGGCTGGAAACCCCCATTCTGTTTAGAGGTTGGATACGGTGGGAGCCTTGACAGTGGGCCTCCTGGACCCAGGACAGAAGTACTTTCAACGACTAGTGCTCTGTACATGTTGCGTACTATCTTATTCTTCGTCTCCATGATCTTTGTGTGTTTGGGGCAGCTGATAAAAAATTTGTTTCGTAATCGCCGCCGCCGTAATCTCCAGCAAAAAAATCCAGCTGAGACTCGGGGGAAGAAGAGGTGAGAGGGAGCAATTGGTAGGCGAGGAAGGAGAGGGAACTGTGATCAGGATGTAAAGTAAATACACTAATGAATGAATGAAAAATAATTCCTTTGTTTTGTATTCACACAGGGGTGACTTTGACACTTTGAGTGGCATTTTTGCATTCATGGTTCATGTTAAAGTCCTACTAGCTGCAATACATTGTAGTGGGACTTTCTAGATCCTCCAGTTAAATGATGACACCGAGACTTATTAATTTGTATGATAGCTTAGGCCTTTAGCTGGGCAGACTCTGAGCTATCGACTATCCTAGCCCACGACCTGCCATGTGCCTAGTTACCTCTCTGCGTCTGCTCACATCCGGCCACCTCTGTGTCCCACTGGTGAATCCCTGCTTCTAGGTTTTCTCCCAGAGACCCTCTATCTCACTTCAGAAGCTCTGCCTTCCCCTTTCTGCCTAGCTGGTGTCCACCAGTTCTTTATTAAGCCAATGGACAAATGAGGAAGGTGACTGTTTATGAAGTATAAGGCAGGTGAGTAGCCATAAGAATAATAGTTCTCAGCTCTCTGCTGGTACAGCAGTCAATGGTTGGATATACAGAGACAACCTTAATACAGTGCACCCCAACAATCTATAGACCTTACTTGGGATCCTTATTTAAGTACTTGATGAGTGCTATATAGCTGGGTCACAACAATAATTTGAGATTCCCCTGCTTATCACTGATGCAATTCCTAGGCTTCCTTCTCAAAAACAAAACTATAAAAACTCCCCAGGGGCAGAGTGTGACAGAATGTGGTTAAATCTGTACCATAAATTCCTTTCTAATATTAGTGTAGTTTACTTACATTATCTTCACTTAAGCCACCCGTAAGGCCATTAAAATATAAAACATGATTCAAATGTTAAAAAAAAAAGCAAAACCAAAAATAAAACAAAACAAAAATAGCCAAGACACTATCTAAAGCAAAGAAGGTCAGGTCATAAATGTGACCAGCAATCCTGTCATCTAATATATTCGCTCATTTAACAAGTTCACCATTTATTCAAATGACTCTTCATTGTTTTCCCAGAATGATGTCACACATTTCCCATACATTTCAAATCAGCAAAAGTAAACTATATTATTGTTTGGAAACAAATCAGTGCCATTTTCTCCTCAGGATTCGTTTTCCCTTCAGTTTGGGCTCAAGCTTTGCATTACCTGAAAAGATGGCTAATGGCCTGAGTGCAGTCCCTGTCAGAGGACTCCTGTGGTGTTCAGAGTACAGCCCCATCTTAGCATCCTGATGAAGGAAGCTCATCTCTCCCCTGCATATCTTTCAGCTTCTTTGGTGCTAGTATTTGCACCTGCTGCATGCACCTGTGCACCTGCTTCAGGATATACTTGGTGATGACACATTGTATAAGTTAGAAGGACAAACAAACACAAGTTAGAAGGGTTGATCCCTTCAGTGAGACTTTCTGTGTCATGTCTCTTCTGGTGGGTACAGACAGTGATGTCTGTCTCTGTGTGTTTCAGATGAGGTGAGCATGGATAAGGTCCACTATCCTAAACTATCATAGCACCTGTATTCTGTATAGTCTATAGATGCCAGCCCTCAGCAGTCTCTTAACATGGCTGCTAACAAAAAATAATGTTTGCTGCATGGTTTGGGCTACTTCTGTTTTGTGTATCAACTTGACAGAAGCTGAAGCTTTCTGTGAAGAGGGAAACCTCTGTTGAGAACATGTCTCAGTCGGATCAGCCTGTCTGTAAGTCTGGGGAGTCATTTTCTTAATTCATGCTTGCTGTGGAAGGACCCAGTCCAGTGTGGGTGGTGCCACCCCTAGGCAGGTGGTCCTGGATGCGTTGAAAAACACAAACCGAGCAAGTCCTGAGGAGGAAGCTGGTTGGTAAGCAGCACTCCTCCGTGGGTCTCTCAGGTTCCTGCCTTGAGTTCTTGCCTTGATTTCCCTTCATGATGGACTGTAAAGTGTAAGTTGAAATAAATCCTCTCCTTCCCCAATTGCTTTTGGTCATGATATGGTGTGTCTCACAAGACAAGGACGCTAGCTAGGACAGTGCATCTGTCTCACAGGTAGGTCTTTGGTGAGTAGCTCCGGGTTTGTTGCACCCCTAAGTACAACTCAGAGATTGAAGAATGCCTTTTACCCCACTCCCCACCTCCCAACCCACCCCCACTCTCCTTCAAGCCTCTAATCTTTCCCCTGTGCACAGTGCTACCACTCTAAGAGAAGAGGAAAACTAATTTCCCAGGAGTCATCGCCACATCTATGTCCAGGGAGAGGCCCGTCCCACTTCCATACTTGGGCCAGCCCCAGTGGTTGTATCCTGCTCAGAGCTGGATCTTCCCACTGTTCCTGTTGGCAGCACTGCGGCCTTCTACACCCTGCCCCAGTTGTGCCTTAACTACACCCAGCAAGACTCTCTTCATCTCACACAAGCAATACTGTATATCCAATAAACCACACCCCATTTTTCTCCCCACCCCCAACCCCATAGCCTGCTTTCAGTCTGTGAGACTTAGTGAGCTAGATCCTTCATAGAAGTACTTTTATGTGATGTTTTTCTTTTTTTCGACTGGCTTCACCGAGCAGAGTCTGGAGTCTATCTGTATTATAGTATGTTGATATGAGAGAAACCCTGACATGGCCACATAATGGCTTACGTTTTCCTTCTCCAAACATTTGCTATCCAAATGCTCTTGGCTTATAGGTGTGAAAGACATCTTTCTAATTGCTTTGTAACTCATTTGCTGCCAGTTACAGAAATGTGCCTCAGTCCCTGGTCCATTTCTAGCAAACATCAGTGATGGTTCAACAAACCCTTTTACTTCAGAGATTGTCCATTAGCAACAGTTTTGATTCAACCATGTGTCAGAATTCTCTTCTTTTATAAGACTGGATGACATCTCTAGGTGTCTATATACTACGTTTTCTTTTTAAAATTTAGTGGTCTGTTATGCTGTAAACTTTTTAAATTTTAAAGTCTTATTTTGTTGAAAATTTTACACCGCTATCCAAGTACTTTATTTACATCATAACCACACCCCCTCTAACCCACGTGCATTCCTTAACTTTCTCTCTAATCCATAAGCCCTGAGTTGAGCATACTGAGTTCATTATAGTAATTGCTCAACTCCAGTTGAGGCTCACCACTTAGGAATGGCTAACCATGCCAGGGGCTCAGCCCTAGAGAAAACTGATGCTGCCTCTCTCACCAGCCTTTGATTGCCTAGCTCTTCATCTAAAGGGTGGAGCCCTGTGAGATTTCCCTCTTCCCTTTGGCATGTTAGCTGGTGGTGTCATCATGTATATTGTTAAGATCTGTATTTCTTTCACCATTCAACTCCAGTTGCTTCTACCTTTCTTCTGTTTTGAGTAATGCTACTAAAAGCCTTGGTGCGGAAACATTTTTCTATGTGCGTGGTTTCAATTCTTTGGGAGAATATGTCTGAAAGTGGAATTGTTAGATCTTATGATATTTATATTTTTAATTATGGTTTTTTTTAGCTGCCTTGCTTTTCTTGCTATGTGTGGGTGCCTTTTCACATTCTGGCTAGCATTACCCAGGGGTTCCAATTCCTTTCTTTTTAAAATCTCCTCTCTGTACATACATACATACCTACATACATATTACACATCACAACCACACAAGGTGCACATGAGGAGGGTAGAAGGGTGTTGGTTTTACTCTTCCACCTTGTCTCTCTTCTCACTGCTACACATGCAGGCTAGCTGACCTGCAAGGGTCCAGATGTCTCTTGCTTTTCTTTTTCATCTCACCATAGGAGTGCTGAAATTACAGGTGTATACTACCTGGCCCACCTTTAAGGTAGTATCTGTGGATCTAAATTCAGGTCCCGATGCTTGTGTGGAAAATGCTTGAGCTACAGAGGCATCTCTGCAAGGATTCCAGTTTCTGCCCTTGAGCTGCAGAGGCATCTCTTCAAGGGTTCAAATTTCTGCCCATCCTTGTGACAGGAAATTTCTGACTCTTAGTAATAGCCTTTCTATGCTTCTGAGGTACTATCTCCTTACAGTTTATTTGATTTACTGACTTCCTGATGATTAGGGACGGTGAGCATCTTTTTTATACTTTTATTGGCTATTTGTGTGTTTTCACTGTGAATATGTACTAAAATCTTTCTCAGGTTTTCATTGTTTTTGTTTATTTGGTGTTTTCCAAGAACCAACTAATGGTTTCATTGATGTCAGTCTATTAATTTTCTGTTTTCTACTATTCAATGACTCCTGCTCACATCTTTATTGGGCTTTCCATCCATGACTATGGCTTAGTTAATTTTGTTTATATTACCTTAAGATGAGTTCATTTAAATTTTCTTTGGGGGAGGGGTTGATATTGGGATTTAAAGTGAATTTATAAATAATTTATTTTTTAAAAAAGATTTTCTCTCATTCAGTGTCTTTATAACTAAAAGCTCCCTATTGGAACTGTTAATGGTATATTAATAAATTGGGTTCTTAAATTTTTTATGTCTATAGATGTTTTGCCTGTATAAATGTCTGTGAACCACATTCATATCTGGTGCCCCTGAATGGGTGGGCAAAAGAGGGCACCAGATCATCTGGAACTGAAATTACAGATGGTTGCAAGCTGCCATGTGGATGTTGGGAATTAATTGAACCCGTGTCCTCTGCAGGAGCAGCTTATAGTTTTAACCCCTGAGCCATCCCTCTAGTTCCTGTGCTTTTAAATTTGATGCCTGGTATTTACACTTTTATTTGTGTCAAGATACTTTCTAATTAGGTACTTTCTAATTTTCCTTGTAATTCGCTCTGTAGACCTGGGGATTCTCCAGTTCCATTCCGCTGCTGACTTCTAGCTTCATTCTACTGTGATTGGAAAAGATACGGCGTGTGATTTCTTTTCTTTTTTCCTTTTATTGAAAGTAGTTTTTTTTAAAATCCTGATTACAGTTTCCCCTCCCTCCTTCCAATTCCTCCCCATCTCCCCTACCATCTGGATCCATTCCATTTCTGTCTCATTAGAAAATAACAGCCTTCTAAGAGATAATAAGAAAATAAAATAGAAAAAAAGAGAAAACAAAATTTATCATATGGAAGTTGGACAAGACAAACCGACAAAAAGGAAAGAGGCCAAGAGAAGGGACAAGAATCAGAGACCCACTCATTCCCACAGTCAGGAAACTCATAAAAACACTGCGCTGGAGCACACACTGGAGAGGACCTGGTGCAGACCTGGGCAGGCCCTGTGCTGGCTGCTTCAGTCTCCCCGACTCCATATGAGCTTTGCTCGTGTTGATTTAGAGCATTTTATTTTCTTGGTGTCCTCATCCCCTGTCACCCTTACACTCTTTCTGTCTCCTCTTCTGTGAGGTTTCCTGAGCTGTGAGGGGAGGGATTTGATAGAGAGATACACCATTTAGGGATGAGAGTTTCCAACGTCTCTCTCTGCAGAGTCTGGCTGTGGGTCTCTGCACTTGTTTCCATCTGCTGCAGGAGGAAGCTGCTCTGATGATGGCTGAGCAAGGCAGTGATCTATGCGTATAACAAAATATCATTAGGAGTCATTTTATCATGACTTTTTTTTTTTTGGACCAGTAGAACTTGGTTTTACTCTAGAACCCTGGGCTATGTAATCCAAGCAGTGTTGGGTATGAATTCCATCTTGTGAAGTGGGCCTTAAGTCAAATCAGATTGATATTGGTTGGTTACGCCCACAAGCTTTGTGCTAACATTGCTCCAGCTTATCTTTCGGGCAGGACACCATTGTAGGGTTTGCGGGTGGCTTGTTTATATTTCTCTTTTGGTAGCGAGAAGAGTGCCTTCCTGTACTAAAGACACTAGCATGTAGTGGTATAGGCTCTATGTAGATACCAGCTCAACTTCTCCATGTTCACAGGTTGGGTAGGGGCCTTCATCAATGGGGACTTGCTGTTAGTTTGTAGAGAGCAACCTGTTGTTTTGGTAACAGTCTAGGTTCTTTAGGGGATTTCCATAGGACCCCTTTGGCCAACAACTCAATTAGATGTAACCCAATCCTCGCATAGGAAGCTTCATTTGCTAACAAGAGATGGCCAAATGGGACTCTGTCTCTCCCATTACTTAGCAATTTCACATAGAACACCTACATATATGCATATATTTTAGGAAGCTTCAACTATGTTAAGTTTACATACCACCTTTCAAGTGCCCCTTAATTTTAACTGTCTCTGCCCCCCTTCCTCTCTCCACTCAATCCTCCAATTCCACCTGCCCATCCATCCACCCATAATTATCTATTCTATCTCTCTATCCTAACAAACAAGATCTATCTGTACCCTCTAATCCCTCTCTGTGGTTCTATGAATTGTGGCTTGGTTATCATTGACTTAGCTAATGTCCACATATAAATACTATACAAATATATACTATATTTGTCTTCCTGGCACTGGGATATCTCACTCAAGATGATTTTTTCCCCTAGTTCCATCCATTTGTCTGCAAATTTCATTATTTCATTTTTTAAAAATGTCTGAGTAACACTCCATTGTGTAAATGTACCACATTTTCTTTATCTATTCTTTAGTTGATGGACATCTAGGTTGTTTCAAGTTTCTGGCTATTGTGCATAGATAAGCATTGAAATGGTTAACCAAGTGTCTTTGTGATAGGATGGCGTGTCCTTTGGGAAGATGCCCAACAGTGGTATAGTTGGGTCTTGAGATAGGTTGTTTCCCATCTTCCTGAGGAATCACCTTACCAGTTTCCATAGTGGGGTTCTCCTGGCTTGCACTTCCACCAGCAATGGGTGAGTATTCTCCTTACTGCATATCATTGCCAGCGTGAGAAGAAAGATACCATACCAATTTCCATTATGAACACAGATGCAAACTTACCCAATAAAATACTTGTAAACTGAATCCAAGAACACATCAAAAAGATCATCCACAATGACCAAGTAGGCTTTAGCCCATAGTTGTAGGGATGGTTCAACATCTATAAATCAATAAATGTAATTAAAATATAAGCGAACTGAAAACCAAAAACTGCATGATCATCTCATTTGATGCAGAAAAGGCCTTTGACAAAATCCAACACCCCTTCATGATAAAAGTCCTGGAAAGAACAGGGATACAAGGGACATGCCTCAACATAATAAAAGACAGTTTACCAAAAACCCATAGCCAACATTAACTTAAAGGGAGACAAATTCCACTAAAATCAGAAACAAGTCAAGGCTGCTCACTCTTTCCATACATACTCATTACAGTACTTGAAGACCTAGCTAGAGCAACAAGACAACCGAAGGAGGCCAAGGGGATAAAAAGTATAAAGGAAGAAGCCAACGTATCTGTATTTACAGATGAAATGATAGTCTACCAAAGTGACACTAAAAATTCCACCAGGAGTAAACACTTCCAGCAAAGTAGTTGGATATATTATTAACTCACAAAAATCAGTAACCTTCCTATATTCAAATGACAAATGGACTGAGAAAGAAATCAAGGAAACAACACCCTTCACAATGGCCTCAAATAATATACAAATTTCTGGGGGTAACTCTAACCAACAGAAAGAAAGAATCACATGATAAAAACTAAAAATCACTGAAGAAAGAAATTGAAGAGATGAGAAGATGGAAAGATCTCTCATGCTTATGGGTCAGTAGGATTAACATAGAGAAAATGGCCATCCCACCAAACTTCCAGAGGTGTCACCATTCCTGATTTCAAGCTTTATTCCAGAGCTATAATAACACAACCGCATGGTATTGGTATAAAAATAGGCAGATCAGTTAATGAAATCAAATCAAATGTAGATGTAAATCCATACACCTATGGACACCTGATTTTTTATAAAGAAGCCAAAACTATTCAATAGAAAAGAGAAAGCATCTTTAACAAATGATCCTGGTCTAACTGGATGTTGGTGTGTAGAAGAATGCAAACAGATCTTTCATCTTCTACCAAACTAAAGCTCTAAAAGTTTTTTTTTTTTTTTTTTTTTTAGAATGTAACAAAAATGAACGGACAACTTGTCAGACACATGAAAGCTGTGGTAAGAGGAAAAGTCTTAGCACTAAGTGCCCTTCATAAAGAAAATGGAGAGACCTCATACTAGCAATTTAAGAGCACACCTGAAAGGTCTGAACTTCCCATGACAAAATAGACTAAAGAATTCATGTCCTTTAAGCTAACTCCTCAGACAATCCTTGAAGTAATCCTACAAATTAAACTAAAGAGAAAAACAAACCTATCTATAAGGCCACAGGAAAGAACAAATTATGTTGGAGTAATAGCTAAATATAAGAGGAAGCAAACAAAAAAAAATTTCAGAATAAAATCAAGAAAATACCAGGAATCAACTCTACATCTGATAGAGGGCTAATATCCAAAATATATAAAGAATCTAAGAAAGTAGATATCAACTAATCAAATAATCCATTTTTAAAAATAGAGTACAAATCTAAACTGAATTCTCAACAGAGGAATCTCATATGGCCCAAAAAGACTAAAGAAATGTTCAGCATCCTTTAGCTATCTGGGAAATGCAAATCAAAGCCACAAGTGACAGCATGTGCTGTGAGGATGGGGAGCAGGCGGAACACTCCTTCCTGGCTGGTGGGAGTGCAAACTTGTACAACCACTTTGAAAATCAATATGGCTGTTTCTCAGAAAATTGGGAAACTATGTCCCTCCAATTCACTCTTGTTAGTTGCCATTGCTATAGGATTAATAGTTTTTTTTTTTTTTAAAATATGATTACATACTGTGTGCCTAGATTGGGCAGATCTACTGCTATTCTACCATCTTCCCCAGCTTATGAGACCCCTTAGAACTTGCTGTTTCTCCAGGCCATGTGCTTCTGCTCCTCTTTTCTTCTTCTTCTTCTTCCTCCTCTACATCTGCTCCCTCTTCCATTTTCTCCTTCCTCTCCCTTCCTTCAGCAACACCTTCCCTTTTATCTGTCCAATCATCAGCTCTCCTTTATTTTACAAATTAAGGTGGGAAGCAGGTTTACAGGAAATCATCAAATCATTCCTTGTTCACAGTCACTCACAGGAGAACAGATTTAACATCAAATATAATTAGCCCCCGGGCTATCCACAACAATCAGTAAACTGGAGAATGACATCAAAATAACCTGAACGTCCAATTGATTCCTTTACGAATTTTTGTAGCACTTTAAGCTTCCAAGTAAGAAGAAGCTAAATTCCACATATCCAAGAAGACATAATTATAAACTTTAAAGTGAAGAATCCAGTACAAAATTCTATTTTCAGCATAACTATCTTCTGGTTTAATGGCTTCAACCTTAAGTTTTCTTTTTTTTTCTTATTTATTTATTTATTATTAAAGAATTTCTTCATTTACATTTCAAGTGTTATCCCATAAGTCCCCTATACCCTCCCCCTGCCCTGCTCCCCTACCCACCCACTCCCACTACTTGGCCCTGGCATTCCCCTGTACTGGGGCATATAAACATTGTTAGACCAAGGGCCTTTCTTTCCCAATAATGGCCAACTAGGCTATCTTCTAATACATATGCTGCTAGAGACATGAGCTCTGGGGGTTCTGCTTAGTTCATATTGTTGTTCCATCTATAGGGTTGCAGACCCCTACAGCTCTTGGGTACTCTCTCTACCTCCTACATTGGAGACCCTGTGTTCTGCCCTATAGATGATTGTGAGCATCCACTTCTGTATTTGTCAGGGACTGTCAAAGCCTCACAGGAAACAGCTATATCAGGGTCCTTTCAGCAATATCCTGCTGCTGGATTAATAGTTTTTGAAGGAATATACTGTCTTGTTTTTTTCATTTTTATTATATTATTACATTGTAATTTACACATCTCAAGTTAATTCTTTGCTTGGCTTGTTTTTATTTTGAGGTGTTTTAAAAATGCATTTTTAATAATTCTTGAGAATGTTGTACGCGCTTTGATCATAGTCACCCTCCCAGAGCTCCTCCTATATTCCCCCTTTCCCGAGTTCCTACCCACTCAACTTCCTGTCTTCTCTCTCTCTTTTTTTAATCCTAGCTTATGAAGTCCAGTATGTGCTGGGATAGCTAAAGTTTCTATCAGTTATAATCTTCCTGTTGAAGTATTTATAATGTTTATGAGGTACTTGGATGTAGTCGTGTTGAGTGTGTAGTTCAGAAGAGAATTCCTCAGACCCAGAGCCGTGGGTACCTGCTCTAAGTTCTGTATTAATAAGTAGAATTTTAATGGGGACAGCAACCACAGTTATCTGACACTACCACTGAGTACCCGGAGTACTAACCAATTAATAACAGTAGCCCCCTGGGTTTCAAAAGCTGTTGGAGAAAGCTAGAGAGATGGCGTGGTGATTAAGAGCATGTATTGCTCTTCCAAAGGACCTGAAATTTGATTCCCAGCACCTATATCAGGTGGTTCACAATTGCCAGTAACTGAAGTTCCAAGGGTATTTGGCCTCTGTATACACACACACACACACACACACACACACACACACACACACATTTAAAATAGTAAAAATTTTAAACAATGTAGAAGATTAAAAAAAGAAGGATAGTATGAAATATACTTGGATTTTAGTTAATAGGAATAGCAGTGAAGTGGGTAAAGTTAAGGATTAATCCTTAGATAACCTTGTGGAAAAAAAATTAAAAATCAAGGTAGGTAAAGTAGCTCAGGGGAGAGGTAGGGTACTGTTCAGGTCTGCAGATCTTAGTTAGAGACTTAGAGCGGTGGGAGTTCATGTTTAAGAAGCAAAAGGAGGAGATGAGGCTAAAAGAAAGATAAAAGGCTTAGGAAGGGGAGGGGCTTAGGGGGAGGCGTGGCTAAAGAGAATAGTAAATAATACCTTACAGGGCCCTGAGTGGAAAAACACAAAACCCAACTGAGCAATAGACAAACAAAAGTCAAACCACAAGTAGGAGGTAAAAGAAGAGCCAAAATATTACTTATGAGCTGAGTTGCTGGCCTAGGTGGGTTGAGTTGAAAGGTGACCTTCTGTGAGATCCATCTGGTTCTGCTGGGGTTCCACGTGGTAGTGTGTAACAGAGGAGAGATTGGGAGCCATTGCTCTCTGCAGCCTCGGTCTTCTTGGGACTCTCTGGGGGCTCTTGGAGTCAGAGACCTACTTATTCAGCATTCTCTGGTCCCACACTATTCCCTGATTCCTTGTGTTCTCTGGTCCCAAACTGCTCCCTGGTTCCTCAATGTTCTTTTTGTAATTGGTTTTGTAATTGGCAGCTGGAGAATGTTAAAGGAGTGTGGTGGAGAAAAGGAGAAAAGACCAAGACGTTTACAATGCAGAGCCCTTGCAGGTAACTCCAGGGAGGACGAAGAAACTGGTCTCAGAAATATGAATGCTATTAGGCATATGAATTCTGTTGGAGAAAATGGCTCCCTTGTTACACCACCACAAAGAAATAGTGATTTTCGCCCTTACCACTCCATAGAAGTCTGATTGGAGTGATGGACTAAGGTTTCTGCTGGCAGAAATTCCAAAACATTATGCAATGGGCTGTGGATGGTTTTGGCTGAATTTAGCATGATTTGAGAGCAAAGGAAAGCATAGCAAAAGGCTTTGGAAAAATCTCAGCCTAGCCAAGGAAAACAGAAAAGTGTGTGTCAGGAAACAAAGCAGCATGGCAGAATGCCCGTCCTCTAAGGAGACTGGCAAGGACAAAGGGCACCAGTTGCTTTGTACCAGGACAGCAGGAAGGAGATCTGAGGGTATATTAGAATCTCTGAGGCTACTGCTTCCATGACAGGCCTGGAGCTCTGGCAGGCTGGATTTGTTTCAAAGAAGGCTCTAGAACTCTATTTTGATCTGCGTTGGAACCTATCCCTCTGTCTTCCAAGGGAAAGGGCTCTGTGGCTATTCTGACCATTGTTCAAGCAGCCTGGGGTACAGCTCACCCTGGTAGCTGACCATTGGGGGCATATGGTGAGGGTCTTCTTGGTGTACAGAATGCAAGAGTTGTGGGTTCATGGTGGCTTCTATTGAGGTTTCAACCTAAAGACTGGATGGGCAGGCAACCTATCAGGAACCTCTCACTATACTGAGCTATACCAGTTAAGCTATAAGAATGGACCATGTCTGAATATCCCAGAAAGGCAGAATGGTCAGTAGCTTGTACTTCGGGAAGCCACCAATGTCAGAATGCAGTCAAAGAGAGCAACAGTGTAAGCAGCAGGGCCTTAGAGTGTCATTACCTAAGGCATGGGGTCCCCTCCATTCCCATGTGCACTGAACACAGCGCTTTGGGCTTAAATTTTAATGTTTTCCTGCTGGGTTTCTGTCTTGCTCTGAATTGTCTTTTCCCTTTTCCCTCCCTATCTCTCCCCTTTGAGACATGAATGTTCATCCTATCTCTGCCCCACCCCTGAGTCGAAGAGGCAGGTGTTTGGTTTTTGTTTTACAACCACTCACATCTGAATTTGTATCATGCCTCAGACAAAATTTTGGATAGGAACCCTTGAATCGTTCTACAAAGTGTTGGGTCTAAGATGATGAAATAAACATACTTGCATTGAGATATGGACCTGAGGGACCAGAGAAAGAACACTATGGCTTGGGCATGGGCTATCTTTGAAAGGTGAATGTGCTGGGATTCTGTGTAGGCTTAGAAATCCTACTTTCATACGGGTTCTTAAATGCTTCAACCTCCGTTTTAGCCCACCACCCACCAGAGGTAATGGAAAAGAGAGGTTATTAGGGCACGGGCAAGTGGACCTGTTTAGAAATAGTTCTTTGGGGCAATTCTGGTCTTTGTTGTCAGGATATTAGCAGTTCAGGTCACAGTTGGATCCAGAAGAAAGCTAGAGGCCCTTCCGATTGTCCTGAGTCTGCAGAAGCATCAAGAAGCTGCTGGAATATCCCAAGAAGTTCTTTCGCACCTTTTTTTTCCCTATGGAAGTCACAATAAACAATGATCACCAAAAAAGACAAAGTGAACCAATACCATAGTGTCGTCAGTGAAGACCAGTGTCGGAAAAGCCCAACGAAGACCAACAAAGAGCAGTGAGGCGAACCAACGCCACAGCATTGTCCAACGTCTGTTGGGTTATACTTATATCCTTTCCAAATACCACATGTCCTCTCAAGTGTCCGCTCTAGCCACACATCACGTGCCTTAACCCCCCTCCCTACTCCCCGAAGCTTCCAGAAAAACACCACCTGTCTGTTCTCAGCAAAGTATCCTCTCATAAGACAGTTTCCAGAAAAACATCACACAACTGAGTCTAAAGTAACCAGAGATTTCCACTTCAATTCTGTCTTGGGTATGAGTGGAAGAGGCACAGAGATGTTTTTGAGGTGGGACTCAGTGAGAATAATCAAAGGCCTTTCTTTGTACACTGGCTTCCTGTTTCAGGGTCTACTGTTTCCTGTTTCTTTATCCTTCTTGGGTGATGCCATCTGCTGTGTGGCACAGACAGGGGATCCCTTACTGGAGTGTTTTCATGCTTTTTGGGTTTCCATCCTCTCAAATTGTGAGGTAAACAAACCTCCTTTCTTTGTAAGCGCCCAGCCTTGGTTATTTTGCTATAGCAATGTAAACTATATTAATACAACAACCATCTAGTTAATTTTTAACCTGGTAATTGAATTTTTCAGCACAGTAATTTAAACCTCATTTTTTTTATTCATAATATTTACCCTTGCCTGTGTTCATACATTAGTTGGCTTTCTCTTATAATGAAATGCTTGACACATCTTAGAGAAATAAATAATTTACCTTATGTTTCTGCAAGTTCCAGTCTGTGATGAAGATGCACCTTCACTTTGGGTCTCCTGTGAGGGTGCCAGACAGCATCACTAGGGACCAATATTAGAGCAAAGGTAGTGATGAGACTCTCCCAAGGCATAACCAGAATAAGTCCTTCTTGCAAAGAGTTTCCAGTTCACTGTTTGGCATGCTGAACTGGAGCAAAATAAGACCATTCTCTTATTGTGGTCTGACTGTGAGCCAGGATGGGCGGCTCACTTGTTTGGTGAGCCATGTGGCTGCTGGCGTGTTAACAATAGGTGGCGCCCTATGCCTAGGTTTGCATTCATTCTGCAGTAGCCCGCCTTGCCAAACAGGCTTTTGGTAGGTAGGCAGAGTAGTGATGACTGTGGATGAATACAGTTCCCCTCCCCTGACCCTGCAGTTGCTCACTACTTGGTGAGTAAAGTAACTCTTGATAAACTCATTTACTCATCTAGCTGGGATTTTGGCAGTCACTTTTAAAGGCCTGGGTGCTGTTCCAACAAGACTCCTTTATCCAGGAAATTGACTTTGTAGCAAACCACCTCACATCATGAGCTGCAGGCTCCACAGCAAAAGGCACAGCTTCCCATGGCCTACGCACCTTGCAGTAGGTCTGGCTACCATCCGAGGGACCAAGCCTTCTACACAGACTTTGGGAGTTACTATGTGTATTTAAAGCCAAAAAAAAAAAAAAAAAAAAAAAAAAAATCTGTGTTCTCATTTGGTTTGCAGGCCATTTTTCTAATTGCATTTAGGTTTTTGGTGCAGTCCTTTAGCTTGCTGACATGTACAGTAATCCAGGGATCTGGGTCTCTTCGGGGTTGGTTTTCCACAACTTGATTTTGGTCCTCTGAATGGGGCATTTCTTCCTGTTTCTTTATGTGTCTTATGGTCTTATCATTGAAAACTGAGCATTAGGATGAACATCCACCTCTCGTGTCTTTGGGAACTGGCTCCCTGAAAGGACAGAACTTGACTAACTAGCAAGCTCTGAAAATCTCATAAGTCCTCTCAAAATATTTCTGGGAGTAAGCAATTTGTGTGTGTGTGTGTGTGTGTGTGTGTGTGTGTGTGTGTGTGTGTATGCTTGTTCAAGACAGAATTTCTCTGTGTAACAGAGCCCTGGCTGTCCTTTGTAGACCAGGCTGGTCTCGAACTCACAGAGATCCCC